>CP126894.1:51542500-51557500 GCA_030440675.1 Furcifer pardalis | reverse complement strand
ATGTCCTGTCTCCCATGGTCTTGCTCAGCTGTTGTAAACTCAAGACTGTGGCTTCCTTTATGAAATCAATCCAAAATGTATTTAGTCTTCCTCTTTTTCTGCTTCCTTCAATCTTTCCTACTATTATTGTCTTTTCCAGTGAATCATGTTTTCTCGTAATTCACCTGAGTTTTGTTAAGAAATAATACAAGAGCTGGCCTAAACCTACAACCATGCGGAAAGTCTATAATTTGCCTGGCATTGCCCTTCCAGAAGTACATCTAAAGTTCTAGCAAATAACAAATAAAATAAGGTAATACAGCACCAAATCCATCCATGGACACTAACCCCCTCTAATGGCTAATTTTTTAAAATATATTTTCTGCATCTCTCTCAAGTTCTACATATCAGAAGAGGCAAGGCTAGACCTGTGGAGAGCAAAATCAACATACCTTGCTATGGATAAATACTGGAGAATGTCTCCCACCAAGATAGGATTCTGGGTGGAAGGCCTGGAAATCACTTAATACACTTTGAAACAAAGTAGGAAAATAAAAGAATAATTAATTAAGATGAGGATACTTCAATAAAGGACAAATGTTCTGTAAATGTGGAAAAATTCAATGTAGCATTTATGTGCTTGCAATTTATGCCTCGGACATATAGTGAGAAACAACGTGAAATATAAAATATTCCAACTCACTGTGCAAGGGAAGGTTCCTGGGAAGAGAGGTCCTGGACGTAGATGGACTTTGTGGCTAAAGAACCTGAGAGACTGGTATGGAAGTTCCTTGGGAAAACTGTTCCAAGGGGTTAAGAGCAGGAAGACTATCACTATAATGATAGCCAATATCTGGGATGGATATAGCACTTGAAGAAGATGCCCCACAATACGTGCAAATGATGATCAATTAAATGGCTGAGATAACAAGATGGAAGTAGCTCATTTCTGGTAAAAAAAAAAGTCTGATAATTTAAAATTTTAATTTGAGATTTAACTATATTTCATATATGTCCATAATTTTAAATTGTGCAATGCTCTAAAACAGTGTTTCCCAATGTGGGGCCCACACCCCACAAAGGAATTTCAATTCCCAGAAGTCTAAGTCAGTACATTGGCTGATCAGTGCTTTGGGGAATTGACACAGGCTTCTGAGAATCGAAGTCCAAAAACCAAAGGTTGGGAAACACTGCTTAGAAAGGAAGGAAGGAAGGAAGGAAGGAAGAAAAGTGAAAACTTGCTCGTTTGATGATAAAATGATTGTTCCATGGTGTGGCAGACACTTTTCATTTAACCAGATCTTCTCATAAACAAACATGACTGAGAGATATGAAAACGTACCCAAAACATGGAAGAAAAAATCCCATTACTTTTAACTGCAAAAGAAATTTGAAATTTGATTTTGTACCTACAGGATTTCACAGTTGCTTTTGTTCTCAGAAACATGTAGATCTTACTGATCTTGTTTTACCGGAAAAGCAAGCTTCAAACAAGAAATGGTACTGTGATTTCACATTGGGTCCTCCTGGGAATATTTACAATACTTTCCTGATATAATCAAGAGGATCATTTGTATACATGACGTGTGAATTACACAAGAATCTGTGTACAGACCAACAAATAAATAGGATATTTATACAGCTGGTCATTTGTTAACATTAAAAGCTGAGCTGTACTCAAAATAAAACCAGTGGATATTAACATAAGTCTAGTCACTTTCCTGAAACAAGTCAAAGTCAAAAGTGGTAGGTGACTCAATTTGCAACTAGAATATTGGTAGACGCTGGAATATGAGTAAATGAGAGAGAATTGCTTCTGGCTGTTGGCTTCAGAATGGATATGGTTGTTAAATTATATACAGTATTTAAGTGAAAGGCTAAAAGATCTGAATAAGTCAAACTCTAGTTCAGGGATTCTCAACCTGTGGTCTATGGGCAGGATGTGTCTCACAACACCATTTCAAGTGCCCCCCCCCCCGCCTCCTACAAATCCGGAAGTGCTTTGTGGTAGAGGAAGGGAAAAATGGCTGTTCAGCCCCGGAAGCTGTCTGAGGGAGCGTGACCCAGTCCTTGGCTTAAAAATATTGAGAATTCATGCTCTAGTTCATCTAAATTTAACACTGCTACTCAGTACACATAAGGAACTGCAGTGGCTCAAGTGGTTAAGATGCTGACTGGAAGGCGGGATGTCAGCAGTTCGATACCCGAGTACTGCAGGATGGAATGAGCTCCTGTCTTTGTCCCAGCTCCTGCCAACCTAGCAGTTCGAAAGCAAGAAACTGCAAGTAGATAAATAGGAACCACTTTGGTGAGAAGGTAAACAGTGTTCCATGCACTCTAGTGTCTAGTCATGCCTGCCACATGACCACAGAAACGTCTGCAGAAGCAGACAGAGCTGGCTCTTCAGCTATGAAACAGAGATAAGCACTTAACCCTAGAGTCAGATATGACTGGCTTTGAGCAAGGGTGACCTTTACCTTTACATTTCTCAGTACACATACCAGAGAATAAGCTTAACTGAGTTCAATGGGCTTAGTTCTGAGAAAACACTCATAGGACTATGCTGCTTGGCTACAGTCTGATGAGCATTTACTCCCATGTCTGACAAAGTGGACTTGATCCACGAAAGCTAACATATAACAGTTAGTCTTCAAAGTGCTACAGCATTTTTGCTTTGTTTTGTTTATTCTCTGCTTTGCTAGAAACACAGACTAACACGGCTACTATTCCAAAAAATTACCTGCGAGTTAGTCAGACTTTCGAACCAACCACACTGGTCTGTAGTTTCTCATAAAAACCAGGGGCACTTAAGTAATTAATTTTGGATGGAATAAGTTTCAACATTTATTTCTAAATATATGCATACAAACAAATTTGCATGTTTAGTTACATGGTCTTACTGGCACTGTCAGAAACAAAAGACTCCTCCACTATCCCATAGTCCCCAACATCTATAATCTTAATATAATTTTAAACCTTGCTAAAGAACTAACTTAAATAGTTGTACTCTTATATATCCGTTCATAAACTTTCATCCTGATTTTTTGTAGAAGCTCTTTCCAAACTGATTTTGTATTGAATTTGTGTGGTATATAGTACTATGCAATGGTTTAACTGAGAGGTGGCGAAACTATGGCCCGTGGGCTGGATACGGCCCACAGCACCAAATCATCCAGACCCATGGCGCCCTCACTGCTACCAGAAGCAGACGTGTCCCGTGCATGTGTTCCCGCACCCACACATGTGCAAACATGCCAGTGCATGTGCAAATGCTACCATAAATGCACCCATGGCTGTAATAAATGTGTTTATGACAGCCACAGGTGTATTTACGGCAGCATTTTGTGCATGCACAGGCATGTTTTACTTCTGCTTCTGGCAGGAGGAACAATGTGACTGGCCTGATCAGCTGTCGGGGGGAGGGTGTGTGTCAGGCCCACAGTGCAAAAAGTTTGGCCACCCCAGACCAGCTGAAATCCTCTTGCGCTACTTATGCCACCTACATCTGATGATGTCACCTGGTGTGCAATTGTTCAGAAATTAACATTTTCCAATCCTGCACACAGAAAGTTCCAAAGCATCTCTGGGATTCCTTTTGCCATAGGGGAGCTGTTGGAGACTCTAGGACTATTTCATTTCTGACAATTCTTATTGCCAGTAAGATCATTCTGCTGGTTGTACATTTCGAAAATTAAAGCCATCTGCTGCTGAAAAGTAATAAGAAAAAGTAACAGCATGAGCTCTGGGTAAGGAACAGCCTTTTATTTTATTTTTTGGAATAGTAGCCTTGTTAGTCTGTGTTTCAAGCATATCAGAGAATAAACACAACAAAAACAAAAACTCTATAGCACTTTGAATACTATTATATTTTATTGTTAGCGTTCATGATTTATGTCATCTTTTGCCAAAAATGCCCTTCTTCAGTCTACATAGAGCAAACAGTACAATCTTTGCACAAAAGAGTTAATGGACATCAATCAGACATCAGGAATGGCAACACAGAGCAACCCATTTCATACCATTTCAATCTACCTGAACACACTATCCAAGACTTGAAATTTGTTCATTCTGGAAGAGAGAAATTACAGGACAAGGATCCAGAAACAGACAGCAGAAATAAAATACATTCATTTGCTGGGTGGGCACCCATCAAAAAGGTTTGAATATTAGTCAGGGGTTTCTGGGACATTATCAAATTTGATACACAGGTTGTTATATGTGGCTATATATGTTGTATGTTATATGTGGCAATCCATTGCAATCCCGATGTTAAATCCTTCATGTTTCATTTCACATGTGCTGCAGGAGATGGCTCGTGATCATAGTGAGTGGGTCACTTCATGGCAAACTGGGATCCACCATAAACAAATTCATACCAATGGCATTTTCCCTGTTTGTCATTCTTCTTCTTTCAAGTTTTTAGCGCTCAGAATGGTGGCATCACCATTTTGAACGCTAAAAATCCACTCCACGCCACCCACCCCTACCGCCGGAAATCTAAAGAAGTCACTTACCTTGCTGGCAGTGGAGGCAGTGGAGGAAGCAGTGGTGATCGTGGCCCTTTTGCTGCATTTTCCAGCTTCTGCGGGGCACGGGTCTGACTGGGGATGAGCTCCAGCAGTAAACTGCTCCTTTCCCCTCTTCATTCAAGGCTTCTGTGAGCCTCCGGTTCCCTCTGAATTGCATCCACAGGCTTTTGTTTAGGGAGGCTTTCGAGAAGGGGTCATCATCTGTCTAACGTTAGGTTTCTTGTTGGGGCTCCCACACTGTTAATTAGGTCTGGTATTTGTATTTTTATTGTGTGATTTTAAGATGTTTTTAATATGTTGTTGTTAGCTGCCCAGAGTGGGGAAGACCCCCCCAGACGGACAGGGTACAAGTGGAATAAATAAAATAAAATTGTCATGAAGACTAACTCCCATATCTGATGATGTGGACTTGATTCACAAAAGCTAACATTAAAATATAACAGTTAGTCTTCAATGTGCTACGGCATTTTTTGTTTTGTTTATTTTCTGATAAGCTTTTTATGAGATATTCTTCTTTCATGTCCTGATCACACCCTGGACTGCCAAAATTTAGTCACTTTCTTGGCTTTGTTGTTGGCCAAACTTAAGTCCTCATTGGTTCATATGTCTCACAGTAATTGGTAGACCAGTAAATGAACTGGATTCTGTATCTCTCCACATTCACACAGCATGTCATATAAAGGATCCTATTTGTGGGTACCTTAACATGCCTTTCTGCTACCCCTCACCATTTTACCTTCTTACCAGCAGCGTCTGCCCTTCCTGTTGGAGCAACCCCCCTTTCTGAGTTCCCCTTGGCTCCACTTGGCCAAGCTAGTGAGAGTGCAGGGTATCTGAATTAGGTAGCTGGATGTGGCCGCAATTGTGTGGTTCAGTCAACCCCAGTCCCAGTTCAAAAGACACAAAGGGTCTCAGGTTAATTAAATTTATTAAGAAATTAAAGGTAATGAGTATAGCATAAGGAATCAAAGTTGCAAAACTAGTCATTCAAACGAAGTACACAAAAATAAAGAAACCTTAACTGGTTGCTTTAGGCCCCTTGGCCTTTATCTGACTCAGTTACATTGAGTGAGGCTCTAGCACTGCAGGACCATGGTGAAAGAGAGTGACCTGGACAGTGATTTTATTATCCTGGTATAATTTTCCCCACGTGGGAACAATTAGCCAATAGTGATTTATTTACATACTTCAGAGTCACATTACAATGTATGTACCAACCTCCTACTCAAAGCCATTCTCCATTTTGAGGGAACACGCTCATGGTGAAACAGGGATCAGATAAAAGCACATTTCAAATGGGACTTTCTATGACAGTTGTCTGCCAGCAGGCCCCACTTGAGCATGTTGGTCTTACATTTAGGCATTTAAAAACCTCAGCCTATTCAAGGTCCTCCAAGTGATGGAGGGGAGGTTGAGTTCCTCATCTGTATCCTCCTTTAATGTTGTTCCTTGTCCAATGACCTCCTTCTTCCATCTTCTAATTTGGTTTTGCTCTTGCATGCCTTCAATAATGTTTGTTCTTGCCATAAAGCTCTTCCTGAATATGAGCCAGCGGACTTGAGGCTCATGTCCATTCAGAAAATGTCAGGGGTTATTCTCTTGCTTAGTTCTTTCAACATCCCCTGCTACTTCTCTCCTTATCATAGGTGGAGCGATACCAACAATTGATTAGAAATTGGAGAGACGGACTAGAGACTGATGCCTCTTTCTCTTATATTGCCATATGTATAAGGACCCCAAGTCTACTTTTAAAAAATTCAATTCTGGAAGCATGTATCAAAATATGTGTGGCCTACTATAATTGGAACAGACCCTATGGATCATTTAGTCCAGTCCAGCCAAAGAGGAACAGTGGATATAATCAAACTCTTAACCTTTGGCTCTGTAGCCAGATACAGTACTTAAACCATTGAGCTATCCATTAATCAGGAAATATACACACTTCAACCTTTTTAGCCCATAAAAACCATCTTTCAATAACTAGCCAGTATTAATACTTGTGAGATGCAGCCTTTCATAAAAGAAAGCCATGAGTTTTAAGAGTCTGGAAGAGTCTTAAACCAAACAGAGTCTTTATTGCCCATTTGCCTTTTCAGTGAAGTTCAGTACTGTATTCTACTATTTTGGTTTATGCTTTATTTTCTGCAGTCTCTCTCAGTTAATGGGATGCCCTAATAATGAATAACACTAGATAATAACCAAGAATAACCTAATAACCAAGAATAACACTAACACATGTAACTTTATGGTGGGATTAGTATAAGCTTTTCATTGTGTGCCAGTCTTTTTCCTGTACACACTTGTCCTGTACACAAACCCATTCCCATGAAGTAGGATAATTCTTCTTTTACTTTTAGAGCCTCTGGTATACTATCTAGAACTGACATACCAGAGTACCGCCAGTACTGTTAATAGCTTATTATGTCCTTTGTTCTTCAGGGCCTAACATCAGAAGAAATAGAAAAGTGAGCTGCTTGAGGTGTGGCATAAGATTCTTCTTCTTTCTTGTTCTTCTTCTTCTTCTTCTTCTGCTGCTGCTGCTTCAATGCCCATGGGTGGCGAAGTCCACAGGGAAGGGTGATGGTCCCCAAGTGGATTAAATCCCATTTGAATCCATCTTGATGGAGGGCAGCAGCTTCATCAATACTGACCTGGAGCTGATGAAGACTGTGTCTGCCAAAAGAGCTCAGGACTAGAAAGGGACTCATGGAACTGGTACAACGGTATGCTCAGAACAATCTTCATGGGTGATCACCATGATGATCTGTCATGAAACGACATCTTTTCTAACGTTCTCAAAGCTTGGAGAGGACCTGGTTTAAACTAGGCCTCAAAAATGCTTTCTTCTCTCTGTCTCATAAGACTACGTGTCATGAGACAGCTTGTTTTCAGTTCAGTGTTCCTATCCCTTATCTGTAGTTAGCCTTATTGTAGCTACCACAGAGACACTGTCTCTACATGTTTCCATGTTTTGAGAAACTTTCTGTTTCAATAGGAGTGTATCCTGATTGGTTAGAAGGTACTCCACCTGACTGCAGAAACCCCATCTTGGGGAGACCAGAGGGAGTTCACTTTTGGATGTCTATGGATTAACATCTTTGCCTTTGGGACTATTCCTTTTTGCTTCTTCAAAATGATTACCTAGAGTGATTGGCCTTTCTGGACTGGTCTTTATGCTATAGGACTATGTTTTGTTTTGGACTGTCTCTGGACAGACTTTTATGCTTTATGAACCTGATCAATAAACCTTCGTTTGCTTCAACAACGTCTCTTCATTGAATAAAAGGGTAAGAGAAGCAATGCATTTACACACAAGCCTCTGAATAGGCTACCTATTAAACCTCCTTGCAGAAGAGATGCAGCTTAGCTGCATTGCCGGCCAGCTCGCCCTCTGGGGGCTTTGGTACAGGAGGGCCAGAGCAGAGGAGGCCGGCTAGTTTGGTGACATGATCACCAATATTTGGAAGCAGATATGGCACAAGAAAAGGAAGAAAACATTAAAAAGTGAACGGAATGAAGCCTGCCATGCAGCATATACTAGTTCAGTGCCAGACGTGACACTCCCTGCCCTTTCTGTTGGCACGCTCGCTAGCATTTTCTCCCTCCCCTCAGCACAGAATTCACTCCACCTCTCTGCCCCGGAGCCCAAAGGGAGCACTTCCTGCCTCCCCCCAGAAAAGTGTTTGCCTAGCCCCTCTGCCCAGCAGCCCAATGGGAGCACTTCCTCCTTCCCCCCAGAATAAAGTTTGCCCTGCCCTTCTTTTTGGGCACTCGGGCTCTAAAAGTTTCGCCATCACTGTGCTAGTCTCTAAGTATCGGTGTTTGGAATTGTCTCAGTTCTCTGCATCAGCCAGATACTGGGATAACTGAATCAATATACCTGCTATGCCCAATTCAAGCTATTTAACAATTTATTGCAGTATCAGCTTTAAAGTTTCCTCAAGGCTTTGAAAAGTTATAACACTCTCAAAAACGTCCAGTCAACATCATGAGCAAAGGGATTCTGTGGTTCCAAATAATCAACTTTCCCAAGATCTATCCAACAGTGTAGTCTAATCCAGGGGTGAGCAGACTTTTCAGGCCATGGGCCGGTCACATGGTTCAGGGGTGCCCAAAGTATGGCCCATGGGACATTTCCAGCCCCCAACACCAATTCATCCAGGCCACACCGCCCTCGTCACTCTCAGAAGCAGAAGTAAAATGCGCCCATACAGGCATGGTTTACTTCTGCTTCTTGAAGTGATGATGGCAGCGTGGTGTGGATGAATTGACATTGGGAGTCAGATCCGGCCCACTGGCTGTACTTTGTGGACCCCTGGTCTAATGTAAGAGTCCTACAGAATTTCAGGGTTCCTGTTTCTTCCCCTGTTTGATGAATTCATCCTCTCTCCTTTCCTGATGCTAAACTGAATGTCAAGAGTAGCATTGCCTCCAGTTCTGAGGTCACCTTCCCACTTTGAGCATCTGGGGGGAATGAATCGCTGACTAATCCACTATCTTTCCTTTAATCACAATGATTGTTCTTTTCTGTTATTTCTTGCTGTTGTATGGGGAAATGGTGACCTCATCCTGCTGGCATTTATCACTTTTTTGCCACAGTGTCAGGGTATGATTAGCTGGTAGAAAGCAGAACATATTAGGTATTGTTCATGCAAAATATTCGGATAACATATGTGGTTAATCACAGCAAGGCTAAGCCAGAAAAAGTCTGATCCATAATTGTGTATTTGTTCTATTACTTTGCATTAATTCATCCACCCTCCCTGCTAATCTCCACAAGAGGTGGGGAGAGTTTCCTTGACCAGAAACCAACATATACATTCAGGAATTTAAACAAATATGTTAATTTCAGCAGAGAACATGCTTTGGAATCCATTATTGGCTTAAGCATTTATAAAAGAACACTCATTGTCGGCTGCTACTCATATCAGAGCACACATTTTTCCGGGAGGTCATATTCTCAGCTGGTGGACATGTCTCTGGTGACTCCACAAACCGATCCTGTCATGGAACATGCAACCACACACAGTACACTGTGGAGAGTGTGGTTGGGTTTGACAAAGCTTCCATGCTTGTCACTTAGCCTCTTCATGTCTGTGGCATTTCCCTTCAAAATGATCAGTAGCAGCAGAGATGGTTTGTCGCCAAAGTGGGTGATCTATGGCTGCTGCTTCCCAGGTTTGTGAGTTTATACCTGACACCTTCATGTTTTGTTTCAGCTGGTCCTTATAGTGCTCAAAGGAGCTCCGTGAGGTCTTGTGCCAGAGCTAAGTTCCCCATAAAGTATTTGGTGAGGAAGCTTGGAACCATCCATACAGTGGACACGCCCTATCCATCTAAGATTATGGCCTATGATGGAAGCTTCAATGTTGTTTACATTTGCTTTCTCAAGAACTGCGATGTTGGTTGACATAGTCATCCCACTTGATGTTCAGGTTGGATCTTAGCTTCTGTTGCTGAAAGCGCTCAAGCTTTTTGATGTCTTGGTGATAGAAGGTCCATGGCATATCACTGTTATCCATCGCTGGAAAGATTTTCGCAGGAATCCTGATCAGCCACCTGCAAATTATCTCAGAAAAAGTCATCCCAAAATCTCAATGTGGTTTCCGTATCTCCCGAGGCACAATGGACATTATTTTATGTGCAAGACAACTTCAGGAAAAATGCAGAGAGCAACAACATCCGCACTTCCTAGTATTTTATGACCTGGAAAAAGATTTTGATTCTGCACAGAGACCTGCTATATGGTCTGTGCTGAGATGCTTTTCAATTTGGCTAGACTACACTTCAAAAGACTAACCAGTGCAAACAGAATAACGGTAGTGCAATATGCCGACGATACTGCATCACCTGGTCTCACACCTGAGGAGCTGCAACAGTCAGTGAACTGTTTCAAGAGTGCATGTGATCGTTTTGGCCTCACTATAAATGCTCAGAAAACCAAGGTACTTGCACAACCTGCCCCAAGGACAGACCTTCCAGAGTTCAGCATTACCATCTCAGATTCAGCACTGGAACAGGTAAACCAGTTTTGTCATCTTGGTAGCATCCTGTATAAAAATTGCACCTGTGAACAGGATGTGGTGAAGAGAATTGGTGCTGCCCATTCTGCCTTTGGTTGTCTATCACACCAGGTCTTCATGAACAAAGATTTAACAATCCAGACCAAGCTTATGGTAAAAGAGCAATAAATCAAGAGCAATAAATCTGGGTTTACACAGCTGATATCTTGTTCATTCATTTTCATGTCAGAGGTTACTCTGGGTTGAAAGGATTTTTTGCAGGAGATGCCCAAATGAGGCTCCTTTCATGTTCCCCATTGTGCAGCTCTCGGGAATCGAACCCATCTTTCCAGTCTCCAAGCCTAGCACCTTAACCACTAAGGCACTGAATCTGTTGAATGGTAAGAGAACAATGAATGCAAACTTAAAAGTTTCTCAATCCTATTGATTTCAATGGCAATAATTTAATGAGTATTTGATTCTCTAATTAATTCTGCAAAGTGTTACCTGCATTCTGCAATGTCACAATCCACAATTCTATTATTTTTGGCTTGAAAAATATTTTCATTCAAATTTGTCTTTCTTTCTTTCTTTCTTTCTTTCTTTCTTTCTTTCTTTCTTTCTTTCTTTCTTTCTTTCTTTCTTTCTTTCTTTCTTTCTTTCTTTCTTTCTTTCTTTCTTTCTTTCTTTCTTTCTTTCTTTCAAATGTCATACCTTATAAACCTTGAGAAGAAATTTAATGGTAATGCAAAAAAGAGAACCAAATGTGAATTTACAGTCTTCCAGTTATACTCTGAGCTAATAGAACCAAAAATAAAATATTAATGTTGGGACTAATGACAGAATAACAAAAATAAAATCTCATTGGATAGCAAGTTGTAAAGTCTTAATATGTGCTTTCAAGTCAGTATTGACTTGTGGCAACATGTTCCAGGGTTTTGCAGGGAAAGAACACACAGAAGTGAATTAATAGTCCCCCTTTTCTGGAAATGCTGTGGGACTGTGCAGCTTGCCAAGGCCACACAGACTGGCTCTTCTTGGAAGCACAGTGGGGAATTGAACTCCCAGCATTTTGCTTCACAGCTAGTTCTCAGCTATCCAGCCATCCACTATGATAATAGTGTGCCGTTAAGTCAATTCTGAGTTATTTTGGCCCATTTGGCATCTAGAAATGTCCTTTTTAGTTCAAGGAGATATGCTTTACTAAATCTGTGGCTAACCAAGGTTATGATTTTAAAAGAAAATCTCTCCTTTGTTTTCAGAAGGAAAAAATTCTTGAATGTCTAAGTTTTTATTACCAGCTTTTATCTTTTGCTTCAGCTGACAGTGCACCAGCTAAGTACAAACAAATACTTTCAGAGTTTGTCCCTGGATATAACACAAACCTTTCTATGGAGACCAGTGTTTCTGACCTTTGTGCTATAGTTGACTGTGAAATCATGTGACGTGCAGAGCCAAATTTCATTTTACTATAAATAATTCTTATTAGCAACACTTACTTTGTACTGTTAAATGAACTTTGTATCTTCCGTCAGCAGCTGTATTTTCCCAAGGCAAGAAACAAGGCAGAGATCAGAATCTAACTGGCTGATGGAATAATTTAAGATATGCAGATCACACCATTTTGTTGACAGAAAGCAACAATGACTTGAAACAACTTTTGCTCAAAGTGAAAGAAAAAAGATTTTGCATACTTTGGTTCAATCATCAATCCAAGTGTAGACTGCAGATGAAGACTGAATCCAATGAAGGAATTAGTAAAGATTGTCAAGTATAAGAACATGTCACTGCAGACCATGACCAAGGAGGACATCCACACTGTTGGATTCCTGATTACTATGTATAGGTATGAAAGGGGACACTAAAGAAAGCTGCACAACAATACAGCTTATATCTGAATAATATATTGTTGCTGATGGCTGTGGAAAGCTGTATTGTTGTGCTTGGTTCTTGTCTGTCATTTTGCTTGAACACACCCTGCTCCCTTTGTCCCTGAATTTGGTGTATAAAAACCATGCCTGTAAGTTTCACTCCTTGTTTGAAGAAGTGGACTTGACCCACGAAAGCTAACAATAAAAATATAGCAGTTAGTCTTTAAAGTGCTACAGTGTTTTTTATTTTTATTTTACTTTATTTTGTTTTGTTTTCTGATATGCGTGAACCTTTCAGTTTTTAATCTCTTGAACTAGGGGTATAGCTGGGTTTTATGGATAGGTTCATTTGGATTGTTATCTTCCAACATTGTGTTAGCCACCCTGAGTCGTTCCAAGTAGGGCAGCATACAAGAATAGATAGACAGATAGATAGATAAAATAAGTTTGGAACAGCGTGGATCTGCTCTCCTGACCCTTCCAGAGGCAGCAGGGGTGGCAGACAGCCCAAAAGTAGCTACAGAAACAACAACGAAAGCACCTCCAAATTGGTAAGAGACTTCCTGCCGAGGGGGCGGGCACCATTTTGATCTCTAAGATGGCAGCGGCCGCCATCTTAGATTTTAAAATTACAATTTCTGGTTGTAAGCCGAAAATTGCTTGTAAATTGAAGCATTAATTTTATTACATTTGCCATCGTAACCTGCAGCAAACGTAACCCAGGGCAGTCATATCCCGGGGTTTTACTGTACTGATCTTTTCAAATCCTGTGGCAGGTAGTGTGGGGTCATGTTATGGCAAACAGCCAGAACTGCAGAAACCTATGCTTTCACTACTGACTGGGGGGGGTGTATGCTGATGGCCCATTAACCATGCCAATGGTCTACCGCCCCAAGGGTTGAGGGTAGCATTGGTCATTGCACCTGAATTGTGAACTGGGGTGGGGACTGTTGAAGAAGAGGATGATCCCTGGGAGCAGGTATTCACCTAAACGTGAGTGGAGAAGGTTAAAAATGCTTACCTTTGCCCCAGCACATAGACCCGCACTACTCAGTCCGCACTGCAGGTACGGTAGTTTTGGTTACAAAGTTATGAGTTAATAAAGTAGCCCTGTGTTTAATTCCAATGCTGTGTCTGTCTCTTTACTTGGGGGTTGGGGGGGCCAAAGCTGCTTTTCACTCTCTTCTTCATATCTGGCAAGATCAATGTATCATGCTGATTAATAATAATGGCTCTATGCTCTCCTTGAAACTGTAGACTTTTCTCTCAATTAGGAAGAAGCCAGCCCCCATTTTTCTCGATGAGGGACCTTCCATTGCCTAATCAGGCAACATCAAGGGAGGGAAACAGGCAAGGAGTGGAAACACAAGCAGACCATGAGAAGGACATGTGGGGTAGAGGGGGTATATGTAATGGATTACATTGAGGATACGTGAACACAAGTAGAGAAGTCTGACATGAGTAAATCTGAATCAGTGGGGGAAAGGGACCACAGTTCCAACCCACATCGATCTAAAACAACAGCTTGTCTGGATGGGCCCTATGTCACATTAGCAGTGCTGTTATAGACACTATCCAATAGTTGAATTTTTTTGGAATAGTAGTCTGTGGTTCAGGCATATCAGAAAACAAAACAAAATAAACAAAACAAAATAAAAATAAAATAAAAAACACTGTAGCACTTCAAAGACTAAATCAGCCAAACCCTCAGGTACAATCACATCTGCTCAAACCCACACGACAGGGATGCCAAGCTCACGGACTTAAAAAATGCATTTCTCAAACTACAATACCCATCCAATATGGTTAAAGAACAAATCAAGCAGGCTAGGTGAATACCCAGGAGTGATCTACTACAAGACAGGCCCAGAAGGGACAGCAATCGCACACCACTGGTTGTCACCTTAAGCCCTCAACTTAAACCCCTCACACGCATAATGAGGGATCTCCAATCCATCTTGGACAAGAGTGCTTCACTTTCCAAAGCCGTTGGTGACAGACCCCTACTCACTTATAGACAACCCTCCAATCTCAAACAATTATTGACACACAACAGACTACACAGAAGTGGAGTAGATATGGGAACTAGACCCTGCTGCAAATCCAGATCTCAACTATGCCCCCACATTCACTCCGGAAACAGCATTACTGGACCCAACGGCACCACACACAACATTAAAGGCAGTTTTACTTGTGCTTCTGGCAATGTGATTTATGCCATCTCTTGCCAAAAATGTCTGTTCGTGCTTTATGTAGGACAAACGGGAAAATCTTTACACAAAAGAATTAATGGACACAAATCAGACATCAGGAATGGCAACACAGAGAAAACTGTCTCAAACCACTTCAATCTAACTGGACACTCTATCCAAGACAACAGAAATCAAATACATCCATCTGTTAGACACCCATCGCAGGGGACTAAATATTAGCGAAGGGTTTCTGGGACATTATCAAATTTGATACACAGATTGCGATATGATTTTATATATTATATTACAACTTTGTCTGAAGAAGTGGACTTGATCCATGAAAGCTAACAATAAAAATAAAGCAGTTAGTCTTTAAAGTGCTACAGTGTTTTTTATTTTATTTTATTTTGTTTATTTTGTTTATTTT
>CP126894.1:51167500-51537500 GCA_030440675.1 Furcifer pardalis | reverse complement strand
CAGCCAACATGGCTACAAGCCCTGTATGCTGGGGGATTCTGGGAGCTTTAGTTCAAAAGAGACTCTTTTTAAGCCACTTTATGTTTTCTTCAAATTACCTGTGCAAGCAGATGAGATGCCTTTGCAAAGATCTTAACTGGAAACACATCATATCCTCATTAAACTTTTCCAAATTTAGGTCTGATTAGTGAAAACCTTCCATTGCACATACCTTATAGTGGGATATCTCATGCCTCTTATGAAGCATATGGGTGAGCAGAAATAATGGCTCCAGCATATCATATAAGATTTGTGTGTGTGTGTGTGTGTGTGTGTGTGTGTGTGTGTGTGTGTGTGTGTGTGTGTGTCAGAAAAAACATGAAGTGGATGACTTCTCTATAACAAAACTATGTACAATATGGTTGGCTCTTTGCCTCTCAGTTTTAGAGGTCTGGCTTTAGTTCAGCTTATGGAGAAAAGAGACACAGTCTTTATATACAGCAGAAACAGTCCACTTGTTCCTAGAGCATATGCAGAGCTCAGCTGGAACAGTTGCATAGCATACCTTTCTGTCTGCAGTCCAGATTCCTTCTGGTTCTTTCTAGCAGCAGCTCCACTCCTGCTTGAGTCTGTCTTTGCTCCCTGGCAAGATGTTGGCTTCTTCAACAAGGTTAGTCTCACTTAGCAAGTCTTCCTGACTCCTTCAGTCAGCTTGTGCTCCTCCAAGTCTCCTCAAATTTGAGACCCCAAAAGCTCTCCTTAAATGCAGTCTTTCTGCTGAGTCAACATTTTATCCTGCTACAATACCTATTAATATTTATTTATTTATTTTTTTATTGTTCACATTTGGTATCCCGCCCCAATCGGGTAGACCCAACTCTGGGCGGCTTACAGCGTAAATTACCGTCATAGGTAATCTATAGTCATAACAATATATAAAACCTTAAAAATTCATAAAAATCATAAAAAAAATTAAAACAGCAAAGCAGATAAAAACAGATACAAATACAAGGTGGGGGGGGGGATGGCTGCCCTTAAATCAGCCATCCTAGATGGGAACCTGCGTTACTGTGTCCCCACACTTGACCCGCCAGCCAGGTCTTTAAGCCCTTCCGAAAGGGCAGGAGCTCCGTCTGCAGGCGCAGCTCTATCGGGAGGAGGTTCCACAGGGCCGGGGCGAACACAGAGAAGGCCCTCTTCCTAGTGCTCGTGAGGCGAGCCTCCCTAGCCGATGGAGTAACAAGAGAGCCCCTCCGATCCACCCTGGTGGGACGGGCAGACGTTCTTAGGGTGACGCGGTCTCTTAGGTATCCTGGCCCACTACTATATAGGGCTTTAAAGGTAATGACCAGCACCTTGAATTGCACCCAGAGGCATACTGGCAACCAGTGCAGCTCCCGGAGCAGTGGTGAGGCCCGAGCATAACGCCCGCACCCCATCACTACCCGAGCTGCCGCATTCTGGACCAGCTGCAGCCTCCGAATGGTCACCAGGGGCAGCCCCATGTAGAGCGCATTACAGTAATCAAGTCTGGAGGTGACCAAAGCATGTGTGACCATGAGCAAGGCATCCCGGTCTAGGAGGGGGCGTAACTGGCGTATTACACGAAGTTGTGCAAAAGCCCTCCTGGCCACGGCTGCCACCTGCTCTTCGAACAGTAGTC
Organism: Furcifer pardalis; assembly: GCA_030440675.1. Taxonomy (NCBI): domain Eukaryota; kingdom Metazoa; phylum Chordata; class Lepidosauria; order Squamata; family Chamaeleonidae; genus Furcifer; species Furcifer pardalis. The sequence continues at coordinate 51,535,858 of CP126894.1, read as the reverse complement.
GTGAGTCCAGGAGGACCCCCAGATTACGTACCGGGTCCTTCTGGGGCAAGACTGCCCCATCCAGAACCAAAGTTGGCAGCTCCCGTGATAACACAGGACCCCTCACCCATAGCCACTCAGTCTTGCCGGGAATATAAAAGTCCTGACAATATGAATTACGTTAGTCGAGTATACTTTCAGTCTTCATAATTTAATTTTCGCGCTTGTATGCCGCCCAAGCAGGAAACCCGACTCAGGGCGGCTCACATGATAATTAAACAATATACACCATAAATACATAATAATACAATATACAAAATTCAATCTACAAAAAACAGCACATAATAATATATAACAACACAATACAATACTGTAATATAATGATAAAGTCACAACCACATAAGAAGTTCCTAAACAAACAGCAAAGTCCGGGGGTGGGGTGGCAGGCGTCCTAAGCCTCAAGGCAGGACCGTCTTCTGTGCCACATAGAAAAGTTCATAAGAAATGGCAATAAACATAATAAAACATAATAAAAATAAGAATAATTGCATGCCATCAAATCTATCCTGACTTATGGCAACCATTTCCAGGGTTTTATTCTTTCTTTTTCTTTCTTTCTTTCTTTACATTTCTATACCGCCCTCCTCACCAAAGGTCGTCAAAGGCGCCCCAGGGCAGTTTTCTAGGTAGAGAGTAAACAGAAGTGGTTCCCCATTCCCTTCTTCTTGGGGTGCTCTGGGACTGTGCAGCTTGCTCATGACTAGACAGGCTAGGTACTTCTCCCGGGAAGGAGGCACAGTGGGGAATCAAACTCCCAACCTCTGGTTCCACAGTCAGGTACCAGCTATCTATCCAGGTAACCAGCCCTAATAATAGCTGGTAGGGTAACGGTTGTGTTCTAGGAGAACCTCAGATGCTTAGAGTGGCCACTTGCATATCACAAAAGTGGACAATTTGGATTGCCAAAGAGGAGGGGAAAAAAAGACAATGATGTATATAAAACTGCACGTGCTAATTTTTATGCACAAATGCAAAATTAGGATTTACGTTTGCAATTTAAACAGAAATAAACTGTATCTCACTTAAGGGTGTGTGTGTAGAGAGAGCAAACAAAGAGCTTGTATACAGTACCTGCTAATTCTGCTGTTCTGGTGCTCATTGGACATGAGCAGCTTCAATGTTCCTGATCTCTCTCCCTCCTCTTCATGAACTTCAAATCGAACTTGGACTGATCAGTCCTTCAAAATCAGCCCTTCATACAAAATCTGTCCTTGCTAATAGAAGACATGTTGTCATAGTACACATTACTTCAGTAGGGTTACAGCATGAAAATGGACCCTGGTACGTGTACATTTGCCTATAGAATCATATAATCATAGAGTTGGAAAGGGGCCTATAAGGCCACCAAATCCAACCCCCTGTTCCTGATGTACAAGAGTCGACATTAACATATATCAGACTGATGGCTGTCTAATTTTCTCTTGAATGCCTCTAGTGTTGGAGTGCTCACAACCTCCTCAAGGAAACTGGTTTTATTGTCATACTGCTCTAACAGTTAGGAAGTTTCTCCTGATATTCAACCAAACTCTTGTTTTTCAGTCGCATAGTCGATTCCGACCCTTTGCGACCCCATGGACCACTGTCCGCCAGGCACTTCTGTTCTCCACCATCCTCCTCAACTCGCTCAGCTCTGTGCCCATTGTGTCTACAATACCATCTAGCCATCTCATTTTTGGCCGCCCCCTTTTTCTTTTGCCCTCCACCCTTCCCAACATCAATGCTTTCTCAAGTGAATCCTCTCTTCCTGTAATGTGAGTACATTATTATGTGTTCTCCACTCTGCGATAATTGGGGGAAAATCCTGCTCCTCCTCTGTATGATAACCTTTCAAGTATTTAAAAAGTGCTGTCATATCTCCCCTTGATCGTTTCTCAAAGCAGGCCCAGTTATTTTCAGTCCTTCCTCACAGGCTTGTTTTCTTATTCTCTGATTATATGTTGTGCTCCATGTGGGAAATAAGGCATATGTGATTCCAATAATCAATTTATGCCAGTGGTCCCCAATCTCAGAACCCCAGATGTTCTTTGCAGTACAGCTCCCACAAGCCTTCACCTTTGGCTGTGCTGGACAAGATTTCTTGGGGCTGTAGTCCAAAAACATCTGGGGTGCTAAGGTTGGGAACCACTGATCTAGGCTTTATTGGCACAACAATCATATGGAAGTAAGAACTACTTGAAAGATAAAATATACCGTTACCTGGCTGTATGCCCCAGAGAAGAACATGGGGTGAACTTCTTTGTAAGCATGGACACAATAAGGCTGAAAAGCCTTGCATATGAAAACACAGAAGGAGTGAGCAAAATCCCAGTCCTAACTACAGTGCTGTGTACAGTTTACTCAGTATTGTGTACAGTATAGGAAGACAGCCAAGACTCACTGGGTCAAAGCACCAGGGGTTCTTTTTATCACTAGGGACACTGATGCCATCTGCCACCTCTTCAGTTGCTGTTCCTTCTGACTGTAAGCGCAGTCTTCAGAGTAACCTGGAGGAAAATGGAATATCCCAGCAGGTAACAGTACTCTACTGATGTGAGCTTTCCCTGTGGAATGGCTAAATGTGCACATTACTTAAGTACACAAGACAAACGCATAAAGATAAAGAACAACACAGATAACTTCTTGCATTTCTATACTTTCTTCAGTTGGGGTTTAAGTAATAGTCCTGTTGTGATGAGTCTCTATTTCAAAAGATACTAATGTTACTTTTGGTACATTTACCATTCTTAATTCACCCTCTTGTTGGTATCACACCATCTAAGACAAGGCGAGAAGTAGCAGCAGACACTAAGAGAACTAAGAAAGAGAATGACCATTGACATCTTCTGAATGGATATGAGTCTCAAGTCCGCTAACTCAGATTCAGAAAGAGCTTTATGGCAAGAAAAAACATTCTTGAAGGTATAGAAAAACAAAAGCAAATTATAAGATGGAGGAAGAAGCTCACTGGTCAAGGAACAATATTAAAGGAGGATATAGCTGAGGAACTCAAACTCTACAATGTTACTTGGAGGACCCTGAATAGGTTGAGGGTTGGAGTCCCTAAATACAAGCCCAACATGCTCAAGTTGGGGCTGTTGGTGGACAACACGCTGTGTGACTGTGGAGAGATACAGAATCCGGCTCAATTCCTGATCTTCTGATTATTTGCAGAAACACACACCAAAGAGGACTTAGTGTGATTGGGACATGTTAATCAACAGTTCTGTAAGCCAAAGGAAAGCATCTTTTTTGTTTGGATGTGAAACAGATTCTGTGGCCTCAAATGAAACAAAGACAGTGATTTGCAATGCAGGTCACTACAAAGAGGTGCTTCTAGGACTGCAAGGGAATGGATGACATCTGAACAGGTTTTTTCTCAAGGGCATCCCAATAGATAATTAAAGACAGCCATCATGGAAACCCACCCACCCCACCCCCAATAACACTGAACATTTCTCAGAACCTGGAAATGCTACTATTTTGGACTGCAACTTCCTGAATCCTTAAATCCTCATGGCAATTAGCAAACTGACTCCCAAACCCTAGACAAAAGTACTGTGGTTGGAACTGGGACACAAGCCTACTGTGCTTACTGTACAACTTTTTTTGCAGGTTGCCTGAATTTGGGCCAATAGAACCACCTAGTGGTTAAAGATTGGGCACTGCAATTGCTTGTTCTTCTCTGAAGGCAAGGTCTTGAGGGTGGTACAGTACATGCAAAATAATGCTTTTACTTTATAAGAGACAATATTTTGTTTACATCCATGATACACCAAGCTCTCTCTCTCTCTCTCTCTCTCTCTCTCTCTCTCTCTCTCTCTCTCTCTCTCTCTCTCTCTCTCTCTCACACACACACACACACACACACACACACACACACTTTCCCCTTCAATCTCCTTACTGTTTTGTTAGATATGCTCTGCTTAATGATATGCAAATCAATAGTGGCTTCTGGTCTATGACAACAGAATGACTATGCCATTAGTACCATGTTAAGATAATGGCAGTCAGTTAGAATAACTAACTAAAGTGAATATGAGTTAAAGTTTAAAAAGATAAAAGTTTATATTAGTGACTGTACTTCTTATGCTAATGGTGAGCAAACATCCTTTTCTACAGACCTAGACCAAGGGTTTACAATACATGCATATTTAAATCTTGTTTTATGATCTTGGTATAACTTATTAATTTGACAAAGTATCTCATTAGAAGGTCCTGAATATGATGAAAAACAGCATTGGAATCATTTCAATCTGATGTATTTCTATCAGTGCTAGAAAAAAGAGGTGTGTGTGTGTGTGTGTGTGTGTGTGTGTGTGTGTGTGTGTGTGTGTGTGTGTGTGTGTGTGTGTGTGTGTGTGTGTGTGTGTGTGTGTGTGTGTGTGTGTGTGTGTGTGTGTGTGGTGAACTGGAGCACCCACCCATCAACACAATTTTTAGCCTGCTGTCTCTCAAAAATAGAACGTTACTGCAAAAGTATATAAAAGGGACTTTGGTCTGCAAAAGTATATAAAATTTGATTTAAAACATAAACCAAGTGGAAACAGAAATGGTTATGGACATGATTTAAAATACATCAATACAAAACATACTGCACTCAATAAAGCCTCTTCTGAAGCAACCAGCATCTTGGCCTCCTGCCTTGTCAGGAATTCTCACAGCCCAGAACAGGTACTACCACCAAGGCCTTCAATTTTTCCACAAGACCTCCTGCCTCAGCCTCCCCTCTGTACTATTCCTAAATTAAATTGGAAATGCAGTTGACCATGAAAGAAAGGCTGAATGAGGAACATAGTGAATGCAATCACTTCCAACACATGCCTGCAGCAGAGAACATTGTGTTCTCTGGTGGTTTGTTGTGTATACTTCAAATTAATTTCCAGCCACAAACAAAACAAACAAAACATAGAAAGACTCTAAATATGGTTGTGTGCTAGGATGGTATTTGAAGAAGGACAGGCATCTCTAAAATGGAGGACAAAAATGACCAAAAGAATGACACTTTTTTTGGTTTAAAACAGTATGTGCTAGTTTAAGTTACCCTATTTGCTGGCATATTAGACTCACTCCCCCACCCCTTTAAAACACTTGGAAAATGGAGTGTGTATATAGTGACCTATAGTGGGCTATTTTAGTAATAATGAGGTGTGTCTTATACTCTTGCAAATATGGTAATATATGCACTTAAGTCATAATTAGCAATATCAACTGTGCTTGAAGTAGAATTACACTGTATAAATCCTCTTACCAAGGAATACTGACCAAGTGATGCCCTAGGTCACAAATTTAAAGAGCATTCATTGATCAAAATCCTTTTCTTCAGACACCTTACTTCAATCTGTCATCATCAACTGTGCCTTCCATCCCATCAACCACGGAGGGCAGAACAGTCATCAGTGTTCTCCTCCTTCAGCCTCAGCACCCATCATCCTCAGGCAGGGAGACCCACCCCAAACACTCTTCTGCACACTCTGAACAGTTGGTTTGTGGACCACTGTTTTGAATGCCCACAATGATTGATTTGTTGCTTTAAAAGTTTGTGGTTCCAAGCCACAGGGTGTGATCAAGTGGCTGGAAAGGTGTACATCTGATTACACTGGAAAAGGTCACTTTGAAAGAAGTTCTTCTTCTTTCATGTCCAGGTCAACCCCTGGACTGCCAAAATGAACCCACTTTCTTGACTTTGTCATTGGCCAAACTTAAGTCCTCATTGGTACATGTTTCTGGCAGTAATTGGCAGAGCAGTAAATGAGTCAGATTCTGTATCTCTCCACATTCACACAACGTGTTGTTGTCCCCCACTTGAGCATGTGGGTCTTGCATTTAGGGACTCCCCCAAGTGACTTGGAGGAGGCTGATTTCCTCAGCTATATCCTTCTTTAATGTTATTTCTTTGCCAGGGAGCTCCTTCCTCCATCTTCTAATTTGCTTTTGCTCTTGCATATCCTAAAGAATGTTTGTTCTTGTTATAAAGCTCTTCATTCATCTTAGCTGGTGGATTTGAGGCACATATCCATTCAGAGGATGTTGAGGGTCATTCTCTTGCTTAGTTCTCTCATTGTCTGCTGCTACTCTGAAGGGAGTGATCTCCCTTAAAGCAACCCTTTGCATCTACCGGCAAATCCCTCCAGCTTACTCCCCAAAAATAATAGCCTTACAGCTGGTTCACAAAGGTTCGGTTTGGCCATGGGTTCAGGTTGGGTTGGAACATAGTTCCTTGTATGTCACAGGATTGCTGGGAAATAGATCACACCGGATCACTCCACAAACAGTCCAAAATGTGGTCACCCACACCCACAGTTAGCACCACAGCATAGCATCTGCTCAAATGTAAGCAAGCCCAGGGTTTCTTTTTTGCGGAAAGGTTACTAGAGAATGTACATGTGTTTGGATCTACTGACCTTTCAACATCAGGTCTTTCACCGATTCAAAGACAAAGTGTGCAACAAAACAGGTGGAGTTGTTGAAAAATATGCTACCTGTCACGAAATGTAGACCACTTCCCAAACATTTTGCTGTCAGATACAAAAGGGAAGGTAGGACCTCCCTCAAACTTATTCCATGTCTCTAAACAGCAGCAACAGCAACTACTACACCAAACAAACAACATTGGTTGAATTAGTAGAATAACTTATTTGAAGGACAGCCCCAAGGACAGATACATAGATTAAGATGCACAGAGCACAGCATGTGACATGCACAGTTCTCCCATGCCTCTTAGCACATGCTAACTGAGGCAGTTGCCCTTTCCTGCTTCTATGTTTTCAAAACAAACTCTACAAGACTGCAGTATGTGAAATGGTAGACTCCATACCACAATGTGCCTGAGGAGTGCTTCTTATTCTTTATAAACTGATTTCCTTAAATATTTAACTTCTGAAACCTAGAGAAACTCCAGCAACTCATTGTAACATTATTTTAAGCAAAATTTGAAAACATTTTAAAAATATTTTTTTTATTTACTAGGTAAAGGAAAGGGTCTCCCTTTACTCAAAAGCCAATTGTAGCCAAAGAGCAGGTGCCGATTCAAAAAGACAAAATGGGAACATAGAAGGCGTTGAAAGCATTAAAATTAACTTATTTGTAGATGATATGTTACTTATAATTAAGAATTTGGTGGAATCCTTAAGCAATATTAAAAAAAATACTTGAACATTTTTGAGGAGGTAACAGGTCTTAAAATCAATTGGAATAAGAGGAAGATGATCTTATATAATAAAGAGAACGGTGATATAGAAAAAATGAAATATGAAATAAAAATTAAAACAACTTTTAAGTATTTAGGGGTTAATATCTCAAATAATACACACATTTTTAAAAAGTTAAATTATGACAAAAAGAAAGAAGAGATTGAATGTTTACTTGAGAAATATAAAAAATAAACCTGTCATGGTTTGAAAGAATTGCAATTTGTAAAATGAAGATTTTTACCATTAATAAACTTTCTATATGAAATGCTCTCAATAAAGATTACTGAAAAGGAGATAGAAAGTTGACAAAATATAATTGATAGGTTTTGTAATGGAAACAAAAAGTCTAGATTAAACAAAAATGGTGGTATACTGCCCAAAAAGAAGGGGGATTGGGAATCCCAATTTTGAGAAACACAAATTAAAGGGATAATTAAGATAATGATAGAAAGCAGTGGTGGGCAGCAACAGGTCCATGCCCCCCCCGGGGGGGGTGTTAGCAAAACTGGGTGGCCTCTGGGCAGGAGGATGGCAAAATTGGGTGGCCTTCGGGCGGGGGGGGGGGTAGCAAAATTGGGTGGCCATGCCCAACTCCCTGCCCTGCCCCATCAGGTTTTGTCCCTGCAAGTGGTTCAAGGTCTCCCTTGCTCAAAAGCCAGCCATATCTGACTCTAGTGTGCAGTGCTCATCTCCATTTACAGCCAAAGAGCCCGTGCTGCCTGTGTTTGCAGATGTATACATGGCCAATATGGCAGGCATGACTAGATCGCCCACGACATAGGCTCTGCCCGTGACATAGGCTCCACCTGTGACATAGGCTCTGCCCATGGTGTGGTAGCAATTTTTTTTGCTGCCCACCACTGGATAGAAGTAGTGATATAGAGAAATATTGAATTCCAAGAATTGATGAGTATAGACAAGAATTGGTTTCTACAGTAAAGCACTTCTAAAAAGATAAAAGAACTCCAGAACCTATTTGCTAAAAATACTTTAGAAACATGGCAACAAGTTAAAAAAAGTTTTAGCTCAGGATGCTTCCTGATACAGTATTACATTTTAGGAATTGGAATGACTTCCCAATAAAATCGGTAAGGGGATTAAATGATTGGATAGATAAGGTCAAATCCAAAGAAGACAGGAAAACAATACATACAACTCTAAAGATGAATTGGTTTAATAGATTATGACTGGAGAAATGGAATAAAAATTGCTTAGAAAAGTATGATCATGGCAGAGGACAGACAAAATTTGAAGAAATAATAGGTTATTTAGAACAAACAACAAAGGGAATAGTTAGTAAAGTTTATAAAAATTTAACTGATGGGGAGAAACGCCAAGAATACTAAGGGAGATGTGGGAACAAGATCTAAAAGAAAATATTGACAAGGTGAACTGGGATAAAATATGGAAACATAGAACTATGAAAAACTCAGGTCTTTGCACTGCTGATCTGCCAACCTTCTGGTCGTGAAGCTCAGTCACTTAACCACTAAGCCACTGTAGCCCCCTAAAAATCATCATCTAAGTGGCTGTGGGACTCTTAGTTTTTACAAGCAACTCTTCCAAGCTCTTCTTTTCATAATTATAATCAACTGTCAACCCTGTGTAGAGGTTAAAAACAGCACTGGGATTTGCCATGAATCCTCACTAGAAAATGGGGATTATAAATACAGACCACTGAAGGATGTGGGTGCCAACAGCAGATCAAGTGGAACCTTGGCGTGCATGCGCAGTTGGGGAACTGGCAAAAAGGTAAGCCCCCAAGGTGGTTCCCTCCAAAAGCCGCTACCGGTTCTCTGGGACACTGGGAAAAGTTACTACTGGTTCTGGCGAACTGGTGCAAACCTGTAATATCCCATCACTGGATGGGACTCATACCTCCACAGGTGAATGGTTGCATTCTGCTACATCCAAGAAGCACCAGCATGCTCAAAATGCAACAAAGAGAAAGGAAGGAACTGAAGAGCCAGTGGCTGCATGCACTTCAGCCAGTCATGTCTTTTTGAGCAAGGCAGGGTAAAGCACCAACATGTAACTCATGAGTCTTCTTATTGCATGGATTCTAGCAGCAGCAGATGTGGCAGCAACACAGAAAGCATTCAAGTTTTTTAAATAAATAAATAAATAAATAAGACACACCTCCCAGTGGCTTAGCCAAGAGTCTCAGTTACATAGATGTGATAACAGCTAAGCCAGTGATTGTGAACCTTTTAGATACCGAGTGCCCAAACTGCAACCCAAAACCCACATTTATCGCAAAGTGCCAACACAGCAACAGGGGAGAAAGGAAACGCTCCCATTGGGCTGCTGGGCAGATAGGTAGGGCAAACTCTGTGCTGGGGTGACTGCATGAATGCCCACGGAGAGGGCTCCAAGTGCCATCTCTGGCATGCATGCCATAGGTTTGCCATCACTGAGCTAAGTCAAGCCAAGAACTAAATAACCTATTGTTAGATCCGGAGATCAGGGCGCGGGAGTGAGGACACGGAAGCCATTAAGGGTGAACCAAACAACACGTCTGTTTATTGTGGTTAGCACAGACAACAACAACAACGGCTGGGTCAGCAGGGGATTAAATACCCTGCTTGACCCAGCCCACTGACCAATGGGTAGTGGCGATTTTCCCGCCGCTAGGACATTTAAATATCTAACACCCCTTCCCCCCAGAATGCCCCAGTCTGCTATTTGCTTACAAAATCCTCCAGGCGACGGGGGCGTGTTCTTACTCGATCGGACCTGCGCAGTTCAGTCAGCGCTGGGGCATCGGGCAGAGCGGACCTGTCGCTCTCGCTCTGCCCTGGCTGGACCGGGAGCGGATCCGGAATACGAGCGTCGGGCTCCGCGGTGACCGGGGGTGAGCCTGTTCCACACGGTAAGCTGACCGGTGATGGTGCTGCGTGAATGGGGCTGTTTTCTGGCCGAACCGGGTCGGTGACCGGTTCGTCCATCGGGTGCATGTCTGGCTCAGCGCCGGTCTGCACTCCCCGGGGGAGGTTGCTATCCGTGTCGGGACTCGTTCGCCTCCTGAGCTGGTTGACATGGCGTTTCCATGTCCGACCATCAGCGAGGCGAACCTTGTAGGTGTAGGGGCCCAGCATTTCGCTGACGGTTCCCTCTTCCCACGGGTGGCCCGACGCGTAGTTCCTAGCGAAGATTGGTGAGTCAATGGCCAGTGTACGGCCCTGTGGTTGGTCCCCCCTGAACTTGTCTGGAGAGTACCTAGGGTGTAACCGGTCAAGCTGACAACGGAGTCTCCTACCCATGAGTAACTCTGCGGGGGCCCTACCCGTGGCAGCGCAGGGAAGGTTGTGTTGGGCCAACAAGAACGTGTCTACGCGTTCCTGCCAGTCCCCGGGTCCTAGCCTTTCCAGGGCCTCCTTTGCGCTGCGCACGAATCTCTCGGCCTGCCCATTCCCTTGCGCCCTGAACGGGGATGTGAGAGCGTGCCTGGTTCCTAGGGATGCCAGGTACTGTTCAAACTCAGTGGCCGTGAACTGAGGCCCGTTGTCAGAGACTAGGGTGTCGGGAATGCCGTGTGTGGCAAAGAGTTGTCTGAGTTCCCGGATCATTGCTCTGGCTGTGGTGCTACTCAGGAGTCGGATCTCCAACCATTTCGAGTAGGCATCCACTACAATCAGGAATGTTTGGCCGTGGAATGGGCCGGCGAGGTCGATGTGAATCCTCTGCCATGGGCCCGAGGGCTGTTCCCATTCTCTGACCGGGGCTGCTGGTGGACTGGGTCGTGATGATTGGCAAGGTGTACATTTGGCTACCCACGACTCTATGTCCTTGTCAATACCAGGCCACCACACGTAACTTCGGGCTAACCCCTTCATCTTTACTATTCCTGGGTGGCTGGCATGCAGTGTTTCTAGGACCTTGGGGCGGATTTTCCTGGGCACCACTACCCGGTCCCCCCACAGCAAGCAGCCCCCCACACAGCACAGTTCGTCTTTCTTGTCGAAATATACCTTGAACTCCCCCTCCCCCTTGTCCGGCCACCCCCGCTGAACCCAGCTGGAAACGGCCCGAAGTTCGGCGTCCCGTGCCGTCGCCCTGGCAACCTCGGCCGACGTAGTGGGGGCAGAGTCCAGGATGTCCAGGGCAAGAACCGATGCTTCCCCCCGTTCCGCGCCTTCCTGGGTCGGGAGGGGGCATCTGCTCAAGGCGTCAGCATTCCCCATGTGTTTCCCGGGCCGGTAGACTAAGGTGTACGAGTACCCTGACAGGAAAATGGCCCACCTTTGCATCCGGGGGGACAAGGCAGAGGGTGTAGGCCGGTCGCCCGCCAGGAGTCCCAATAGGGGCTTATGATCAGTCACAAGTTCGAAGTCCCGCCCGTACAAGTAGTCGTGGAATTTTCTTGCCCCTGCCACTGCCGCCAGCGCCTCCTTGTCGATCTGGCCATAGTTCCTCTCCGTCGGCGACATGGTCCTGGAGTAATAGGCGATGGGCGCCTCGAGGCCGTTGGGCAGTCGGTGGGCCAGGACTGCGCCGACGCCGTAGGGAGACGCGTCGCAGGCGAGGACCAGTGGCAGGGTCGCATTGTATTGTATCAGGAAACTGTCCTGGGAGAGAAGATTTTTGACAGCAGCGAAAGCTGACTTTTGCTCGGGTCCCCACACCCACTCTGCCTTCGCGGCCAACAGTCTGTGTAGGGGCTCAGCCGCGGTGGCCTTTCCTTTCAGGAAGGTCGCGTAGAAATTCAGGAGTCCCAGGAACGCCTGCAGCTCCTGCTTGTTTTTCGGGGCCGGGGCGTTCCGAATCGCTTCTACTTTCCCCTTCGTTGGGTGGATGCCCTTGGCGTCGATGTGGAATCCTAAGAAGTCCACGGAGGGGACCCCCAACAGGCACTTATCCCGTTTCACCCTGAGCCCAGCGGCCCTGAATTTAGCCAGGACAGCGGCGACCCTGTCCTTGAGCTGCCCGGGATCCCCCGCAATTATCAGGACATCGTCGAAATAGGGTACCACCCCCGGGAGTCCTTGGAGGAGCCTTTCCATCGTGCTCTGAAACAGTCCCGGAGCTATGCTGACCCCGAACTGCAGCCTCGTGCACTTGAATGCCCCCCGGTGTGTGACAATGGTCTGGGCTTCGGCCGTAGTGTCATCCACCGGAAGCTGTTGGTACGCTTGGGCCAGGTCCAGCTTGGCAAAGATCTTGCCAGGGCCCAGTGAATGGAGTAAGTGGTCTATGACGGGGACCGGGTACGCGCTCGGCTCTAATGCCTTGTTGATCGTGCATTTGTAATCTGCACAGATGCGCACTGACCCGTCCGGTTTGATGGGGGTCACTATGGGGGTCTCCCACCGAGCGTGGTCTACGGGAACGAGGATTCCCTGGGCGACCAGCTTGTCGAGCTCCTTCTCGACCCTGGGCTTGAGTGCCAGTGGGACTCTCCGGGCCTTAAGTCGGATGGGGGCAACGCTCGGGTTGAGTGCAAATGAAATAGGGGACCCCACATACCTGCCCAATCCTTCCCCGAAAACGTCCTGGAATTAGGCCATCAGGTCGTCCCTCAGCGAGGCGTCCCCGGGCTGGTCAGTCGCAGTGTTGTGGATGCCAGCAATGGACAGTCCCAGGGCGGGGAACCAGTTTGTGCCCAGTAGCGTCGGGATGTTACCGTGGACTACGGTCAGCGGTAGGCTTTCTTCCCTCGGTCCGTACTTGACACGGACCCACTTCTGTCCTGCGACGGGGAGGAACTTGCCTTGGCAGTCCTTGATTCGGATCCGCTGGGTCTGGAGGTCTGATTCTTTTAGGGCCGGGAATGTCTTCTTCATCCATCTCCACGGGATGATGGATATGGCGGCCCCAGAGTCGACCTCCATCGGACACTCTGCCCCGTCGATCGTGACTGTGGCGTGGTACTTCTCTCCCTTCTGTGTGGCGGTGTGGCTTATCGTGAGCGTGTGCGTCTCTGCATCTTCGAATTTGCCGCTGTTGCGTCCCTGGCGCCTCTGATTTGTCCTCTGTTTGGCGGCCATCTTGCCCGGCGGGAACTTTTGAATCTGCTGGTCAGCTTGGTTCTCCGCTTGCCTTGCCCGGCAGACCTTCCCAATGTGTCCCCGCTTGTCGCAATAGCGGCAGATGGCCTCCCTGAAGCGGCAATGTGCCCGCTGGTGTGGCCCTCCGCAGCTGGCGCAGCGCTGGCCGCTCCTGCCCGAGTTTCCCCCGTCGGTCGCGCATACCTCTGCTTCTTCCTCCTCGTCCTCGTCAGAAACGACGTCTTGATGGTGAGCGGAGGCTTGGCGGGGCGCCGACGGGGACCGGTTGAGGGAGGATGCGGTCGACATCGAGAGCTCGAAAGCTCTGGCCTCCTCGATGGCCCCGGCCAGGGTCAGGTCTCTCCGGGCCAATAGCCTCTTCCGGAGCTTGTTGTCGCGGACTCCTCTGATAAGCTGCTCGGTCAGGGAGTCCTCGAGGAATGGCCCGAATGTCGCCGGGACGGCTGCTGCCCTTAGGGCGGCCACGTACTCGCCGATGGTTTCCCCTGGCATCTGGTATCGGTCCCGGAACTGGATCCGGAACACGAACTTCAATGGCTCCGGCGCATAGTGGTTCTTGAGGGCCAACTGGAGTGCTTCCCATGAGACGTCCAGGATTGGTGTTGGATCCACCAGGGACTGGGCCACTTCGTAGACCTTGGCTCCGCAGTGGGTGAGGAAGAACGCCTTCTTCCGCTCCGATGCTATCTCTCCCAGTTCCGCAGCTAGCAGGGAGAACTCAAAACGGTCCATATAGCTCTTCCATCTCTCGTCCTTCGGTTGGAAGGGAGCCGGTGGAACGTAAACAGCCATGGCGAGGTGCCTTCGTGAGAGGTGGCTCTGGTGTGTGTGATGGTTCTGGTCCGTTCCTCAATATCCCACCTTCGTCGCCAGTGTTAGATCCGGAGATCAGGGCGCGGGAGTGAGGACACGGAAGCCATTAAGGGTGAACCAAACAACACGTCTGTTTATTGTGGTTAGCACAGACAACAACAACAACGGCTGGGTCAGCAGGGGATTAAATACCCTGCTTGACCCAGCCCACTGACCAATGGGTAGTGGCGATTTTCCCGCCGCTAGGACATTTAAATATCTAACACCTATCTTAAAAATTAATGCCTGTCTCCACTCCACACCACTCCACTCCACTCCACTCCACTCCACCACAAGTGAGTGAATGTTTAAGACCTTACTTGAGAATTATTTTTTTTAAAGAAAAACACTAAGAATCCCAAGTTTTCTTATGAATGATCTAAGAATCCCCAGATTTCTTGAGAAGAAATCTTTCTACCTTCTCAATAAACCATATTTGCCACTATATAAGATGCATCAAAGTATAAGCTGTACCCCATTCTTACCAAAATAGGCCACTATAGCCCTTTATATGCAGTATAAAACGCACTCCATTTTTCCAGTGTATTTTAAGGGGGGGAGTGAGTCTTATATACCAGCAAATAGGGTATTTCCTTCATAGGAAAATCCATGTTTCCTGGACAACACTGTCAATCTCACTCTCTTGCACACATGCAAATTGCATGATCAGACATGTGCCTGAGCATGCACAAACACATAGATATTATTTGGCAATTGTTAGCAGAGGGACTGTAGTGGCTCAAGTGGTTAAGATGCTGAACTCGACAACTGGAAGGTCGGAGTTCGATTGCCAGGTACTGGATGATGGAGTGAGCTCCCATCTCTTTCACAGCTCCTGCCAACCTAGCAGTTCAAAAGCAAGAAATTGCAAGTAGATAAATAGGTACGACTTTGGTGGGAAGGTAAACAGCATTCCATGGCTGCCACATGCCCACGGAAACATCTACAGATGCAGCCAGTGCTGTCTCTTTGGCTATAAACATAGATGAGCCCTGAACTTTAGAGTCTGACTTTTAGAGACTGACTTTTGAGCAAGGGCAACCTTACCTTTACCTGCTTGCTGTGATACTGCCAATGTCCATTCCCTCATTCCCTGTGCTCTTTTAAGGAGCTAACCAAACACCCTCAATATCAGCCTTGAGAAACCTGGGAATGGAAAGCTACTCATTTGTCAATCCTACTATAGGTGGTGGGTGAGTGTGTGTGTGGGGGGGTAACTCTTTCCCAATGAAAAATGATGAAAAATATAACTCCCGATACTGTTCTTTGCATTGGGAGAAAAGCTCCCATTGGTACTGACAAAAACCTGCTTCTTACATAGAATAGCAGTGCTGGAGGGGATGTCACTGGAATCACAACATAGTGAAAATAATTAAACTTCTCCCATCCCATTTTGCTGCCATTCTAATCTGTTCAGCCACCCCCTCCCATTGCAGCTACAGTATTTACATTTTCCAAAGTGCACTTTAAACATAACACACATTACATTTGCTCACAGATTGGCTAGCTTGAAAATACTCAACCATATCTGCAGACAATT
Organism: Furcifer pardalis; assembly: GCA_030440675.1. NCBI lineage: Eukaryota > Metazoa > Chordata > Lepidosauria > Squamata > Chamaeleonidae > Furcifer > Furcifer pardalis. The sequence continues at coordinate 51,520,250 of CP126894.1, read as the reverse complement.
AAATGCTTTAATTGGTACAAGAAAAACACATCTGCACTTCATAAAAGCCTCTGGCTTTTTTGAGGACACTTGAAATGGAAATCAGTTCTGCCTTCTTAACCAAATGCTCTTTAAAACTATGCAGGATCTTACCCAACATCCGTTCAATTTACAAACATGATTCACTCAAAACACCACTAAATAGATTATGTGGTTGTGAGGCAAAAGAAACAAAGAAACACATGCCATGTGTTAAGGAAATTGCCTATACAGTAGCTTCAAAAAGTAAGCTGATGTCTTCTACATAAAAGTGATAACGAGCAATCACTTTATGGTGTGGAGGGTCCAGAGTTTGGGAAGGTTTCCTTTAAAAGTGATAAGTTATAGACTTCTACAATTTATAGCCAGGTGAGACATGGCTTGTCTGATGTCTAGCAGAGTCAATATCTGTGACTCCATGTTTTCTTGTTTTTCCCTTCTTCCCCCATTTTAAACTGGGCAGTAGACAAGATGTCTACTGTGGAGAAATACAGAATCTAGCTCACTTGCTGGTCTGCCGATTACTACCAGAAACATGTTTGGTCCACGACAAAGCCAAGTAGGTGGTGACTTTATTTTGGCAGTTTAAAGTTTGACCTGGACACGAAAGAAGAAGTAGACAAGATTGCTCCTAATCACCCTCTTCCTTGCAGAGCCTGACTCAGGATGATTCACAGAGGAATTGAGGATGATGAAGCAATGACAAAGACTGCTAGAAGACAGTAGATGGAAGAAAGCTCTCTCAGAATTTCAGCTGGCAGCAATCAAGAAAATATCTAGCACATTTTGTAATTCACTTAAGATGACAAAAATAGGCAAATTAATTAACATGGCTTTCTCTTTATATCTATTATTATTTTTAATAGAAAGCGAACTCATTATTTCTCTATTACATTACTATATGACCAACAAAAGAAAAAGAAAAAAATGCATATACATAAACACCAGTGATATATAGATTGCCCTGGGGGTCTGTGGTTTATCACAGCCTTCTCTTGTTACTTCCAAAAACTCAGTTTATTCAGTGCCACCTTGCCACCTTTACCTTTAGTCAACATATATTCCACAAATGGTTGCCATATACTGTACTCCAAAATTTATTTTCTTTAATTATATCCTTTTTATATTCAATTCTCATGTTAACTTATCATTCAAAGCAATTTCTCACATTTCTTTACACCAATTGTCTATTTTTAATAACACATTGTGTTTCCAATTTCTTGCAATACATTGTCTACCAGTTGTTAATATTACAGATAATAACTCTGTTTTACTCTTATCTATGTTCATGTTGTCTATATCTGTCAGCAAGGCAGCACTTGACCCCAGTTTAAGTTTCACACCCATTATTCCTGAAGTTTCTTCCTCAATTTTTATCCAGAAATCTTTAAACGTATTACAACTCCACCACATGTGTTCATAAGTACCCAGTGTGTTCTTACATCTCCAAAGCATTTTAGTTTTATTGTTATCCATTTCATTGTAACCTAACTGAGGTCAGATACCACCTCCATAACATTTTATAATTATGTTCTTTGACTCTAACAGACAAAGTTCTCATAATTCTCATCTTCCATTTATTCTTCCAAATTGCTTCTGTAATGTTAATATTCAAAGCTTGTTCCAAATTGTTCTCAGTGTTTTTTATGGTCTGCCTTCTTGGTTTAAAATCTTATATATTTTACTCACCAAGCCCTTAATTCCCATTTCTCCCTTTCTTATTCTAAATACTAATTCCTCGAATTCTGTCCTGGCCCTTTCTAGACTGGTTTCCTTAAAATATTTTATTATTCCACTTATTTACTAATGCAATTTGAAACCAGTTCAGCCTCATTTGTTTCTGTATCTCTAATTTTTTCTCTCTGTCTTTGCATATCCATATCCAGTCTTTCAACAGGCACACATCATTTCTAAGGAAAACTTCCTTCATCTTCCTGTCTATTTTGACTGGAAAATTCTTCATATCTTCCATTTCTATAAACGGGGATATATCTGGAGCTAATTTCTTTTTCAATTTCTTCCATACCTTAATATTATATTTGTCATTTTGTTCTTAATAACCATTTTACCCATATCTTTAAAAATTGATTTACCTATTTGAAACAATTCTTTCATCTCAATTTCTTCCCAGATTACTTCCTCGCTCATTAAAATCTTCACAATATCCTTTACTTGAAAAGCTCTATAATAATTTTTAACATTCGTTATTCCCAATCCACCTTCTTTCTGGGATAAATACCAATGTAGGCCACTTTCCCCCTTGCCCTTCCCATGCCTCCGCAAGGAATCCCCAACATCCCACTATGCCCCACTGTGGGCAAGCCCTGCCCCCACTACCACGAGCAACCCCCCCCGCCCCTTCCTACATGACCATGAACAAGCCCCCTCCCCTTCCAGTGCAACCATGGGCAAGCACCACCCTGGGCAAGCCTACCACAACATGGGCAAGTCCTCCATGCCTCCACCACTCCAGACAAGCCCACACACCCCTTCCCACATGACAGTGGGCAAGCCCTGCCCCGGGCAATCCCTACACCGTGCCACTCCATGAGCAAACACTGCCCCCACACTGAACACTGGGGGATGAGTCGCACTAAACTCAGGACCAGTTTCCTTCCAAGTAAATCTGATTGTGATCAAATTGCAGGTGCCTGGCTGGTTTTTTTAAGCAACACAGGAGGAAAAAATGGCAGGAAGAGGAAGAAACAGAGCAACTCTGTGGAAGGGAAGGAGCAGGGAAAGCAAAACGGAAGATGAGGGGAAAAGAAGCTTGCCCTTCCTGTGCCCTTGCGAGCAAGCCCTCACACCCCACTACATCCCACCATGGATGGGCTGCTGTGGGTGTGGCGAGCCTGCATGGGCAGTGCCAAGCCTTGTGGAGTGGGGATGGGGTAGTGTTTTGGCCCTGCAAGGTGTGGCGAGTGCAGCCAGGGCACTGCCAAGCCTTGCTGAGCCCAAACGCCACACACACAACCCACTCGGAGAGTCTTTTTTTTTTTTTAATTTTTATTTATACTTTTCAATACACAAAAATCAAAAGTAATAATAATATGAAAACAGACATGAAAACAGACATGAAAGTATAAGTACATCTATATAAATATATATATATATATGTATAAAAGAAAAAAAGAAAAGAAAAGAAGAAAAAAAAAAAGAAATCACCCTGTGTTATTTACAATATCCGGAGAAACTACGGTTATCCTTATTCATTTGTTTTTCCAAAAACTCAGTTGATCTGGTTCTGGTTGATTCCCTTTACCCTTATACAATGAATGTTCTATCAGGGGATGCCATATCTTCCAAAATCTATTCTCACGAATTGCACCTTTCCTGACCATCACCTCCCATGTTAGTTTATCATTCAACGCTAATTCCCATATCTCTCTGTACCAATCTTCCATGTTTAGTTGAACATCCTTCTTCCAATTTCTCGCAATAATAAGTCTTGGCGAGCCTGGCCAGGGTGGTGAAAACAGGGGGGTGCAGGGCACCATGGGAAGGTGCTGGACAGGGAGGGGGACACCTATTTGGGGAAGGTTGGGGGGAATCCCATACATTGCTATTGGCCGTGTATACGCGCCAAGCACTGTAGGTGTGCATGCACACCAAGTGCTTGGCACGCATGCATAGTGGGGGAACCAGTGAAAAGGTAAGCCCCAAAGGTGGTTTCCCCCCAAAAGCTGACACCAGTTCTCCGGGATACTGGGGAAAGTTACTACCGGTTCTGGCGAACTGGTGAGAACCTGTTACATCCCATCACTGAATCCGACCCTGGTTTGTCCAGCCAAGGAGATGCAACTCAGAAGAACAATGGGGCCTACCCAAGAGGAAGGTCCCTTCTGTTACTGGTGCTGCCCCAGCAAGCCCGCCATGCCCTGCCAAGGGCAAGCGCTGCCCAGGGGAAGCCCACCATGCCATCCCATCCCCCACCACCATGTGTGCATCGCATGTGTGCATGCACCCATTGCCACAGGGCTTGCCTGCACCATCACACATGCCCAGAGAGAGGCCTCTGGGCGCCACCTCTGGCACATGTGCCATAGGTTTGCCATGGCTGACCTAGGGGAACACCACTTTGCCGGTGGGAAGATATTCTCAAGAAAAATGTTGGACCAACATAGAGAAGAACTGGGAGGGACAGGTCGTATGGACAGAAGTTGCATGGAATGTCATTATGGAGATGTCTACTAATACGTAGACTCCTCACTGAATGATGACTCCAAGGTATCCAAGGTAAAGGCAACCCTGATTATTTTAACAGTACAGCTGCAGCGTTGAGACTATCATTCCTTGGGTATATCATGAGAAGATGAACACTTGCTGGAAAACCCAACAATGTTAGAAAAAGTAGACGGAAGCAGGAAAAGAGGAAGACTGAATAAGAGATTGATTTGATGAAGGAGGTCATCACCATGGAAGACATTTGGGAGGTCACTGATTCCTAGGGTCAGAAGCAACGTGACAGCATGTAACAACAGCAAATGAAACCTGCAGGCTTCATAATCCCATTTCACGATCTCTCCCTTTTTTCAATGTTATGCATAAATGTCAGTCAGCTGTGCATGGATATAAACACAGAAATAAATAATTTTGTTGGCAGGGGAAGGGAGAAACAAATATGTATGGCAATATAAGGAAAGTGAAAAATTAATGTTAGCCAGGGACTCATCGAAATTAAATGTGTAGAGAGGCACCTTCTTGAGCATAGTCTTACTCAGCGTTTCTCATTAGTTCCAGCATTTCAAGTGACTCAAGCTTATAGTCAAGCTGGGAATTCCCTCAAATCCTATTGCATCAGAAATCCGTGTACATTTTGTTTGTTTATAAACAAATGAAAAAACAGCTTTAGCTAATGTGTTCTTTTTCCTCATATTTTCCTCATGCAGAGTTTTAAGTTAATTGCTTGGATGCTGTTTACAGAAGTAGTTTTAGGGGGCTTTTCCCCTCTCAGGAATGTTCTTATTTTATTCAGAATGAGGCAAACCTCTAGCAGCTATTATGTCTGGACTGCAGCAGTGTCACTTTCTGCCATCCCTGCAAAATATGCTCACTGAGAGTGTACCCATCTGCCAGTTGCCCTTGGGAGATGCACATAGTCAGGCGATTGAAGAATCAAACGGCCTGAATCGGTGAACAAGCAAGTCGATATGTTGGTCCTGTATGTGAAGTCTTTGGGAGTCATTGCTGCATCACACAATGGAGCTGTACAGCTTTTTCTTCTTTCACGTCCAGATCAAACATTGGACTGCCAAAATGAAGCTGCTTTCTTGGCTTTGTCATTGGCCAAACTTAAGTCCTCATTGGTACATGTTTCTAGCAGTAATTGGCAGAACAGTAAATGAGTTGGATTCTGTATCTCTTCACATTCACACAGCATGTTGTTGTCCACCCTTTCTGACCATACCCTCGATACTGTTTTTAATTTTTTATGAATTTTTAAAATTTTAAATATTGATATGTTTTAATCTATGCTGTAAGCCGCCCAGTCGGGTTTACCTGATTGGGGCAGGATAGCAAATATGAGTAGTAAAGTAAAGTCCACCAGCAAAAAGAGCCTCCTCCAAGATTGTGGTATTCTTGAACCACAATCGGGCATACCCTGGTAACACCACCCTTGTGTTGAGGGCTAATCTTGTGTTTTATTATCATGTTGTTGTTTTTTTTAATTACCGTACTTGTAAATCACCCTGAGTCACTTCGGTGAGAAGGGCGGTGGAGAAATATGAACAAATAAATAAATAATAATTTTTCTCACAATAGGTCAGGCAAAGAGAACTGCAGAATGAATTCACCAAAGGGTGCCTTCATTTTGCCAGCTTCACGTCTGGCCTAGACATGGAAGAAACAGCAGCAGCCCCACTTGAGCATGTTGGAGCCATCTTTGAGTGTATTTTGCTCTTGTAGTCTGAGGCACTGAGTTTGTCACACTGCATGCTCCCTGACATCCTCTTAACTGGAAAGGCTGGGGAATTCAACTTGAGGACTTCTGCTTCTTCAACAAGTGTGGGCTCTCCCACTCAGCTCTGTCACATTCTTATGGTCCATTTCCTGCCTTTTGACATATAACTGCTCTGTTTTCCTGTAAACTCCAGTTCATAAAAAATACAAATTTTAAAAATCCCAGATTGCTGCACTAAGTGCATCAGCTAGCATCACAGGTTCCCACTTCAGTCTCAAGGATTTCTAGAATATCGTGTCTTGTTAATGTTAAGCATCTTTGACCCTCTCACTCACTTTGTTTTCTTACTGCTAAATGGTTTGCATTCTTGGAAACACAGCAAATAGTTTACTGGTAATATTTATGTTGCTAGGATTAGCTGGCAGTTGGTGACTGATCTGAATCTTCATGGCCTCCAAGGTCTTGAACACAAGTTGGAAATGCTAACTTTCTGGACTACAGCTCCCAGAATCCCTCTGGCAACCTGACTTGGGCTGAAGGAGCATCTGTGAGTCCTCAGCCAAAAAAAAAAAAAAAGAACCAACTTCTCTAGGTTCTGGCCTTGAATACACATGGCTGTCATTTTACAGCCAGGATAATTAGGTTTTCACAAGTCTGAGGCATTACATTTTGCAACTGAATTAGAGCAATTTGGATCAGCTTGATTCACAATCTCCTTTGTGACTGCATTTGATTTAGATGACCATGGTGTGATCCCAGGTTGTTTTCGTGCCAGTGTCTACACTTACTCGTCAATCTGATGAGGGTTTAAAAGCTTTAGTAGTTAATTTCACAGTTTTGGTGTGTATATACTTGAATAGGGCCACAATGGCTTAGATGCTAAGTTTGACAACTGGAAAGTCAGCAGGTCAGTAGTTTTAGACCCAAGTCCTGCATGACAGAGTTGAGCACCCAGTGTCTGTCCCCGATCCTGCCAACTTAGCAGTTTGAAAGTAAGAAATATCAAGTAGATAAATAGGTACCACTTCAGTGGGAAAGGTAACAGCACTTCTAGTTGTGCCTGCCACCTGACCACAGAAACATCTGCAGACACAGACAGCACTGGCTCTTTGGCTGTTATCAGAGACAATCACCACCCGCATGACTGGCCTTCAAGTAATGGAGATCTTTATCTTTTAACACAAATTATGGCTCCAAACCTGTGTTATCAGGATAGACCATTTTTATGAGCTTGGAAGGGAAATCACAAACTGTTGACTAACATAATGTTCCTGCATGCTGACAAGGGTTTGCAGCTATGTGCATGCCAAGGCATGCAGGATTTGTGCTCTAACACGTATTGCGTACATGTTGAAATTAGCACATGCAAATTTTATGCAAGTCTATATCTTCAAGCAAGAGCAACCTTTACCTTTACCTTTATCTTTTTGGCTCACTCTTTTCCCCTTTGGACAATGCGTACTGGGCTAGGTATAATATGCATGTGCACTGAGAGTTTTTTAAAAGGCTCCCACTAAATTCTACCCAGGAGGTCAATACAAATGGTGATTTCCATAAAGAAACAGGCAAGTCAAGGGTTATCCAGATTTAAGAGGGAGAAAGTGGGACATAGTGGCATTCTTCCTCTCCAACATCTGATCATCAGCAGTGGAGAATCCTTCAATAAAGGGCAGCTGGTATCATTCTTATTTGCAATTGATTGTTTTGCCCCACTCTTCTCAGTTGGCCTGGGCAATGCATATGACAGAAGTGAAGGCAGAATGAATGACCCGCCAAGAGGCTCTGGCAGTGGTGGGCAGCAGCCGGTTCGGACCAGTTCTACCGAACCAGTAGTAAAAATCCCGGGTGGTCTCCCGGGGGGGGGGGTTAGTAACCCTTCCGGGAGACCACCCAGGATGGTTACTTTTTTTGAAGGCAACTGGTTCGGTCGCCTCTCCGGCCGCCCTTCCTTTCAGCCCAAAATGGCTGCTTGTAACTGCGCATGCATCAAAACACCATTTGACGCATGCGTGCTAGATCCTGGAGGCGTGCATGCATCAAATGGCAAGGAAGGGCGCAGCAGCTGGCTGTTGAGGCCCTCAGCAACCTCTTTGGAGGAGCAGTGGCGGCGGCGGCAGCGGCCTTCCCACGACCGCTGACTGCCAATGCTGCTCCCTCACTGCCACCAGGCCAGGCCATGATACACTGCTGGGCCGGGCCAGGCCACGCTGCTGGGCCAGGCTGCCCTGCCAGGCTGCCCTGCCAGACCTGGCTGGGCCGGGCCAGGCCGCACCGTGTCGCCTCACTGCCGCACTGCCACGCTGCCGCTGTTGCCGCCTGCCTGCTGCTCCCCAACCCCAGCCAGGGTAAGTGACTAGGGTTTGTGTTTGGGGTGTGTGTGTGTGTGTGTTTTAAAACACTGTGTTTTATGTATTGTGCTTTTATTTCTATTTAATGTCTATTTTAATTTGTACAGTATCTTTATGTGTTTTTATTTCTATTTTTATATGTACTGTATTTTTATTTTTATTTTATTTTATTTTACTTTGGCTCCACCCACATCATTGGCTCTGCCCACAATATCATGACGTCATGATCTCAGCTCCACCCACGACATCATGACATCATGACGTTGGCTCTGTCCAGGATGTCGGCTCCGCCCATAGTGTGGTAGTAAAAATTGTGGCTGCCCACCACTGGGCTCTAGTCACTTCTCAAAAGACAGTCTGGATGAGTATGGACAGAAGTGTTGGTAGCAAGAGAAATAGGAGCAAGAAATAAGCAGCAAACACAGAGACAAAGAAGCAACTCTAACCAGATGAAGTATAGGTAAGATATCCTCCCATTCATGAGATTTCATACCTAGTCACCTTTTGGAAATTTTCTCTTTGTTAACTCTCCCTTTTTAATCAGAAGAGGCAGATGTGTAACTCAGGCGTACTCCTAGATTCATCTTTATCATTGGAGGCTTTTGTGAGCTCAATGGTCCAGATTGCCTGGGGCCAGTTGTGATTGGTCTACCAGCTATGACCATTCCTGTATAGTGATAACCCTGTCATGGTGGTCCATGCCATGGTAACCTCTTGGTTAGACTACTCGGTGCCGTCTACCTGGAGCTACCCTTGAAGACGGCATGTCTGCAGCAGCAAGTGTAGTATGCAGCAACTAGACTGCGAACAGGAACATATTTCAGAACCCACACGATACTGCTTCTGAGGGACTTGCGCTGGTTGCTAATACACATCTGGTCTGAGTTCAAAGTGTTGATAATGACTGTAAAGCCATAAACAACTTGAGCCTGGGATAATTGAAGGAGTGTCTCTCCCTATATAAACCTGCCTGATCACCAAGCTATACTGGGGAGGCATTCTTCCATATCTCATCACTGAAACCTGTTTGTTATGGGGAAACATGAGGGAGCATTTTCTCAGTTGTAGCACCTCAACGATAGAGCACTCTCACTTTGGAGGCTCAACTGATGACAACATCAGCACCACTGTGGCATCAGATAAAAATATGGTTTTTATTAGAGCCTTTGAGGGTTGAGGATCTTGCTCTGCATGCAGTGGCTTAGTGGTTAAGACACTGAACTTGATGACGGGAAGGTCGGCAGGTCAGCAGTTTGAGATCCCAATGCTGCACAATGGAGTGAGCTCCCATCTCTGCCCCAGGTCCGGCCAACCTAGCAGTTTGAAAGCAAGAAATTGCAAGTAGATAAATAGGTACACTTCAGTGAGAAAGGTAAACAACATTCCATGCACTCTGGTGTATAGTCATGCCTGCCACATATCCATGAAATGTCTACAGACAGCACTGGCTCTTTGGCTATAAACAGAGATGAGCACTGCATCCTAGAGTCAGATACGACTGGCTTTCGAGCAAGGGTGACCTTTACCTTTTATGTTTTGATTTTCCTGGGCTACTAATCTCTGACTCCCCACCACCTAAATGGTCAGCAATAATGTTTGCAGAGAGATTCTTTGAACTGTAGTGCAAAAATGTACATTGTCCAAGCTTTGATATGCATGTGAATGCCACAGAAGAATAATGATGCAATTGTTACATTGCCTGATGGAATCCTCAAATATTTTATGTACCATATGTAAATTTTTATATATTTTTGTAACTTACCCTGACATCTTGTGACTTAGAGCAGACTATAAATGGATGAATGATTAAGCAAGCAAGCTTTTATTGTACAGTCACTTTGCCTCACACAAAGAACACTATTGGAGATTAGAGAACACTCATTTTTTGTTTGTTGATAAGTTTGGGGTCTGATCCATCATGCCTCTTTTTATTTTCTTATGTGGATCTTGGGAAACAGCATGGCCATTGCCTCTCACAAGTTCCATTCTTATGTTTTCTTAGGCTTCCAGATAAAAGAACAATCATGCCTTATTCTTCCTCTTCCTGACCCCATGGACTCTACATTTCTAGTGTGATCTGAATGGCCTGAGATGTCAGGAAAAAGGGTTCTCTCTTCTCTTCACTGGTGTTAAGATGCTGCTCCAGGACTGAGACTCTTCCTTGTACAGCAATAATGGGTAGGTTGAGACTGTTGTTCTGTGGGAACCTTATCCCTGGATGCAGCTCTCTTGAGACCTTTCTTTTGTTCCTATCAATGCAGGGTTGCAGGACACCAATGGTGGGAAAGACGGACATTCAAGTGACCTAGAATTCAACCGTGCATGAAAGCCTCAGGCCTGATAAAGTTGAACCAGCATGAATCCCAGCAAGAACATTAGGAAACTGACAGGAAACTTTGGCACTATTAATCCGCCACAGATGCTTGGGAATTCTGGCTAAATCACTGATGTGAAAAGATAAGCCACCCAGAGTTGCCCCGGCGAATGGGGCGGTGATACAAATCTAATAAATAAATAAAATAAATAACCAAATCTGAAGACCCAACATGAGTATACCTCATGACTCAAGAAAGGGGATTCCATCAAGCAGCACAATCTCCTCTTCCTCATCCTTCTCCACATCTAGGTCATTGCCTGACCTAATGTGGGAAAGATTAGCTGGAAACCAGGGTACACACAATTGTGGTTTTAAAATACCACAATCTTTGAGGAGGTTCATTCTGTGTACCCCAATATTCTGCTGTGGAATGTGTGTGTGTGTGTGTGTCAAAACATGGAAATATTTGATTTTTTCACTGGAGTTAAAAAAAATATCTCCTTGAATATATTCAGTGACCATTTAGGCAAAATGGATAGTCCAGAATTGTAACTTTTCCAAGGGTCATTGTAAATACTGTACTTTATGGTGTCTATGTGTTCTAGAGCAGAGCTGGCCAAAAGGTAGGCTGGGGTGGGTCATCATCATCATCATCACCAGCAGAGAGCATTCTGTGATGTTCCAGGGGTGGTCATGGAGGCAGCAGCTACAGCAGCAACAAAGTATTTTATGGCTGGGCTGGCTAGTCCACACAGCTGCCCCTCATTCTCCCCATCCGACTGGTAGGGAGAATTCTGTACTGTTTCAGGGGTGGTTGTGAAGGCAAGAAGTACTACATTTGTTTCAGTTTTTCTGGGTTTGAAATCAATCCAAAGACTGAGGAATACACAACACACAGCTGAGGTGCACATAAGCTTGTCGAAATGTGGGTTATTTTAAACCACCGAACAGGGATTGTTTATCTTCGCACTGATTCCTGAAGCACTGTATTATTCTCTGTGCATGTGTGTGTTGGCGCGTATTGTGTTTCTTGGTTTGCCCCATAAAATTTGCAGGATTCCCCGTAGACCAAAAAATTGTTACAGTGATAACACTACAACAGTTCAGTGGTTCGTTTGTTCTCATGCAAAACATAGGTTGCAGCATTATAGCAGTGAAATATAATTTTAAATATAGTACCAGCTGACAAAGAGTATTTCTGATCTGGAAGGTAGATATTTGATTGTGAAAGGTATGGTAGATGATGAAGAAATAACATTGGTGAATATTTATGCTCCAAATGAGCAGCAAGATAAGTTTCTGGAAAAAAATGTATCATGTATTGGAAAAAGGGAAAACAACGAAAATAAATGTGGCAGGAGATTTCAATTTAATTATGTCCAATATAGATTGTACAAATATAACAAGATGTGGCTATAAAATGAAAATTTTGGACAAATGGATGAAACTGTTGGGTTTGAAGGCTACTTGGAGGGAGCATAAGGGGTTAGAAAGATGCTACACATACTTTTCACAGGTTTACGATTCATATTCTAGAATAGATTATATTTTAGTTTCAGATAATATCATCAAAAATTTACTGGAGATGGAAGTTGGATTTTTTTAAAGAATCAGATCATCAGAAAGTGGTATTGGAAGTAAAATTAATGGGTAATAATGAGAGAAGGAAAAATTGGAGATACGATGCAAAATTATTCAGGGATTTAAAGAACAGAGAGCAAATAGCTAAAAACTGGGGAGAAAGTTGGCAATGGAATGATACTGATGAGGTAAGCTATAATATAGTGTGGGATGCCATGAAGTCGGTATTCAGAGGGGAATGTATTAACTTGGCTAGTATAAAGAACAAACAGTTTAAAGATAAACAGGAAAAAATTGAAAAAGAAATTAAGCAACTCCAAAAGTCACCACGGAAATTAGATGTCTGAGGAAGGCTGCTGTGTTAAAATCAGGAACGAGATTATAAGGGAAAGAATTGGAATAGAACCAATATTAAACTATGTACAGAGAAAACAAATAAAGTGGTTTGCCCATTTGAAGAGAATGTCTTGGAATTCCATACCTTACATGGCTTATGTGAAAAGAGGAGAAGGGCAAAGACCACGAGGCAGACCCAAAGGAAGGTGGAGAAACAACATCAAAGGAACATTACAAGAACACCAAACAATGCCGGCAAAGACCACTAGAAGTGCCAAAGCATGAACTTTGTATCTCCCTACATACCGGAAGTGGTAAAAGAGGAAGCAAAAAAGAGAAGAATGCTCAGTCAATTCTCCTAGATTGGAAATTTTTTTTGCTGAAATGAAGAAAGCCTTTTGGAAGAGGGAGGGGAAAGAAACTGAGAGCGATGTAGGACCATCGTTTCTTGTAGTCAGAACAAATTCAAAGGGTCAGAATGCTTTAATTCTGTCTCTCTGTTTCTCTTCTTCTAGAGCCTAGTAAAAACTGAAGTACAGCCTACAAGCCTGAGGTCTGTCTGCCCGTTTTGACTTACAGGCAGGGAAATGCAAGGAAAGGGTCTAAAACAGTGGTGGGCTCAAACAAAATTTACTACCACACTGTGGGCGTGGTATGGTGGGCGTTGCCAGGGGGAAAGCCCTGTGTTGCACCTGAATTAGGACTACTTTATTTCAAAATGTGGATGATCAGGGCCAGCCAGAATTTTATTTATTTATTTATTTATTTGCTCATATTTACTATCCCGCCCCAATCGGGTAAACCCGACTCTGAGCGGCTTACAGATTAAAATCATAGGTTAAGCCTATGATAATACTAATTCATCTTAAAACTTCATACTTAAAACTATAAAAATTCATAAAACATTAAAACGCCAGAAATTGAACCGAAAGGGTGGCTGTTCATTAGATCAGCCACCCTACATGAGATCCCACGTTCCTGGGTCCCCACACTTGCCCTGCCAGCCAGGTTTTTAGGCTCTTCCAAAAGGGCAGGAGCTCTGTCTGTAGGCGCAGCTCGATAGGCAGGAGGTTCCAAAGGGCTGGGGCGGACACGGAGAAGGCCCTCCTCCTAGTGCAATAGAGGTGCGCCTCTCTAGCCAGCGAACTGGTGTGAACCTGCTGATGCCCACCACTGGTCTAAAAGCAAAAGCCACAGCATTTTGCTGCCTGTAAGGAACATGGTGGCACCTCCTCCCTTTTCATGTAAATAAACCAACTGGATTGGTAGTTCAATCTTGCTTCAATACCAGCCACAAAAGAGAATCTACCAATAGAATCAAGGTATGTATATAGCTATTTTAGGGAGTGCAGATCATATTGTGTGACAGGCAAAGAGCTTTCTTTTTTCAAACAGGCTTTTAAGCAATAAGTGGGGGTCTAGGGGATGCTCTATTTATTAAAAATTTAGATACAGTTGTACCTCGCTTAAAGAACATAATGCATTCCACAGGATTGCTCTTTAAGCGAGTTTGCTCTTTAAACGAAACACCATTGTAAATGACCAATTGTGGGGGGGATTGTGAACCCCGATTTATTTGTTAAGTGAGTTTTTGGTTGGTTTTATTTGTTAAGCGAAGCGAATATTCAGAGAAAATTCTGCTCTTTAAGAGAGTTACTCTTTAAGCGAGGCGCTCTTTATGCGAGGTTTGACTGTACTATATTTCAAAATGGTTACAAAATGTTTTTGTTTCTCAAAAGTTTACTTGCTTTTAATACAGTACAGTATATAGTTTTCTAAGAAAGGTAGGAAGGAAGGAAGGGGTAAAAGCTACCACTGTTGTAGACACTTCCCCATCTACCACCTGAGGCATTTGCCACCTTCTCCTTAATGGTAGGAACAGACCTGGTCCACTGAATTTAGAACCTGTGAAATGACAATATTGCTGTGCTTCTGCTCCGATTCATGTTTTTCTTGCTGCTCAGTTTGCTCTCCTTTTTGCATGTTGGCTTTCACAATCAAGTAGCTGCTTCTGAGTGGACTAACTGCAGTCAAATACACAGCCCCATGTAGCATGCTGATGTTTTCCACATCTCTGTGCACAGCCAGATCTACATCCATTTTTAGCCTCTGTCTTCACCTTTCCTGGAAATATGTAGATGTAGGAAGCCCTTGTGCCAGTGTTTATACTTTGTGCATTAATTATGCCATTTCCATCAGCTTCACAAGAGAACTGTGCGGTGCCAAGTCTTGGCAGGATGTAGAGTCTGCATCAGATGGGGAAAGGCAGGTGGCTCTGTCCCAAAGCATTATAGATTCCCTCTTATGGCCCTCAGGGAGAGAGAAGAGATACAGAAAGATTTGATGTTGGCTTTGATCATTTGTCTATCAGAAAAATCAGAGAAAACTCCAAATTGTTCCCATTTTTTTACTCCATGCCAAATAACAGGCTTCTGAAAATAACATGTCTTTAAAGATCTGTGTAGCTTATCAAAATCTGTTCAGTGAGCTATTCTTTGTGAACTTGGACAGATTATTATGGTGGTGCAATAACAGAAATAAATATTATCACGGCCCTTTCAATTACTATGTTCAGTAGCTAGTTGCAATTCTTACAACATCTTTGTAAGGTAGACTAGTACTGTATTATTGTTTCCCATATTGGTAGAGACTAAAGACAAAACTTGGAAACATTAAATTCTAGCAGACTGATTGACTCACACAATTTACAACCCACATCCAACCGATCACTGTTGCTTTATCTAGAGTCCATGGAGAAATGATTGCCATGTAGTCTCCATGTTTTAGGAGGTGGACTTGATCCTCAAAATTTCACATTAAATTAAAGCAGTTAATCAATAAGATGCCACAATGTTTTACTTTTGTTTTATTTTTATTTTTGCTTTGTTTTGTTTCTTGTCTGGTATGCCTGCACTGACTAATCCAGCTACCACTTCGAAAGCAGTGGTTGGTTGCAGTGTCATAAGTGTTATTTGCTTTTGTTAAACTTCTTAGAAAGGAAATAAATGAAATATTTTCTTCTCCCTTTTTTCTTCTTCTTCAAGCCTTTGTGGGAAATGGTGGAAGATTGGTTGGCTGTGGTCATCTCTCCTTCAAAGCCAATTTCACAGATGCTTAACCAGACTGTCATTTCACTCTGGTCTATAATTGGGCTATTCAAATCACCCATGATAAACTGAAATAATGCAGGAAGGCAAGGGAAGAAAACCCTGCTGAAAATAAAGTGAGCTGTGTTTTTGGAGCCTCTAAAAGTTTGCCTGCTTGTGGTGCCAGTCAAATGCCAGCCGGATGATTTACTGCCATGAATATTCAAACCCAGCTGCCACCAAGAGGGAGCAGCTGTGCTGGCCAGAATTGGCACAACCCCTTCAGAGTCCCCTTGTAGATTGAACCTGTGTAAACTTGAGAAGAAAAGTCCCTCTGTAAGTCCCAAGCCTTTGGAGTTGCTAAAAAGGATGCCCCAGACCAACATGACGTTGTGAGAAAAAGGTATTGTGGGTGGGTGGAAACATAGCAACAAACTAGCCATGATCATAATTATGTCTTCTTGTTGTTGTTCTGCTGTATCCGAATCCGAATACAGTATTGGCAATCCTCATGTCGATCAGCCATGAAGACTGTTCTGAGAAGAATATCATGCAGTGGCCTCTCATCTGCCTTTCACATCACAGTATGACACCCATACCACTGATCCAGGTCCGCAAGTCACTTTCTGGTCCTGAGCCCTTTGTGTACTCAACAACCCCAGGCCAGTATTGACGAAGCTGTTCCCCTCCATCAAGATGGATTCAAGTAGGATTTAATCCACTTGGGGACCATCACCCTTCCCTGTTGACTTCGGGTTGTCAAGTTAATTAACTGCTGCCTGACACTCCATGCTGAGTCACTGACTGTATGATCTACTCTATTACCATAACAGATAATATGACCAGACTGTGAATTATATCTAGCTGTTGCCATTATCATTGCAAGAACCATTATGTCTCTGAAACATGGGATCTTCATGACCAGAAGTAGCAGTCTAGGTGAAATAAGAGTAGAAATCTAGAACCTGGGAAAGTTTTTTTTCCCCTGGATGACAAAAGTTGCTTTTTTGACAACCCCATTTGGAATCCCCAGGTATCATAATAATAGGGAGTTTTAGTGTGCCCCCCCTTTTTTTTAAAGACAACTCTCCACTCTCAAGTGTATAGAAATCTTCAACCATAATTTATATTGCATCAGTCTGGAGACAGTGCTTTGGTTTTGCCAAAGATCAGCCAAGGCCCATGATGGCGAACCTTGGCATTCTAGATGTTCTTGGACTTCAATTCTCAGAAGCCCAAGTGTTAGGGTTTGTAAGTCTTCACCCCACACCCTAACTGGATTGGAAGGCATATTGTGACTGTGATGCCTTTAAGGCTCTGCTGCAGGAACACACAGGTGTTGGGACTTTACCCTGGTGTGTTGTGTGGGCCACTGTATATAGATGAGAGCAGGATGGCAGGCTTTTCAGCTTCGGCTCACCAGGGGGTTGGCTGAGCTGCTTTCCAAAGCTAGCTTCAATGCTGCTTTGCTCCACTCATGCCAGCTTGTATACTGGACTTCCTTAAACTTCAATGCTGAACTTGACCAAGCATTCTCTGCTATCAGGTCTGGACAAGGGTTCCTGCACGTTCCACTTTGAGGACTGAATCCTGATGATGGTTTTTGCCTGACAAGCCATCTGTGTCTGCTGAACAGAGAGGGATTACTTTGGGTAAGCCTCCACCAGGGGGACAGAAGCTGTAAAACTCTGTTGCTTGGTCTGTGATTACACCTTGTACTTACCCTATTCATTGGATTGGACTGTATAGACTTGTATATAAATCCGAGGTGGCCACACCCCATTTTTAGTTTTTTTTTCTTGTTGGATTGAGTGATCTGAATTTACAGAAATTAGACATTACTCCAGTGCTATAAACAGAGATGAGCACTGAACCCTAAAGTCAGATTCGACTGGCTTTTCAGCAAAGGCAACCTTTACCTTTACTATATAATATAGAAACACAAGATCCAAGCTATTTTTCAATAAAAAGAGAAAAGTTGCCCTTATTCATAAAACAGTAGGAGACATTTTATTGAGGCCAACCCATTAACATTATGATCACACTTTGGCCAACCAGAGGCCTTCATCTTACATGATCCAATGAAGTATCCTCTCTCCAATGCCATATTGGGGCCAATGCTTTCCATAGCAGTTTCCTGTCAACTCTATCAAATGCCTTCTCTTAGTCTACAAATGCAAGATAGAGATTCTTGTTCTATTCTATATTTTTCTCTGTTCTTTAAGCATAAAAATTGCATCTGTATAGCTTCTGTTTTTTCTGAAGCCCATCTGTTCTTCTGCTAGTTATGGTTCTATAACTGGTTTCAGTCTTGTTTCTTTTATTTTGGCATGCATTTTTCCTGCATGGCTTAAGAGTGAGATGCCTTGGTATTGTGCAAATTCTTGTTTACTCACTTTGTTTTTCCCCCATGGTATTATTATTGTTTCTTTCCAATCAGTGGGTGCAGTTAATTGTTTCCATGCTGCACTGAAGATTCTGTATAGCCATCTGATGCTGCTTTCCCCTGCTGCTTGGATTATTTCTGTTGGTAGTCCATCTATTCATGGTGCTTTGTGTTTAGGTGATTGTATAATGGCTCTTGCTACTTCTTCTATGGGGTTGAGGAGTTCTTTAAAGTGTTCTCTCCACCTTTCCATAACTTCTGGGTGATCTATTAGAGGTCTTCCATTCATGCCATTAATTATTTCTGTGAGGTTATAATTCTCCTCATTTTCGCATACTTTTAACTACCTTGAAAATTTTTCATGGGGCTGTTTTCCTGTTATCTGTTAATGATTTTCCAAAGCATTCCCAGGACTCTTGTTTTGCTTTTCTGATTATCCTGTCGGTATCTCTACATTGCAATCTATAGTTTATATAGTCTTCCTGCCTCAATTTTATCCAACATTTAAATAATTCTTTTTTCACCTTTACTGTTTTGTTGACCTCTTCACACCACCATGAGACTTTTAGTGTTATGTACATAAAATGTGTTTTTAGTGGCTGAGATTGACATAAGAGAGCTTATTTGTGGGATGGGAAGAATCAAGCTTGCTTGGAAATAGCCTTTATTTTTTGCTTTTGTTTAGTTACATGTAAAAGTTTCTAAAATCTTGTACTGCAAAACTCCTTCCTTCTCTTGGTGGCATTACTGGATCTCCTGGAGGCATTATTCCTTTAATTTCATTTCCACATAATGGCATGGTCAGTCCCAGGAGATCAGAACTGACTAAGGCAACTTTGCTATAATCAGTTTGAGTTTCTCCTGCTGAATCTGGATTTGATTGCTTCTTTTCCAAAGGGTGAAATACAGAGCAATGTGGATATGTCTGCCAAAAGCCCATTGGGGCTTTAGTGTCCTTTAGTGAATTTCCATGGTGACCCATAAATAATATGGAAGAATGAGACATGCCTGTAGCAATGGGAAAGGTCACTATTTGAGCCCTGGATTGTTATAAACAAACAAAGATAGCCATGAGATCCACATACAAAACAATTGGAGGAGCAATGGGATACCTTTATTGGATCACTCAAATAAATCAAACATTGTGCGAGCTTTCATGATTCAAGGTAACTTCTTCAGGCATGCATCAATTTTCTTGTGGACAGGACAGGAAACTCATCATCATCATCATCATCATCATCATCATCAACAACAACAACAACTACTACTACTACTACTACTCCACTTACTGTATATGCTGTCATATAAGACTACTTTTCTCCCCTGAAAAACATGCCTCCAGTGGGGGGTTCATCTTATACGCTGGGTGGACTTGAGTTGGGATAGACATAGCTGCCCCTAGTGGCCTCCCGATGCTCGCCCGGTGCCCATAGTGGCTTCCCGATGCCCGCCTGGTGCCCATAGTGGCCTCCCGATGCCCACCTACCTCAGTCTACATACCATCCAGTATCGCGCGGTATCCAGCGTGGCTGCGGCGAGCATCAGCAGCGAGACAGGGGTGCCAGCCTTTTCAGCGTGACCGGCCCATTCTGCTCGGCAGGAAGCAGCGGTGCTCCGCCCCGGCCTTTGTCTACTCAGAGCTCACACATGCACACTTGCACACTAGTGCCGGCCACAGGGAGATATTGAAATCAAATCTGATGTTCTTTTACGTTTTATTTGGTGTGTGGAAGGTGTGCGGAAGAGGGGGTAGTCTTATACGGCGAGTATATAACAAACTCTATATTTTGAGTGGAAATGTTGGGGGGTCGTCTTATACGCCCAGTCGTCTTATACGCCGGCATATACGGTATATTCCACCCATCTGGAGATTCATCCCCACTCTGGGAGGCTACCAACAATATATTAAAAACATCTTAAAATTCATACAATGATAAAATGACGTCTTAAAATCACACAATTAAAAAAACCAAAAGGAAATATCTGGGCCTAAATTAACAACAGGGGGAGACAGATGGCGAGAAGCCTCAGATTAGGCTGATGATGACCCCTTTTCAAATGCCTCCCTAAACAGAAGGCATTTTAGCTGCTTTTTAAATGTCAGTAAGCAAGTGATCTGATGCAATTCCACCGGGAGCGAGTTCCATACTGTTGGTGCTGCCACTGAAAAGGCTCTTTCAATTATCAATGAAAGTCCCAAACGTTCATGGCATGATGGTCTGCCAGGCTCCCTTTCATAGAAATGAATTTGAAAAGGCAGCAAGCTGCATATGATACCCTCCCCTATTGAACAAACACAAGAAACCAGGTACTGTACCTGCTTATTGCTCCCTCACAAATGGCCTTTTGAAGCTGTAGCTTCTTTTGTGGCCAGAGGAATGCAAACTCTAAGGTCCTCCGTACGGAATTGGGAGTATAATTTGGTTTACCCACTTCTTCTTCTGCTGTATCTGAATCCGTATATTGGTGATCGTCATTGGCAATCATCCATGAAGACTGTCCTGAGAATATCATGCAGTGGCCTCTCATCTGCCTTCCGCATCTCAGCATGACATCCATTCCACTGATGAGTGGTGGGCATCAGCAGGTTCACACCAGTTCGTCAGAACCAGTAGCAGAAATTCTGGCCATCCAAGTTTTGAAATAAAATAGTCCAAATTTGGGTGCAACACAGGGCTTTCCCCCTGGCCATGCCCACCATACCACGCCCACAGTGTGGTAGTAAAATTTTTGAGAGCCCACCACTGCCACTGATCCAGTGCCACTAGATCATCCCATGTAAATATATTTCTATGGCACACATGATTAGTGAGTTTTCCTAAGCTGTACTCTGCTGTTGGGGGTTGGGGAAGCATCACAGCCACCCATGTGTTTTTCTTACCAAGCCAGGGTTTGAGCAGCTTGTAAGTTGCACTGATGGTGTTTCATTCCCTGCCCTAGTACTGTACAAGCATTCTCCTGACTCTTCTCTCCCCTCCTCCCTCGCCTAGCATGAGAGCACAACAATGATGTTTAGCACAGGAGCCCTGGTAGTTAAGTGGTTAAACTGCTGTACTGCAGTAAAAAGGTTGTGAGTTCGATCCTGACCAGGACTCAAGGATGACTCAGCCTTCCATCTTTCCAAGGTTGGCAAAATGAGTACCCAACATGTTTGGGGCAAAACGCTAATTAACTTTTGAACTGCCCAGTGAGTGCCCTAAGCGCTATTGCTTTGTGATTGCTTTAACGTTAACACCCTGTTCTACTCTTACAAACTAAATGTTGTAGCTTTCTCTATTGATTGACTCCATCTTATGCTATACAGTATTCTTCTTACATCTTCTTTTCCTAGTACAGTACCTTTTACTTTTCCTGGCATTATTCCATTTTTTCCTCTGAGTCTAGTTTACTCATGATATCCAAAATATTGAAACATGTTTCCTTCTAACGAGAGTTCAGGCTTGATTTAGTCTAAATTGGAGGATTTGGATTATTATTATTTTTTGGTCAGCAGAGTTTGAGTTAGAAAATAACAAAACCATAGAAAACGTGGAGAGATACACTCAGTCTCATCAATGTCCTGCTGCCTTGGTTTCCATGACACAAACTAGCATTTTGTATGATAACATTCTAGAAGAATTTAGTAGAAAAATGTCTTTACAGTACTTACATTTACCACCTATAGTTACAGTTGCACTAGAGTAGACCCATTGAATCAATGGGGATTTAATGACTCAACTCATCCATAAATTCAATTGACTCAAATTGTCTTATTCTAACTGTGGCGTTAGAGGCAAGCGATGAGAAACCTGGGGAACATAGTGAAAAGTAGAGACATCACATTGAAAACAAAAATTCGCATAGTCAAAGCAATGGTATTCCCTGTGGCAATGTATGGTTCTGAGAGCTGGACTATTAGGAAAGCTGAACGCAGAAGAATAGACGCCTTTGAGATGTGGTGTTGGAGGAGAGTTTTGAGAGTCCCCTGGACAGCGAGGAGAACAAATAGGTCAATCTTAGAAGAAATCATCCCTGACTGCTCATTAGAAGGTCAAATAATAAAGATGAAGCTAAAGTACTTTGGACATCAAATGAGAAGAGAGGATTCACTTGAGAAAGCTTTGATGCTTGGAAGGGTCGAGGGCAAAAGAGGAAGGGGAAGGCCCAGGATGAGATGGCTAGATGGTGTTGTGGAGACGGTGGGCGCAGAGCTGAGCAAGTTGAGGGGGATGGTGGAGGACAGGAGTGCCTGGCGGACGGTGGTCCATGGGGTCGCAGAGGGTCAGAATCGACTGTGCGACTGAACAACAACAAAACTGTGGCGTACTTCATCATAGTAAGCTGTAGTTAGAATAGAGCCATTTAAATCAATGGAACATATGGCGGCATTGATTCACTAAATTCCGATTTATTCAATTGCCCTACCGAAGTCCAATTTATAATGCTATGCAACACGGTTTTGGCCATACATTTATTAACATTATTACTTGGCCAAGTTCTTTTGGATGAATTCCAGTTGCTAAACCCTGAAAATGTAGGCAGGACATTTAGCTAAGTTTGGGTGATCTGTATACAGTTGTACCTTGCTTAAAGAGCATAAGGACTGCTCTTTAAGTGAGTTTGCTCTTTAAGCGAAACACCATTGAAAGTGACCAATTGTGTGTGGGGGGGGGGGGGAGAGAGAGAGATTGCGAAAACCGATTTTGTTTGTTAAGCGAGTTTTTGGTTGGTTTTATTTGTTAAGCAAAGAGAACATTCAGAGAAAATTCTGGCCTTTAAGCGAGTTACTCTATAAGCGAGGTGCTCTTTTATGAGAGGTTTGACTGTACTTCAGGTGTCTCTTTTGGTTTATTAATTGTACAGTATTTATCATTAGAGAAGACATTGTCCAGCTGGTCTAGGTTGCCCTTGCTTGAAAGGAAGTTGTATCCAACTCTAGGGTTCCGGAGTACATGGAACACTGTTTATCTTCTCACCAAAGGGATAACTGTTTATCTACTTGCAATTTCTTGCTTTCAAACTGCTAGGTTGGCAGGAGCTGGGACAGAGACAGGAGCTCTTCTTAGTACAGTACTCGGGTCTCAAACTGCTGACCTGCTGACCTTCCAGTCATCAAGTTCAGTATCTTAAGCACTAAGACACCACAGTCCTCCAGCTCGTCTAGGAGGTTGCAAATACTTATCATTAGCTCACCCAGTAGCTCACCTAGAACCTTGGGTGCCAACCTGCCTCTTTCAAATAGCAGGAACTCCTGACCCGCAGCGCTACAACGGTGCCTATAAAATCAGAAGCCATCATGGCTAAACTGTGTCCTCAGATGTTTCTGTGGACATGTGGCAAGCATGACTAAACACCGGAGTGCACAGAACGCTATTTACTTTCCCACTGCAGTGGTACCTATTTATCTACTTGCAGTTTCTTGCTTTCGAACTGCTTGGTTGGCAGGAGCTGGGACAGAGATGGGAGCTTCCTCCAATGTGCAGGACTCGGGTCTCAAACTGCTGACCTGCCAACCTTCCAGGGGGGGAGGGGCAGAACTTGTTGGACAGCAATAATCACTGGCTCTGTTTGCTAGAGCCAGTGGGAATTGCAGTCCAACAATGGTTTCAGCACAAAATTTGCCCAGTTCTGTTAATTACAACAACAAACTTCAAAATATTCCACTGTTGACAACTAGTGGAGACAGAGGTCTGTTTTTATGAGGAGTAGAAATTCCTAGAAGAAGAAGAAAATCCTGGGAGGTCTGGAAATATTAGCTCCTCTACAACGGGGATTCTCAACCCGTGGCCCGTCGGCCTAATGCAGCCTGCACGTCATTTCATGTGGCCCATCACCACCTCCACCACACCAGGAAGTGCCATGTGGTGAAGGAGGCGCAAAATGGCCATCCGGCCCCCAAAGCTGTCTGAGGGAGCATGCCCCGGCTCCCGGCTTTAAAAGGTTGAGAACTCCTGCCCTACAACTTGTTTGGGATATTTTAAAGAAATAGTACATAAACCCTGTTATTTTCTAATGACCATTAGTACTTTCCTCTGAGCCATGGAGGTTTCCAGCATGAAGAGTGTTCTCCTCTAAAGCAGTGGACTGGAAATGCCAGAGGCATTCTTACAGGAGGCTTTTATATACCACACCTTTCAATTCATAAGTCCGGAAAACCTACTTTAAAATATGATTCCAGGTTTCGGTTTTCCCAAACCAAAAAAAAAGAAAAGAAAAATTTGATCTGCCCTTCTGAATCAAAGTGAACCTGGGGGATGCTGGGAGTGGTAGTTTGAAAGTAACTTCTCAGTGCGCTGGTTGCAGGTTCACTCACACTCTGCGTGACCTCAGTGCTGGACACTACATAAAAAGCATCACACCTCTGAAAGATGATCCCTTTCCCCTTTGGCTGTTATTGCTGTAATTAATTTTGGCTGGGAATGGAGTTTTTGTCCTTGCACATTATTGGTCTATGCCTGTTTGGGGCAATGCCACTGACAACATCAATAAGAGAGTCCAGGAGGGTTTTGCTCCTTCCTGCCAAGCTCCCTGCCTGCGAGGCCAGCCTGGTGCCTCTGTCTTGATCCCCTGCAAATGAAATTAGGAAAATGGACTGCCTGAGTTGCATCTGCTTTGGCACGAAACAAAATGGTTCTATTAAGAGAGTTGGTCGATTGGGGCAGATCATAAATTGTAATTTCCAGCCAAAGTTAATTGTGCTAATCTGGCAAACCTTTATCGCTATTAGTAAAGGTTTCCCTTGCTCGAAAGCCAGTCGTATCCGACTCTTGGGTTCAGTGCTCATCTCTGTTTCAAAACTGAAGAGCCAGCGCTGTCTGCTTCTGCAGATGTTTCCGTGGTCATGTGACAGGCATGACTAGACACTGGAGCGCACGGAACGTTGTTACCTTCCCACCGAAGTGGTCCCTAAGGGTCCTAAAACCATAACAAGTTTTTAAAAATAGAATCCAAAAACAACAACTGAACTTTGGTAACAGGATTAAAGGGAACTAGCAGGCTTTGGCCTTCAAAGGAAAGAACCTCAATGATGTTTTTAATTTAAAAATTTAAATAGTATTTCTGTTTGTGTTTTGTTTGGTGGCCTGAGAAGAGAAAAAATGTTTTCTGGTTACAGTGAGTCATTGTGAAAGCTAGAGATACAGCGATCATACTCCAAACCATTGTTTCAGAGAACCTTTTTTGGCTAGTGAGTGATTTTGCAATACTTTTTTTAAAAAAGGCTGCATTTTATTTCACCATCTTGGAATTAAACAAATGACTGGGGTGAAAGGGAGATGGGTGTCAAATTCAGAGATCCACTGAAATGTCTGGCACCTCCTATAGCATTAGACTTGTTGTCAAATCTATTCTCATCCACTTGTAAAAAAATATATGAAAATAACTGGTTCCGCAAACAGCTTGGGTGGCCCCTACAGTTGTGCTATAAAGTCCTGTCTTGCCCTATTGTAGTCATAAGGGCAGCAGCTACTCATGAATGAAGTTTGTTTGAACTCTAGAAGCTTCAGTTCAAAATCAAAGACTTCTGCCAGCCATTGGTTGGCACTGGATCTCTCAAAATCGGGAAGTTTATCCTCTTCATTCATCCCCCATGTCTTGATTTCTTTTGCAAGTAAAATGGATCTTGATCCAAAGGTCACTTATTAAAACACTCTAAGTCAGTGGTGGCAAACCTATGGCATGGGTGACGGAGGAGGCACTCAGAGCCCTCTTTGTGGGCACGCACACTGTCACCCTAGTACTTTCTGCCCAGCAGCCCAATGGGAGTGTTTCCTTCCTCCCTCCAGCACAGAGCTCACCCCACCCCTCTGTCCAGCAGCCCAATGGAAGCAATTCCTCCCCCCCCCCCCCCGTTTGCAATAGATAAGTAGGTTTTAGGTTGTAGTTTGGGCACTCCGTTCCTAAAAGGTTCACCATCACACCTCTGCATGGCTCTTTTGATTTGCTTCAGGAAGGGAGGGTCCTAATTCAGAGCCCACCTGCTTTCCTTTGTGTTTCAAATTAATTTGGAAATTTTGATCAGCAGCTCCCTGTTGCATTGTAAAACAAAAATGGCTATATAGTAGCCTTTCCCCATCATGAGTTGGGTAACTGCTGTTTCAGTTTTAAAAAATTCCACGAATTTTTTTTTTACGAGAAATGTATAATATATATTTTCAAGATGTATTACCAGAGCTCACAGTTGTCAAGTTAGTTAACTGCCACCTGACAATCAGCACTGAGTTACTGGCAGTAAGTTACTGGCAACACTGAGGACTAACAGCCTTGGGTGGCCAAGTCTACAGGGGAGGGTGGTGGTCCCCAAGTGGATTAAATCCCACTTGAATCCATCATGATGGAGGATAGCAGCTTCATCAATCCTGGCCTGGGGCCAATGAGGACTTTGTGTGCCAAAAGGCAGTGGTGGGATGTCAAAAAATTTACTACCCCACCCTGATGTCATCACAGTGTGGGCGGAGCTAACATCATGATGTCATGGGCGGAGCCAATGTCATGACATCATAAGCACACACACACACACACACCTCAACCCACCCACCCACCCACAACACAAACCTGTAAATAAATTAAATAAATAAATAAAATAAAAAATACACCCAAACACCCACCCACACCCACCCCAAACACAAATCAACCAGAGCTTTTATACCAGAGTTTAAAGCTTATTCTGGCTAATCTTTCTCACACTTGGTCAGATGGAAGGAACTGCAGAATGAACTCGCCACAAGATGGCTTCGTTTTGGCACTTTTCAACTTTTCAACAGTTAAAGAAGTTAGTCTTTGCCTAACCAGTATTCTAGGATAATATCCTTTAATGTAAATGTAAAACAGCTGTACCTCCTTAAGGTTTCTCCAATTGTAACAGCAATTGGAACAGCACAGGTGCAGCTTATTGATGAAGTAACTCCAAGACTTTGCTTAAAAACCCCAAGCCAGGCCACCAGACCTTTTTAAGAACTGTGGTAGTACGTCAATATAGGTAAAGGTATTAAATACACATTTAAATACACACAGACACACCACGTCCAAAGGTGAGCCACTTACCCTGGGGAGCAGGCTGTAGGGAGCTTCAGGCTAGCAGTTTCTCTTCCTCCTTCCTACTTGGGAGGACAGCAAGGAGGCCATGCGTATGCGCCAAGCACTGTGGACGAGCATGCACACCAAGTGCACACCAAGTGCACACCAGTGAAAAGGTAAGCTCCATAGGTGGTTCCCCCCAAAAGCTGTTACCGGTTCTCCGGAACACTGGGGAAAGTTACTACCGGTTCTGGTGAACTGGTGTGAACCTGATACATCCCATCCAGTGATGGGATGTCCCCGGTTCCAGACGGTTCCCCGGAACCGGTAAGAACAATCTCGGAGGGGTCTCCGAGAGGGTAGCCCATTTTTAAGGCGTCCGGTTCCGGATGCCTCACCGAAAGAATTTTTTTTTTAAATCGTAGCCAAAATGGCTCCAATTTAGTGCGCATGCGCAGAAACTCAATCTGATTCATTGCGCATGCGTCAGATTGAGTTTCTGCGCATGCGCATTAAATTGGAGCCATTTTGGCTCCAATTTTAAATGTTTTTCTTTCAGAGCCGGAGCTGCACCTTTTCGGAGCGGCTCCGGTGGCGGCGGCACCAGCCAGCCCTCAGAGGAGGGTACCTACCCCAGGGCCGCTGAGCCCCCACCGGAATGGGGGTGATGGAGGTTGGTCCCACGGTTCCCCTGCCAGCACCCCTTCCGAAGGCCCCACACTAGCCTGCCTGCCCCCCTTGGGTGGCCCTGCCTGGGCGCAGCATCGTCGTCGCTCCCCACAGTTGCGCTCCACCCCCACGGAGCTCACGGCCTGGGGCAGATCGGCCAGCTTGGAGATCAGCCAGCTTGGAGATCCCCATAACTGGACTGGGCTAGCTGGACCGGGCGCCCATCGGGAGGAAGGACGGAGCGAAAAGACTGGCTGGGCAGCAGCCGGGAGCGCACCTGCACGCGCGCGCCCACCCACACCCAGGCAGAGCCTCGCAGCCGCTCCCCTGCGGGGAGGCGCAGGCAGGCAAGGCTGCCTCTGACCCTGTGCAAAATGCCGATCGCTCCCAGCGCCAGGACTGGACCGGGCGCCGGTTGGGAGGAAGGTCAGAGCAGAAGGACTGACTGGGCAGGAGCCGGGAGCGCGCCCGCACGCGCGCGCCCACCCACATCCAGGCAGAGCCTCGCAGCCACTCCCCTGCGGGGAGGCGGAGGCAGGCAAGGCTGCCTCTGAGCCTGTGCAAAGTGCTGATCGCTCCCAGGGCCAGGATTGGACCGGGCGCCCGTTGGGAGGAAAGACAGCGCGGAAGGGCTGGCTGGGGCCGCAGCCTTCGGAGGAGGAGGCAAGTAAGTGAGGGTTTTGTATTTGGGGTGGGTGGGTGAGTGATTTATTTGTGTTTTGGGTGGGTGGTTGTATTTTCGTTTAATTTTTATTTATTTATTTATTTATTTATGTAAGTTATTTAAATTAATAACGGGTTTGTGTTGTAGCTGTCTGGTTGGGTGGGTGGGTTGAGTGTGTGTGTGTTTGTTTTTATTTTATTATTTTATTATTTTTTATTTTGGCCCCGCCCACAACGTCATGACGTCATGACATTGGCCACACCCATGACGTCCGTGACGTCATGGCGTGGTAGTAGAATTTTTGTCATCCCATCACTGATCCCATCACTGCCAAAAGGGCTCAGGATCAGAAAATGACTTGTGGAACTGGATCAGTAGTACGGAAATCACACTGTGATAAAGAAGGCAAATGGAAGACCACGAAGGACACTCTTCATGACTGATTGCCATGATGATTACCAATATTTGGAATTGGATACAGCACAAGAAGAAGAGAAGAATTACCAGAGCTGGTCATGAGAGGCCACGATCCACAATGTAATGTAAAGAGTATTCCTGCTTAGAAGGAATGGTGTTTAATGAATGGTGTTTCTATGGGAGCTATTTCATAAGTGTGCTTGAAAGATCTTTGCCTGATCAGCAGCAGATTGCTTACTCTGTCTTCCAGCCTTATCAGACAAATTCTTATATTACTCCAGTGGTGAGCTGCTGCTGGTTCAGACCAGTTCGGCTGAACCTGTAGCAGAAATCCGGAGGGGTTCACCGGGGAGGTAGTAAACCCCCGGGTGACCGGTTCTCTGGCCGCCCTCCGGATTTCTTTTCCGGGCAGCCCAAAATGGCTGCTCGGAAGTGCGCATTTGACAGATGTGCACTGAAAAATAGAAGTGCGCATGCATCAAATGGTATTTTGATGCATGCACACTTCCGAGCAGCCATTTTGGCCTGCAAGGAAGGGGGCAGCAGCTGGCTGTTGAGGCCCTCAGTGGCCTCTTTGGAGTAGCGGTGGTGGCCTTTCCTTGGCGCACCGCCGGGCCAGGGCCGGCCAGGCTGGGCCAGGCCACGCTGCCAGGCCAGGCTGTACTGCCAGGCCGGCCCAGGCCAGACTAGGCTATGCCACACCACACCACCAGTCCACCGTGCCACCACTTTGCTGCGCCGCTGCTTTGCCACCCCGCTGCTGTTGCTGCTGTTGCTGCCTGCCTGCTGCTCCCTGACCCCAGGGTAAGTGACTAGGGCTTGTGTTTGGGGTTGGTGGGTGGGTGGGTGGGTTTGAGGTGTGTGTGTTTTATGTAGTGTGTTTTTATGTGTATTTAATGTCTATTTTAATTTGTATTTTTGTTTTTATTTCTATTTAATGTCTAATTTAATTTGTATTTTTATGTGTTTTTTATTTCTATTTTTATGTGTACTGTATTTTTATTTTATTTTATTATTATTTTTCCTCTGGCTCTGCCCACGTCATGATGTTGGCTCCACCCATGACATCATGATATTGGCTCCACCCACAACATTGGCTCCACCTACAGTGTGTTAGTAATAATTTTGGCAGCCCACCACTGTATTACTCCAATATGTATAATGCAGAAGTCACTGGTTTCTGCAGTTTTATTTTAAGCATCTGAAGATTATCTTGGAACCTATCTCCAGTGAATATGGTAAGTTTTAGACAGGGGTTTTCATGGTAGTTAACATTTCCTTTTTTCAAAATACAAAGCACAAACGCATAAAAGCATGTGCTCCTGGTTCTCTGTTAACATTGCCCATTCATACCCCCTCCCTCATTCCTACTGCCTTGCTGTCTACATAGCCCAACTACTTCTTAGAAGATGAAGAAGAGGGGAAAGGAAAAGGGTAATAGTGCCACCTTGCACTGTCCACTTTATAGCCTAGCTGTGGGAATAATGCCCTCATCCCAAGGAGCCTTTGTCCCAATGCATTATTCACATAGCAGGCAGAGGAGCAGCCAGGCTGTGCAAGCGGATGGTAAAGAACTGCTGCCACTCTCTCCCCTTCTCACTGAAGTCTACTTGGGGAGTGCAGATAGAGACAGTGTGTGACCCTAGGAAGCAGTGAGTGGGGACAGTTTGTATTGGTGCTGCCTGCAAACACTGTGATTGGAGAGTGGTGGTGAAATTTCTGCCTCAGACTGTTTGTTAAAGATGTCAATAAGAAAAGATCTTTCCCTTCCTTGCCCTTCTGATTGTTATCTCGTTTTCACACAATTCCTCACCCCCCCACCCCCCATCTGCCTTTTATCCATTCATTTCAGAGATCCAAACCCACAAATTAGTTGGAATTATGTGGGATTATTTTACTTTGCCCCTTCCGCTTCAGTCTGGACTTTGGGTTGATTTGGTTTGGGATTTGGCAGAAATTGATGCACAGCCCTAGTTATTGGTCAAAATCCTGTAGTTTAGAGTTAAGAAAAGTTGTAATTTTCATTCTGATCTTAACCAGCAAATCAAAACCTCTACCGTGATTTCTGGAAATCGATTGCCTTGGATAACACTAGAATCAGATAACGATGCAAGTTTTTTGGAAAAAAACTTGCATCGGATAACGATTCTGGATAATGATTCTTAACGTTATCCGAGGCAATGGTCTGCGGGTGTGGGGTGGTTTGGGTAGAACTACCCAATCCACCCCCCACCCGCAGCGGTCTCTGCAGCTGCAGTAGGGTCGGGGAAAGGCGTGCGCCTTTCCCCCGACCCTACTGCAGTCGCAGAGACTGCTTGTGTCTCTTTCTTTCCCTCCTTGTATTTAAACTACAGGGAGGAGGTAAAGAGAGAGATGTGATTGGGTCTCTCTCTCTTCCTTCCCTCCCTGTAGTTCAAATGCAGGGAAGGAAGAGAGAGATGTGATTGGTTCTCTCTCTCTTCCCTCCCTGCATGTAGTTTAAATACAGGGAGAAAAAGAGTGAGACGCAATCGTGTCTCACTCTTTCCCTCCCTATATTTAAACTACAGGGAGGGAGGGAAGAGAGACATGATTGGTTCTCTCTCTCTTCCCTCCCTGCATTTGAACTACAGTGAGGGGGGGAAGAGAGACCCAATCATGTCTCTCTCTTCCCCCCCTCCCTGTAGTTTAAATACAGGGAGGGAAAGAAAGAGACACAAACAGTCTCTGCGACTGCAGTAGGGTTGGGGGAAAGGCGTGCTGTGAGCTACTAGTCTATGGTATGGGTGTCACTTAAGTCGTCAAGCCACTCTCCCTATAGTTACAAAAATAACTAATGTACTGTTAACATCATAAAACTAGTAAAGTGATCCTTTATGCATGGCATTACAACTGCAGTGTAACTTAGTTATTTCAAAAAGGAATTGATTACAAATAAACCTCTATTTTGTAAGTAGTTATTTCAAAGCTCTGTGGATCGGCTATTCCTGTTGTTATGCCAGGTTGGGCTGGGGCAAGACGATTTTATGGGGCAACCTAAGTGAGCAGCACAAGGCTGGAGAACGCTGGTCTAGCCAGCATGAATGTTTTCTAGTTTCCTTTCAGCACATAGGCAAGACTACAGATGAAGTCATCCACCAGGCTGGTGTTTGTCTCATTGGATTATACCCATAATTGAAACAAAGGAGGCAGTTTATAGCTGACAGGCAGCCTTTTGAATGTGGACACTGGCTGTTTATCAGGGCTGAAAGAATGGGAACAGGAGATGTTGCTGGGACTTGGTAATAAATCTCAATCTTCTTCTGTTGTTGCTGCTTCTCATTCTCCTCCTCCTGGAGACTGGATGTCATCATGCTGTTCTGACTTTGGATGCAGAAGGTATAAATAGTGATATTGGGTTGCATCCAAACCAGTCGCCCAAGTTCCTCAGCCAGTAAGTTCTCTTTCTTTGTTCACTTCTTTGCCCGTCTGTTTAACTCTGAATGATTAGCCATACCAATCATTATTTTTTTCATTTCTCATTATGTGGCTGGAGTATTCCATCAAATGGCTATTTCATCTCTACAGGGAAATATAAACCAACAGATATTCAAAAAAATTAGGAGTTTAGCAAACCGTAGATCTCTCTTGCAGTCTCTATATCATCCGACAAATATATGTGTTTGTAGGAAACAGTAGCATTTGGTATTTGTTGTTCACTTAGGCTGCTCCCTCTTGCATTTCGCCAGCTCTCTTTCCAGTTATCTGATGTTTCCAATGGGGTAAAGGTTATGAATGAAGATCTAGTGTGAAGAATGGAGCATTTCGAGAGGCTCATGGGGATGATGGTCCTTCAAATAGCTAGAAACTTTAGGGAGAGATAGGAAAGCTGTGTCACTCTAAATTTTGTTGAACTAGAACTCCTAGTAATCCCAATTATTATGGCCAATGGGACAATATCTAGAAGTTTCTCCAACTCTGTGTGATGGCTTTATGGATATTGACTAGTACTGTACTTCAAATTGTGTCCAGAAGTGAACCAGTGCACTGTGTAACGGGTGCTAAGAAGATGACCTAAGTATAGGTGGTTCTGCTTAGCAGCCCAGTAAGCTATGTTTTAATGAGTTTCTCCAGCAAAAATCCTTTCAACCTAGAATAATTTCTGACGCAAAATTATTATTACAATGTGTGTTTAAAAAAAAAAACTTCAAAAACAGATCCAAATGCAACACAGTGCAGTAGTCTAACTGAGAGGTTTTGACCATCCATGGCTGGCAGAAGGCATTGGGCATCCAATGCAAAGGTTGGAAAAGAACAAATTATTATTATTATTATTATTATTATTATTATTATTATTATTATTATTATTATTATTATTATTATTATTATTATTATTATTCCATATCTGAATCCAAATATTGGCAATCATCAGGGCAATCATCCATGAAGACTGTCCTGAGACTATAATGCAGTGACTTTTCATCTGCCTTCCGCATCGCAGCATGACACCTGTACCACTCATTCAGTTCCACGAGTCACTTTCTGGTCCTCAGCCCTTTTGGCACATAAAGTCCTCATCAGCCTCAGGCCAGCATTGAGGAAGCTGCTGCCTGCTGTCAAGATAGATTCAAGTGGGATTTAATCCATTTCAGAACCATCACCCTTCTCCGTGGACTTTGGCACCGAAGGTTGTTAGTCCTCAGGGTTTAAACTACTACCCAGATCTTTTTTACAGGGAGTGCAACTCCATCCAGAACATACCTTACACCCCATCACCTCATCATAAACCTCTTCTTGGAATTAAGTTTTAACTTATTGTATTGTATTGTATTGTATTGTATTGTTCGACTTTTTTATGCCGCCCCACTCGCCTATAGCGACTCTGGACGGCTCACAGCAAAACAATGTTTCATAACTACAAGTATTATATCACAAAAATCACATATGAAAAGTACATCAAAAACATTACAAGAAATCCCCCGTCCTGATTACAAAATTAAAAATTCATAAACATTTCATTTCATTTCAAAAGCACATCAAAAACACTTTAAACAGTCCACAAAAATCTCGAACTCTGGGACCAAATGCAGAGGCAGCCCCTCACCCTGCTGCATAGTTTATAACGCCCAACATACAAGCCCAGGCACAGAGTTTATTTGAAAAGCTATAGAGATTGGACATGGCTCCCACTCAGCATCTCTTCATCATTAAGTATTGTTAGGAGCACTTAAAATATACTAATCTGCGTACAGCATTTAAAGAAACAACAGCCATGGTCTATTCTGCCTGAAGGCAGAGAAAGCATTTAAAACAGCTGGTTGGCAAACAAATAAAGAGTTAGTTTAGTGTAATGGTAAGGGTCAGAAGATTCCCAAGTTCCATTTTAGCTTCTACTGTGAATTCACTTGGCCCTCTCATTATCAACAACTTATCTGTGGTACAAAATAATAATCTTTTTCTCTTCATGTCAAAGTAATGCGCAGTTTACAATCAAAAAGATATAAATAACATTCAAACAAATTAAAATATTACTGTATTAGACTGTAAGATTAGACTGTTTTTGACCTGAAGTGGGAACTGTACTTCAATAGCATTTACTAGTTCTTCTTTTGTACACATGATGGAGCATAAATTCACACAAATGTTGAATTGATTGAATTTCTCCACATTCAAAGAACATTTGTCCTGCATCTAGGTAACTCAATTTTCATTGGTTACTCTTTGATCTTCCTACTTCACTTTGAACTCAATTAAATGACTCCCAAAGGGGCAGGCCAGAATCTTGTCCTGGTGGAAGACATTCTTTGACATTCATCCATTCATCAAGGAATGATGTTTTTGCTTTCCATAGGTTTATCCAGTGATGGGCAGCCAAAAATTTTACTACTACACTGTGGGTGGAGCCAAAGTCGTGGCAGGAGACAACGTCATGACTTCATGGGCGGAGCCAACGATGCTTACATGCTGGGTCTGGTTTGTCCAGAATGAAAGTGTGGGACTCTGTGGTTGAAAGTCCATTTAAGCCAAACATTCCCATCTTCAGAAGGAAGCTATATCAAAGAGAAGGAGGCTTTTTCTTGATATGCTAGTTTGTTCTAGAAAGCAAATGCATTGTTTCCTTGCATAAAGTGAGAAAGCATTCAGAAATGGGATACTTACATCACCATTTTAAAAAGGTGCCGTCTTAAGACAAGTTACACATGGAAGTTTTAATGCTACAAGCTTTTAACAAAAAAATCATTAAGATACTCTCTCTCTTTTTTTAATTTAAATCCTACTGGTCTGGCATAGTATATTCACAAAGGACTTCTTCAGGTGTGTTCATTTTTTTTAATGGTATGCCAGTTTCTGCAAATTTAGCTATCTGAATGCTTCTGTTACAATTTCTTCATGTGAATAACAGTCCGGTTCTTTTTTGAATACCAAATGTCAGCTGGGTAAGAGCCAAAAAATGGAGACTCAACCCAAAGGAAACAGAGCTGCTGAGGAACTGTAGCATGAGCAGAACTATTGTACTGAAAAGACTTAACAACGATCCAAACAAAAGAATGAATACCAAAAAGTGTCCCACCATCACAAGATTCTGGCTGGACCATCTGGAAGTCACTTAAAATACTTTGAAGCAAAGGAGAATGAACAAAGAATAACCAAGTAAAACAGGGCTACCTGGATACAGGACACATTTTCCGAAAATGTGGAGAAATTTGTGTATGCAATTTATCTCCCACCACATGTACAAAAGATTTAGGAAAGTGTCATACTAAGTCATCACTTGTCCATCTAGCCCTATATTGTTAGTTCTGACTGGCAGCAACTGTCCAGCATTTTTGGCAGAATTCATTCCTAGCCCTAGCTGAGCATCTCTGGTATTATCTGTTGGATGGTCTTCCATCTTAACTGCTAGTAACTCTGATCCCCACTTAGCTTGAAAGATCTCATTCCAAAAGGGTGATCATTTGTTTTTAAAGTGTTGTTATCAGTCCACCATTAAGTCTTTATGATGACAGGAGCTATTTGAAGGATGGAAAATATGAGCTAAAAGTGGATTCTGAACATACATTGAGATGTGAAACACTGGTCTGTAAATGAAAGGTCATGTGGAATAGTGAATAGAGTGCTGGCCTTGGTCGTAGGAGATTGAATTTCAAGTCTCCATTTGAGCAAAGGCAAAACCTGGCAAATACTAATAAATATTTAGGTTTTCCCTGTAGAAATGTGTGGGGAGAAAGTGTCCTTCTCTTGCAAGTGAGAATAAAAGTGAGTAGATGGCCGCTCTGCCAGAGACAGTGAACTAGAATTAAAACAGAAGAATTATTATGTCCCATCCTTATAATTCTATCAGAAGATTGTGGATACAATTGGGTGTACCCTGAGAATGGAAATCTTGCTGGGTAATCTTTCTAACGCCAGATCAAATCAAAGGAACCCAATAACTGACTTCAGACAGACAGCAAACAAACCAGCAACCTAGAGAACAAGAGGCAGAGAAAAGAGTCCAGGCTATCTGGAAGCAAGCTTGGGAGGGGATGAAGCACCCGTCCTGCTCATCTCAAACGTTCCCTGAAATCAAGAAAAGGGCACCTGCAGGAAGAGGCACATGCTTCTCATTACGTCAGCACATAAAGCCCTCGATTCACCTCCGAATGAAAGGAGAACAATGCGGCTGCAAGGAAACCAGCGGCAGGCACCCCCTTCTCAGTGTCACACCCCTTTCCTCCTTGTCTTCTTGGCTTTCCAAGTTCAGCTTGAGAGAGTTTCACTTTCTTCCCCCACCTGCTCTTCCCATATTAAACATTGATGGTGGTGGTGGGGGAACCTGATAGCAGTGGTGGCGTTCCTTTGTCAAAGCGGCAAGCGGAGGAAAGGGAGGGAAGAAGTACTGATGCAGCCAGTGAACTGTGGGGGACAAATGGTGGGCTGGTTAGCCTGCTTTTGACCGAGGAACAGAGAGGAAGCGAGGGAGACCATCTGGCAGGCAGAAGCACTGCGGCAAGTCAGGTCAGGAGCAGGCCTTGTGCTGGGGCAGGTTATCCTATCTGCACTTGGAGCCTGAAGGGTGGAACGAGGTGGGTGTAACATTACACACTTTTCTCTCTTGAAGCGTGCCAGAATAGAAAGTTCTACACCAGGGGTGCCCAAACTAGGGCCTGGGGGCTGGATGTGGCCTCCGACGCCAATTCATCCAGCCCACGAAAACCTTGTCGCTCCTGAAAGTGGAAGTAAAACGTGCCCATATGGTTTGGGAAGCGAGGGAGTTTGGGGACCCCTGGTGTAGAGCTTTCTATTCTGCCTGAAAAGTTTGGGCACCCCTGGTGTAGAGTAGGGGTGCCCAAACTATGGCCCATGGGCTGGATCCGGCCCCTGACGCCAATTCATCAGGCCCACACCGCCCTCATCACTCCCGGAAGCAAAATGTGCCCACATGTTCAAGGTGGTACATACAGTTCTCTATCACTACAACAAACTTGTAAAGTAGATCAGGATGCAGAAGCATGATGGGGCCCATGGTCACTCAGGAGTTTTGACTGAAACTTTAAGCCAGGTGTCTCAAGTTACAGTCTTGGACTCTCACCAATATACCACAGTGGCTGGTGGAGCGATTCTGGAAGCAATAGTCCTGTAAACTCTGCTGAGTGTTGATTTAAAATATTGCCCCCATGCAGAAGTGTAGCTTACCTTGCCGGGGCCCCGTATAAAAATTGTTTGGGGGCCCTTTAGATGTGGGGCGGAGCTAACGTCATGACATCATGACGTCATGGGGGGAGCCAACGTCATGACGTCATGACGTCGTGGGCGGGGCCAAAAATAAAAATAAAATAAATAAAAATAAAATAAATAAAATAGAATTAAAATGTAAAAAAAAAAAAAAACCACACACACCTCAACCCACCCACCCACCCACCCACCCGAAACACAAAAACCTCACTTACCTTAATCCTGGGGCCTCTTCTTCCTCCGCCTCTGCTGTCACCGCCGCCGCGCCGCCGCTGCTGCCGATCGCTCCCTCGCCGCGCACGGCGAAGGCAAGGGGCAGTTGTGGAAGGCGAGCGGGCGAAGCGAGGCAGCCCCGAGGCCCTCCCCCCGGTTGCCGCGGGGGCTCCCTGGCAGGCTGCGCCAGCCCAGGCGGGGCTCTCCACCTCGACGCTGGGGTGGGAGTCCACCAGCTGCAGGACCAACTCGCGCGCCCCATCCCGCAAGCAGGCGGCAGGTGAGCTCCAGGCGCGCGCGGCAGGTGAGTTCCAGGCGCGCGCAGTAGGTCAGCTCCAGGCGCGCTCCAGGTGGCTGCGCCTGGCTGGAGCTGACCTGCCGCCTGCTGCGGGACGGGGCGCGCCCGCGAGCTGGTCCTGCAGCTGGTGGACTCCCACCCCAGCGGCGACCGTGGAGAGCGCCGCCCGGGCTGGCGCAGGCAGGGAGCCCCCGCGGCCACCGGGGGGAGGGCCTTGGAGTCGGGGCTGCCTCGCTGCTTAAAAGCTGCGGCTCCGACTCCGACTCTCCGACTCCGGCTTTTTTTAAAAAATTGGAGCCAAAAATGGCTCCAATAAAGTGCGCATGCGCAGAAACTCAATCTGACACATGCACAATGCATCAGATTGAGTTTCTGCGCATGCGCAGTAAATTTTTGCTCTTTTTTATTTTTAATTTTATTTTTTGCCGTTGGGGGCCCCCGTAGCCCGGGGGCCCCGTATAATTGATACGGCTGATACGGCGGTAGCTACGCCTCTGCCCCCATGGAAAAGGTTTCATGCTGGCTTAGAAACATGCTTGCTGCTGAAGAGGCTGCAGTTTAAGTAGAGAAAATGGCAAAAAGAAAATCTATCTCATCCAGTTGCAAAACATATCTGTTGCAAAACAGATTGCAAGGCACGTTTTACTTCTGCTTCCTGTGGGAAGAACCATGTGCCCGGCCCACTGAACTACATGATCCAAAAAGTTTGGACACCCCTGTTTTAAAGAAAAGGAACATAAATATAGCAAAGAGAAAGAGTTCAAAACATTGTCATCAATTTATGATGACTAAATTTGTCATTTAGTAATCTCAGAGATCTAGAACACCTGCTTAGTTCCCTGGGTTTTGTAGAAGGAAACTGAAGATTTCCAAGGACAATAAAGCTATGCCAGCATCCTTTGGGTGTCATAGTATCCAGTGACGATCTGAACTTCAAAGAAACAGTGGCCTGAAGAAACAGAAATGTCAACAAAGCACCCTATCATGTGTTAATAGCAATTTATTTTATGACACCCTTCAGAAGGCATGGGACTGCGGTGGTTTAGTGGTTAAGATGCTGGACTTGATGACTAGAAGTTTGGCAGGTCAGCAGTTCGAGACCTGAGTGCTGCCTAACGAAGTGAGCACCTGCCAAAATAGCAGTTAGAAAGCAAGAAACTGCAAGTAGATAATAGGAAGGTAAACAGCATTCCGTGCACCCCAGCATCTAGTCATGCCTGCTACATGTCCACGGAAACATCTGCAGACACAGACAAAGCTGACTCTTTGACTATAGATGGAGATGAGCACCAAACCCTAGAGTTGGATAGGAGTGGCTTTATAACAAGGGTGACCTTTACCTTTACCTCAGAAGGCATAAACAAGTTTTCAGCTTCTGTCTAACATTAAAATATCACAACAACCACTCAAAGTAGTAATAGGACACATGTGGTCTCATTGCACATGTAATTAGATTCAAACACAAACAGATTCATGTTACAATATTGGGGATAGGGTGAGAGTGGCAGGCTATGCAGAAAAATTAGTTAGCCAGAACAACCCATGTAAGCTTAATAGAGCTTGATCTATGCTACTAGAAAAATTCTTGACTCATGAGTTTACATGATTTCGCATGTGAATGCCTCTTGTGAATGCCACCTGTGAAATAAATAATCTGTGTACCAAAAGAAGCCTGTAAAATGAGTTGTCCCCTAGCTGTGCCTACCCCATAAAGCTTCCTCAATTAAACCATTAAGGGAATTGTAATATCAAAATGTTTATTTTAGAAACCTAACTCCTCAAACTGACTTCCACCAGAGAATTTCTGCTCTAAAGCTTTTTATTACTGGTTGTAAATAACTCATTGATTTCCATGTCCAATCAACCGTTCAACCACTCTAGGCCTCTATATCAGATATGTATAAATGTATACCATGATATCCACTCTTATGTCTGATGAAGTGGACTTGATCCACGGAATCTAACATTAAAATACAATTAAAATTGAAAGGGAGACATTTAGAGCTAATCTGAATAATCTATTGTTGCTGATGGCTGTGGGAAGCTGTATTGTTGTGCTTGCTTGTCTGTCATTTGCTTGAACACACCCTTCTCCCTTTGTCCCCTGCATTTGATGCATAAAAACCATGCCTGTAAGTTTCACTCCTTGTCTGAAGAAGTGGACTTGATCCAGGAAAGTTAACAATAAAAATATAGCAGTCTTTAAAATGCTAGTGTTTTTTATTTCATTTCATTTTATTTTGTTTTGTGATATACATTAAAATACAGGAATTAGTCTTGAATGTGCCACAGCTTTTTTGTCTTTTTGTTTTGTTTACTCTCTGATATGTAAAATGAGCTGATTCCTACTCATTCAAGTCCCAGTGAAACAGTGACATCTACTGTCTTTACTTAGTATTTTTATTCCCATATTCAATTTAGTACAGTACTGTACTGCCTAAATCAATGAGAGAAACTCAACTACTGTACTCTTCTTTCTAGTACTGTACTTACATGTACATTCTTCTTTCAGTTGGGAGAATTATTGAGAAGTTTCTTTCCTTTCTTTCTGGTTATTGAGTAGCTGAATTTTACAAGAAAGTTATTTTCTCTCTGAAGGTTTTGCAACCACATGGCAATGTTTATGGGTCACACATTTTTACAGGAAAAGCCAGTATCTGTCAGTGATTTAAAAAAAAAAACATTGCCTGCCAGTAGTAAGTCACAACTAGAGTGGGCTCACTGTATCAGTGGGACTTACAGAGGAGTTGACTCTCCAAATCTCCACTCATTCAACAGGTCTTCTCTAGCTGCAACTTACTACTGGATTTTAGCCAATACTAGCCAATTTTAGCCTAGTAAAATGACCATCATGGAACTCTCCTAAGCAGATCAATGAGTTCTCATTATCTTTGGTGCAAGACTGACTTAATCACAGTTAGCAAACTTGTAGCTGGACTGCAATTTTGAGCAGCCTTACCGACTGGTGAAGCATGACAAAGAATATCCAACCATACTGGGAGAGGCAGAGGTTTCCCACCACTTCTGATGAAACAGTATTTCTCCTGCTCCAGAAAGGTATGTATTTCTCACTAAACAAAGTATTCTGCCTTAGCATCAGTACTGTTGAGTTTAAGGCAGTGGTGGGATGTCAAAATTTTTACTACCCCACCGTGACATCATCACAGTGTCAACCACTGTAGGCGGGCATGCACACCAAGTGCTTGGTGTGCATGCGCAGGGGGGGGGAACCAGTGAAAAGGTAAGCCCCGAAGGTGGTTCCCCCCAAAAGCTGCTACCGGTTCTCCGGGACACTGGGAAAAGTTACTACCGGTTCTGGCGGACTGGTGAGAACCTGTTACATCCCATCACTGGGGTATTGTACAGAATTAGGACAAACATTGTGCTTTCCATTAGAGGTAACTATCGTTAAGCATGGTGCATTAGAGATAACTATTATTAAGCATACTGCACGTAACAGATTTATTTTAAGATTCTTTGTTCAAGTTATATTCTGCCAATTGCACCAACAGGTGACAAAAAACTACCTTCTTTCTCACATAGTACACAAAAAAGTGAAATGAAATGAAACAATTGCAGGAGCAAATTGCTATAGTAGAGTTACTGTTTGTACTCCTTGTTGTGCACCAAATGACATAATTGGTACACACTGTAGAATACAACCATGTGCTTGTTAACTAGTTGCAATTCACCACTACAGTTATGCCAGCATATATACAGTAGGATTCTGGCCACTGTTCTCTTCAGAGGAATCTCATCTTTAATAAAGATAACGAATACTATGAGCAATAGAGGCTAAGTAAAATTGTAATATATAGATCTGGAAAATATAAATCAATGATCTCTGAATGTAGTTATATATGATTCTTTGCTTTCAAATTGCAGGTGAACATTTGTGTCCAAGTAATTTTCAAATTAATTTTAGTAGGTGATGTCAAGAAAGTGACCTTGTCAAAAAGGACCACATAAGCGACAACCATGATACTAGTTTTTTTTCCTGGTTGCAGTTATTTCCTGGAGCACTAATTTACTGTGGCCAGGGTGCTCTGACTAAAGCTCTTTCCACATTCCAGACATTTCAATAGCTTCTGCACTGCCTTGAGTTGATGGTGGAAACGAAGGCTCATTCTACCATTGAAGCTCTTAAAACTTTCTAAACACGGTTTCTGACTTTTATCAGTAACTGTTCCCAAGGATATGCTAGCTTCTTCTTCTTCT
The DNA here is from genome assembly GCA_030440675.1 of Furcifer pardalis. Taxonomy (NCBI): domain Eukaryota; kingdom Metazoa; phylum Chordata; class Lepidosauria; order Squamata; family Chamaeleonidae; genus Furcifer; species Furcifer pardalis. The sequence continues at coordinate 51,478,130 of CP126894.1, read as the reverse complement.
TTTTCTTCAGTAGTCCTCTTCTCTTTCCAACCCATAATCAAAAGGATAAAAGAATTGAATTAAGAGCCAAAATAGAAAATTGGGAGTCTCAGGTTAGGGAACAAAACTAAATGCAATAGCTATAGTTGTTGTTGTAGTGGTTGCTGTGTAAGTTTGTGCAGGCATATCAGACAAGAAGTAAAACAAAACAAATAATAAAGACAAAAGCATTGTGGCACCATAAAGATTAACAACTAAACTTTAATACTGTATAAGCTTCTGTGGATCAAGTCCACTTCCTTAGACATAAGTGTAAGACTACACAGCAATTGTTTATACATAGATTCAAGATCGCTGGCTGCAACTCGTATCCGAGAATGCATTTTTTTTCCTGAAACAGGGAAAATGCCACTGGTGTGAGTTTGTTTAAGGCGAATCTCAGTTTGCATTGAAGTGACCCCACACACTATGATCACAGAGCCATCTCCTGCAGCACATATGAAATGAGACATGCAGGATTTAACACTGGGGCTGCAATGGACTGCCACAGCCTTCAGGATATTATTAAGGTGTGCCCTCACAGGTGAGGTGATAGTCCCCTTCAGTGGAGGAAATGCCACTGGAGACCATCATATTAGGCCCAATAGCAAAATGAGCCAAGGAGGAACTCTGATTCCCAACGGTCATGGAGGTGGAAGAGGCCATGCCAGATGGATTGGGATTCAAGATAAAGAGAGTGATTGGTTAGACACAAGTTGTAAATTGTGTGAGTCAAGGGGGAATTTGCCATGCTAGTATAATAGCCACTTCTTTTGACGTGAATTCTTAGTCTGACAGCTCTTGCAATGTAACGGAAATCATGTATTTTTGCCAAGCTGCAACACCAAAACTAAGGCACTCACAAAAATAACGGTTATGTCATTTGAAAGATCATCTCAGCGACTTTAAGAATTGGTAGAAACCAAAAGCCAAAAATGCAAAGAGATGACATCATCGCTTTTGGAAGTAGCACCGGAAAAGTGAGAGTTTTGCTGGGGAGGGTCAGTTGTCGGGGGTCCAGCGAAAAAACTACCCAACCAATTTGGATGATCCAAAGTGCGTTTGAAAGAGGAAAGCTTAACCTTTGTGGGAACACTTTCAAATTTGGAATTGGACTTCGGAAACATAATCTATGAAACATTCTACAAAAAAACACTAAAAAAAGGTCACACAAACCCCCCAAAAGGAGGAAGAACCCATTTAAAAAGTGAATATGACAACTTCCTGAGGTGGATACAGTTCATACAAATTGTGGAGAAAAATGATGCCAAAGCATTGAGGAAAAACGTGACTCGTTGAAATGACATTTCCACAGGGTGGGGGTGTTTGGTGGTGATCCAACCAAAAAAACACATTGCAAGCATTTAAAGGGTTTCTCCCCTGTGCAGATTCTCATATGGGAAGCAATACATGCACTGTGGCTGAAACTCTCCCCACATTCCAAACACTTAAATGGTTTCTCTCTTGTGTGGAGACTCATATGGAGAGTCAGAGTTGTGCTGTGACTGAAGCTCTTTCCACATAGGTAAAATTAAAGGTCGCCCTTGCTTGAAAGCCAATCGTATCCAACTCTAGGATTCAGTGCTCATCTCTGTTTACAGCCAAAGAGCCAGCGCTGTCTGCATCTGCAGACATTTCCGTGGACATGTGGCAGGCATGTTTAGACACTGGAGAGTACGTAATGTTGTTTACCTTCCCACCAAAGTGGTCCCTATTTATCTACTTGCATTTTCTTGCTTTTGAACTGCTAGGTTGGCAGGAGCTGGGACAGACTACAGGAGCTCACTCCGTTGTGCAGTACTCATGTCTCGAACTGTTGACCTCTGACCTTCTAGTTACTGCAGTCCCTTCTTTTCACATACCAAGCAAGTATTCAGCTGTTGAATAATACCATCAGGAGCACAGGCATTCCAAGTATCAAACAAAAACTGAAAAATAAGCCAGTCACTTCACAGATTTTTAATATGCAACAAAACAAGAAATTAAATGACAATTAGGAACCAAAGGACACACCTAGGAGGAGCTTTACTACAGAAACATTTCGGCATAGATTTAACTTAACTCATTATTCACAACAATTCAGAACCAGAGGTGATAAGAAGGGTGGTTCCTCAGCTACAAAGTCTCTTGCAACTTCCTTAGGTAGCACCTCTTGTTTACCTAAAGTCTTGTTCCACTGTACACAAATAATATTACATCCATTTTTACTGAAGAAGATAAGTTTTTAGCTCTAAACCTCCATCAAACTATTACTGCAATTATATAATATTCCAAAAATTTGTTATAACCTTTTAAAATAAAATTGGTATCATAAATGGTTTTGATCAAAATGTTGGGATGGTGACTGATAGCACAAGGGCTTCTAACTTTGTTTTAAGTGCCACATAAATATCCAGGAATTAGTGTACTCTATTTAGACTACCAGTGGGCAAATGAAGACCTAAATCAAGCAGTGGGAATAACTGAAATAAGGAATTCAATATTGATATGGATTTCACCTCTGAGAAGCTAACAAAATTAAATAATTTTTCCACCTGAGAACTGTAAATTACTCTTCAATAGTACTGTAATGCCATAATGTATTCAATTTAAGCAACATGAACTACAATTTTAAAAACAAATTTCAGGTACCCAAAATGAACATTTAAGAAATCTGAGGCAATGTAATGCTAAGCCAAAACAACGAAAAAGATATAGCATTTTCATGAAATTGCTTTGCCTGATAATTTAATACTTTTGACATTTTGTACTACATTAATGCAATGGATGTGTATTCAGTAACAGGATTTTGTTCACAACTGCCCTCCTTGATGTGTCAGATGGAAGACATGGCCTAAGAATTATTACCAGGAATGACAAAAAGAGAAACTCCACCACTGAGATGAATATAAATCTACATATCTGGTCACGTCTACCACTGCTTAAATGCTTTGTAAAAAATATGGGAATAACTCATATATATAACACAAGTCACATTTTTAGTTCCCTCTCAACAAAATGAGTTTCTTCTGAATTCATACTGAGAATGTCCCCAGAAGCTGGAATTCTTGCCAGAGATCCAACTATCTGAAGCCAAAAACAAGGGCCATAACTTGCAACACACTCCCTGCAGTGATGGCCAGCCAACCTTGGCACTCCAGGTGTTCTTGAACTTCAATTTCCAGAAGCCCTGGTCAGCTGCTGTGCTGATTGGGCTTCTGGGAATTGAAGTTCAAGAACACCTGGAGTGCCAAGGTTGACCACCACTGCCCTAGAGCTTGACTGAGACTTCTGTAACACTTTCTAAACCTCTGCTGCAGAACTCATGTTTCAGATTCCAGCAGATTAGCTGCCAAGCAGGTGGTTTCGTGCTCTTGCACATGCAGGGCTGTGCTATTGTTACAACCAGCTCTGCATCTCCTCCTCATACCTCTGTGGATCAATGAAAGGCTTGTCAATGGATCGGATCATTAGTTCTCCACAATAGACACATTCAGCGGCCACAATGTCATCAATGTCAGCTTTCATCTGTTCCCGACTTGGGTGGCCCTTCCCTTGTCCAGCATTATCTGAATCCTTAGGGCGGTGGTGGGACTTTGCCGGCTGGTTTGTAGCTGAAAGTTTCTTCTGAAGGTCCTCCAATTTAGCCTGCTTATAGCCAGGCAAGTTGGGATAAACTGCCTGGAGAAGGCAATCGTAGTGAAACATGTGGCCACAGAGGAATAGGTAGAAGGGTCGGTTGAGAAGGGGAAATTCACAGGCAGCACATTTTTCCTGTGGTTCCACCGAGCCGTATTTGTTTCTCATCTCCTGGATGTCTTCACGGATCCGTTTGGCACTCTGAGTTGCTTCTTCCATCTCCATCTTTAACTCCTCTATGTGCTTGTTATAGGCCTCAAGGGAATTGCAGATGGCTTCCTTGAAGTGGTCAATGGTGACAAAGTCTGGGAAGAAGGGCAGGACATCTTCAATCTTCAGCAAGTCACAGCTAGAAAGGCAGGCCATGGCCTTCTTCACATCTTTTTCTTCCTGGACCACGTGCCGCGCAATCTTCAGCCAGAGCTTCTTCCTCAGCTCTTCATCTTCCTCAGGAAGGTCTGCGCAGGATTTTGCCAAATCTACATCAACCTGGAGGAGAGAGATGCAAAAAAAAACCTGGGTATGGGATGAAACAATTCCCATTTCTTTCAAAGAGAATCTCTTAAGAAGAAAAGGAAGTCACTGCTATGAGAAATGAGTTGCATCAAAGTGTGGCAATAAAAACCAAACAATAGTTATCTCTTCCCAAACGTAATGTCATTTTTAGTAATTCTGGCTCATCTTGCATGGTAACCTAACCAGACATGTGACAACACTCAACCACATGAATCACAATCTCCCCCCCCCCCTTTCAATCTGTACCATGTCAGGAAGGGGATCAGAGGGTGATTATGAATGCAGAAGTTCAGCAAGCAAATAAACACTGCTTATTAAAGCACACTTCTGTTTAGTGCCTGGGAATCTTCAGTCTGGACATCATTATACATCAAGAGCTATTTCCACCCACTGTTGCATTGACAGAAAGTACAAACAGCAGTTCTTATCATGGGTCTTACATCAACAAGCATGTTACCCAGCTTAACTAAAAAACAAGCCATGCGACAAAGAATTAAAAAAAAAACCAGATGTGTCTTTACTGCATTCTCCAATTTCACTTTTACAGCCAGAGGCTTTTAAGTGATGACACCAGAACAGGACCTCTCAATCTGTTCCTAGAGCCCTGTTTGCTAGTCTCATGGTTGTCACATACTTCACTGATACAAATCATAATAACAAACATTACTGAGATCTCATTCTGACTTTGAAAAGAGAAAATTAGCACCATCCTTCCTTCTTCTTTATCTTCTTGTGCCATATCCGTTTCTGAATATTGACAATCATCATGGTACAGGTGCATTTTACTTCCAATTCTGGGAGTGATGAGGGCTTCATGGTGAATTAGAGTTGGGGGCCGGATCTGGCCCCTGGGCCATAGTGACACAGCCCAAAATGTTTGGGCACCCCTTGTCTACTCTATTACCACAGCAGGGTAACCTGGCCAAACCTAGGACACATAATTTAATTTAATTTAATTTAATATATTTATATACCACCCTATCCAATGGACTCTGGGTGGTATACACAAGTTAAAACCAATATAAAACAATTTAAAAACTCTTAAAAACATAGCAATATTACCCACCGCTATGCCATTTACTATCTAAAAACAAATACAGTACAACCCTGCATAACGAAAAACTCCGTTCCACAAAGCTCTTCGCTATGCGTTTTTTTAGTTTTGGGGTTCCCTATGGGAGATGCCCTGCATAACAGGAAAAAATGTTTGTTAACCAGAGTTCCCATTAAGCAGATATACCCATTACCAAAAACCCACATAACAAAAAAAAATCGTTATGCGGGGTATCACCATTGCATAATGAACACTTCATTGTACAAATTTTTCGATATACGATGTGTTCGTTATGCGAGGTACCACTGTATAAAATCTGCATAACATTAAAAATTAATTACAGGAGGGGAGAGCTTGTTGACAATCCCTACCCCCAGACCCATTTTGCCAACCACGTCTTCAGTTCTTTACTAAATGGTAGCAACTGGGCCTGGAGGCGTAGTTCTACCGGGAGGAGGTTCCATAGTGTGGGGCTATGACCGAGAAGGCCCTTTTCCTTGTGCTGGAGAGGCGAGTCTCCCCAATAGATGGTGCCTGAAGTGTGCCCTCTCGGTTTGTTTTCGTGGGACGGGTTGATGTCCTAGGGATGATGGGATCCCTGAGGTATCCTGGTCCACTATCATGAAGGGTTTTAAAGGTGACAACCAGGAACCTTGAATTGCACTCAGAGACATATAGGCAGGCAGTGCAGCTCCCGCAGCAGTGCTGAGGCACAGGCGAAATGACTACACCTCACCACTGCATGGGCTGTCGCATTCTGGACCAACTGCAGTCTCCAGGTGGTCATCAAGGGTAGCATTACAATTGTCCAAATGGGAGGAAACCAGGGCATGAGTGACCAGGGCATGGGTGACCGGGAGCAGGCCCTCCGGCCACAGATGTAACCTGCTACTGGAGCAGAAGTCGCGAGTCCAGAAGGACCCTCAGGTTGCGCACCAGGTCGGATTGGGGCAACGATGCCCCATCCCAAACCAGCAGTAATAACTCCTTATGAGGACCAGGTCCCCTCACCCACAGCCACTCAGTCTTGCCGGGATTCAGCTGTAGTCCGTTGTCCCCCATCCAGACCCTAACCACATTCAGGCAAATGGTTGGTCAGGACCATGACTGCATCACTGGGATCACCACGGGCAGAGATATACAACTGAGTATTATCAGCATTCTGATGATATCTCACCCCGTGAGATCAGATGATCTAACCCAGCGGTTTCATGTAGATGTTAAAGAGTAAGGACAAGAGGACCGACCCCTGTGGCACCCCATACATGAGATGCCTCGGACTCAACCCCATGCCCCTCACCCACACCGACTAGGTCCAGCCACTCAGGAAGGAGAACCAGGCCGACACAGTGCCCTGGATCCACAACCCCTGTAGCCGGTCCAGAAGGATACCATGGTTGATGGTATTGAAAGCCGTGGAGAGGACAAGAAGAGCGAGAATGGAGGGGTACCCTTCATCTCGTTCTTGCCAAAGATAATTGAACAGCATGACCAATGCAGTCTCCATGCCATGACCCGGCCTGAAGCCTGACTGGAAAGGGTCCACATAATCCGCTCTAATCAAGTTCTACTAAAAAAAGGCAGGAGATGTAAGTGTTCCTCCAGGGCAGCAGCCACCCAGCCCTGCCCTCCTTCATTCGACTATTGCCTTGTAGTTTTCTCTTTCTCTATCCATTTAGAAAAGAAAGCAAAATCCAGTTGCACCAAATGCAAACACTGTAACTGCTCCCAAAGTGAATAAAGAAAAAGCTTCTGGCATCTCACACAAGCCCCTCACTACTTTCTTGTCTTCTGTTCCAATTCACCTTCACCCACTTTCCTTTTTCCAACTTTGGTGCTCTGCTTCCTCCTCCTTTCTCAATCTTTTCTTTGTATGAACAGACTTAAGTTTCCCTTCCTGTAGCTCAAATGGAACTCCTGCATTGAGCAGTGACATGGTTCAGCTACTCTACCCTTTCCAATCGGGAGTCTGTTCCTTCCCTGTTTTCCCTCTCCTCTCCACAACAGTGCATAAGGACAGTCTTGCTGCTTTTTGTGTTTTTCAGGAGAAATTACTCTCAGGGGTTTATGTCCACAATACTTCCCTCAATTTCGGAAACTGTAGGATTTCTCCAACAATGCTGCTATCGCCTTGTTCTTTGTGGGATGCTGGGACCCTTGCTATGTAATAGAACTGGAGCACATTCACCAATCCTACATTTGACAGAAAGGACTGGCTAAAACCATGACGGAGAGGTATCTAAAACCACTAGCCAAGAAGACTAAATGGTATCCACTTGGCCTGATGCTGTAGGTCTCCAACCAAGCTGAGAAAACAATAGCTTTTAATCCTCTCATCTAAATGCAACAGCAATGGCAGGGAGTGGGTTCTGAGAACTGTAGTGGGGAGCAGAGGGGAATTTTAGCAACCACCATGCTGGGATAAAGCATGGGAAAATTACTGCTTTACTGTGAGGTTCCCCAAGAGCAATTGTTGGTTGTTGCTGAAGGGAATGTTGACCTTGATGTGATATAGCAAAGTACTTCACATTTTAGCAGGACTTATTACAAAATGTAAATAGGGCACCTGTACAGAGAATGAGGACACTAATGTTTCCCAATTCCTCCTCCACCGTCTACCATCACCTGAGCATCTCTGTTCTTTCAGGTGTTAAAGAGCTCATATGCCTTCATCATTATAAATTACCATTCAAGGAATGGCACACCTACCTGTAAGGCTAGATCCACAGCTTCCTCGTACATTTCCATAACTTTGTACACATGGACACAGGCATGGTGGTGGCCGTGTTCTGCACAGAGTCGAAGTGCGTATTTCAGATCATAGTGGATATTGTCAGCATAGGTTCCTGCTTGTTCCAAGTAAGTCAACAGTGAGTCAGGGCGACATGAAGCATAGAGGGACAGCAGGTAATTATGAATGGCTTGTTGAGTTTCCTTCAGCTCAGTCACGCAGAACTCCATGTAGCGAATTGCTTCATTAACCTGCTGGGTGCTCCCACTCTGGCTGTAGTTGACGAGGGCAGGGATGAGCTTTTTTGCATCCAGTTTCTTGCCCATTTCGATCCAAGCATCCACCACTTTCTTGGGGATGTGATGGATCAAAACGGGAGAAAACTTGTAAAAGAGATTTTCGTCCTTGATTTTGCACAAGACCTCCAGCGCTTCGTTGTAATTTTCGTGCTGGCAGTAATGTGCTATCACTCGCTCATAGTCATGCATTATGACAGCAAAGTATACCATGTGCTCTGTGTCCCCGTGGCTGGCCAATAGCTCATGAATCGTGGCTCGATTGTTAAACAGGCACTCTTTATTTCTGGGGCTTCCTAAGAAGCTACGGAAATTGTCCCTGGTCTTCTCATAGAGATCCCGCTTGAAATTGTCTCCTTCTAGCACACCCAGCCGGTTTAAGTAGAGCTCTGTTAACCAGGTGGTCAGCAAGGTAATCTGAGTCTTTTCAGACGACTTCAAGCTAGCCAATTTCTTAATCAAAAACTCCATCAGTGCCTCTTCTTGCTGGGCTTCAATAAACTTAAGGGCAATTTCCTCAAAATAATTTTGAGTCAACGCGTAACACTTGGCGCTATCCAGGTATCTTCTGTTCTGGAACCAGTATTCTGCCTCTTTTGCCAATACAACATCTAGACAGTCAGGGCGGTCCCTGCAGTACTCTTTAGCCAGATCAAACTTATTGATATTCATGTACATCTTCCATACATCACGGGACTCTCGCTGAACATTATACCGAAACACCACCTTTTCTGTGTGAATCCAGAGTTGACCAAATGTAGGATCTTTGATCATACGCTTCAGCGTGCCAAACTTTTCCAAGAACACATCTTGAAAGACCACCTGCCCATTCAAAGTGCAAACAGCTTTCACTCTATCAGGGAACAGCAAAAGAAAGTGGAACTGGGTGAGCACTATAGAGACTGGCTTATTGGCAACGGTGTCTATGTCAGAAGGATACTCCCAAACCTGCTCATCACTCAGAACAGAGTCTGGACGCCCATAGTCCAGTGATCCATACAAGACACCATTTCCCATCATCCAAGCAAAAGCACTTGGAGAAGAACGGAGCTTTGGCGTGTAGAAGGCTATTTCGCTGTAGCCCAGGCTGGCTGGAAACTCGCGGAAGCCAGGCAAATGATCTGCAGGCAAGCTAAAGATGGCGCCAAAGGCTTGCTGCTCTGACCCTTCTGGAATCTTGCCAACAAACTGAAAAAGCCTCTTGCGCGTGGTGGCGATGATGAAGCATTTCCCATCGATGCCTCGCTCAACCTCAAGACAGCAGACTGGGGCAGGCCCAGCCTCCTCCTCCAGATTATAAATGAGACGGAAATATTGGTCAGGGTTTGTCCCAAAGAGACTGCCTTCACTGACAGAAATCTCAGCCTCATAGATGTGGCCTTGGGAGGTTCCAACCAAAATGGGGCCTGTGTTCACCTCAGTTCCCAAAAACTTGTTCCAGCCGATGCTTTCAATCAAATGACCTTTCCAGCGGGACAGGATACGCACTTTCTGAGCACTTCGGTTCAGATAGAGGCATTCACTAGTATTCAGGGCAATGATAAGGTGAGAACCTGGAAAAGGGGGAGGGGGACACATAAAGAGTAGCCAAGACAAAAACATTGATCATGACAAGGACCAAATATTGCTTCTGTCAATATATAACCTCTCATGCTAGATTTCATAAGGTCATGAATATAGATAGAAGAACAAAATATTCCTCAAAATAGAGCAGCCCTCCTGGATTGGATCAAAAGATCCTCCTAGTTCAGAATTCTGTTCTTACAAAAGTCAATGGTACAGTAATACCTCGGATAACGTTTACCTCAGATAACGCTAAAACCGCATAACGTTAAGCAATCTGGGGAGGAGAATTGGATCGAATAACGTTAAGGTCCTATGGGATGGATCGGATAACAACCGCTAAAGCCTGTGCGGTTACAATGTATTTCTATGGAGCTTTAACGTTATCCAATCCATCCCATAGGATTTTAACATGCATCGGATAACACTAAAAATCGGATAACACCAAGACTTGTGGAACCAAGTCTTAGCGTTATCCGAGGTATTACTGTATGTCTATAAGAAGCACATACGCAGGGGATATGGGCCATAGTCCTTGGCCATCACTGCTTCCCAGCAACTCATTCTGAGAAGCATATACTGCCTCAGGTACTGGAGGCAGCACAAAGGCATCACGATTAATAACCAATGAGAGCTTCATCCTCTAGCCATTTGTCTACTTTCCTTTTAATAAGAAAAAATATCCAGTAAGAACGCAAGCTTGATTACATCAATAGAAATCTAATACAGGTCGTCCCTTATCTGCAGAGTCAGTATCCACGGTTTCAGTTATCCATAAGTCTAAAAATATTCAATAAAAAATCCTGAAATATGTAATATACAGTACAGTTTATCTATTTCTATGGTGCATTACCAGAACTAGCCAATTAGAGGCCACTGTCTGCAATGTAAAGTGTGGAGTTCACTGTTAATCCACAAGTCTTGGTGTTATCCGATTTTTAGTGTTATCTGATGCATGTTAAAATCCTATGGGATGGATCGGATAACGTTAAAGCTCCATAGAGATACATTGTAACCGCAGAGGCTTTAGCAGTTGTTATCCAATCCATCCCATAGAACCTTAACGTTATTCGATCCAATTGTCCTCCCCAAATTACTTAACGTTATGCAATTTTAGCGTTATCCGAGGTAAACATTATCTGAGGTGTTACTATATGTTTCTCAGTCACTTATTTTGAAAGGCACAAAAGCAAAAAAAGCACCACATTTTTTATTTCTGCAGATCATTCTATTTATCCCAAGCAGCTTATTTAAATATTATACAACCGAGTTTTCATGTAAAGTAATACACTCATTAATACATAGTGCTATAATCTGAATTCACTTGATTGCAATAAATATTTCTATTTTAAATATAAAATTGGAAGTGAACAAGCACAGTCAATCAACCTTTACAGTCATTTCAAAGATAGCTGTTTAAGATTACACACACCAAAATGAGGAGAATCCACATATTTAGTGTTGCCTTCAACACTTAAATCTTCATTCACGTACTAATTATTTGAGAGTAAATAAAACAGAACAGCAAAGCAAAACAAAAAATGTTGTGGCACCTTAAAGACTAACTCCTGTATTTTATTGTGACAAAGACAGAAAATATCTGTGTCTCACTGTCCATCCATTAGCCAACAGTTTACAGAAGGGAAATCAGATACCCAGGAAACCTATCAAAATATAACTAGTCTGTTCGGACCCCAAAACACTTCTGGAAGAATATTGTATGTCTGAATAGGATAGCTGACAAAAACCACAAGTAATAAAAAGAATTAGTCAAGCTAATTGTCAAGAATTTAGACAATTATCACTATACAAATGTATATTTCTCATTGCTATGAGTTAGTCTCAACTCAGTTAGAACAACTGGATCATCTGGATTTACATATATTGACTTGTCATTCAGAAATTAATCTACTATATGTACTCTAGACGGAACTAGAAAGCTGATTTGGGCTACTGTTTATAGTATTTAGTAAGGAGATCAAATAGCATTTTGCACCCCATTTTCTCATCTTACCTGTTTGATCCAAAAAGAGCTTGTAAACTTTAGCATCGTCCTTTCGTCCAAGCTCTACCTGGTTAGGCTCATCAGCTTTTGCCAGATCAAGTCTATGTGAAAGAGGAAAAGAAGCAAACTATTGAGAGATAGAAAGGAACTAAATAGGTACTGATTGGTTAGAGGTCACAAACTGATTTCATACAAAAGTTTCCTAAACTGGCATTGTTTTTTCTTGCTTCCTATTGTACATATGCCTATCTCAACAAAGTAACTCTAGATATCTCATCATCACAATACCAAAAACTGGTACACTCTAAGCTAGCAACCCATCTGCATGGGCAGAACACCATGCATGGTATTTTAGATTCCAGTCATAATTTCACTCATGTGATAAATCTAGTCTGTTTTGTATGAACAAATCAATTACTGTAGCAGCATATAAGACGCATCGGAGTATAAGACGCACCCTGTTATTATCAAAATAGCCCATTATAGGCATCTATATAAAGTAAAAGATACTGTACACTCCATTTTTTTCCAGTGTGTTTTTAGGGGGGAAGTGGGTCTTATGCGCCAGCAAATTCAGTACAGTCATACCTCATATAACAAATTTAATTCGATCTGTGAGGCTGTTTGCTATGCGAGTTTTTCGCTATGCGAAACAAACTTGCATAGCGAAAATTCCTATGAAAAACTCGCAGAACGAGCATTCTTATGGGGAAAACTTGCATAGCAAAAAAATTTTGTTATGTGAGTTTTCCCCAAAGAAACGCTTGCTATGCAAGTGTTTCCATAGGGAAAGTCAAACTCGCATAGCGAAAAACCTGATCGTTATGCGAGTTTTTCACTAAGCGAGTCGCTCGTTAAGCAAGGTTTGACTGTACGTACTTCACAAGTAAAGAGGCCCGAGTGTGCAAAACACAACCCTCTAAATTGTGTTTAAATAACCACATGAAATACTTCTGTCCAATAGTGTTGCTTTCTGACACTAGGATCATATGTTTGCATATTCCAATGACAAATTAGCTAATTTGCACACATTCACTAATTTACTTTTTATAATAGAAGATAAGTAAGGAACAGTACAATTCAAAGATGTTTCCAGAATTGTATGACAGACAGGAACTTTGGGGGTGGCAAATTCAACATACTGTGAGAAATTTCTGCATTTACATGAGTAAAAACATGGTATATTTCATGAACTAAGGCTTATAACGTCTAATTTAAAATCTGAAACATCAATTGTAAGGGACATTCACATGAATAAGTGCTTTCCTCCATTTTGAAGAAACATTTCCAATTATATTGATACGTTTTTGGTGCTTTTTAAAGCACTGCCACCTCATATTAATGTTCACAACCATACTACTACAACCACACATTGAAAATAGACTCAAGAAATAAGGCACCAGGGATCATAAAATATATTCTGGGACAGTTATATATCTTTTCACTATGCCTAAACTCTAGAAACCCAATTCTGAAGTCTCAGTAAATCATATGAATCATAACACTTTACCTAAAGAGTATGTCTTTTCCAAGGCTCATACACAATTGGTTGGAGGAAACAACGAGGCTATTGATCTTCTCAGGAGGGGTGAAATCAATCCTCTGTTTGCTAAAAATGGGTGCCTCCTTTTCCAGCCGAGCATTCACATACCCTTTCAGAAAAAAGAAAAGAAGCTGCTAGTTTAAATATCTATATAAACCAAAACAATCCAGCATTTAAGCTTTATTAATCTATACAGCTATTTAAGTACTTACAAATAAATTCTAAGTGCTTAAAAAAACAGGCGCCCACTTTTGCTTGTGCTCTCAGTAACATCTCTGCTCATAGGAAAATGAGGACCCAGTTTGGTAAAATGAGGACCCAGCATGTTGGGGACAAATGCTAATTAACGTGTGAACTGCCCAGAGAGTGCACTAAGCATTATGGGACGGTATGTAAGTGTGCCTGCTTTGCTTTGTTAACAGTATGACAGGGCCTCAAGAGCTCTTATCTCTATAAATTGGGGTGCCCAAACTATGGCCCAAGGGCTGAATCCAGCCCCCGATGACAATTCATCTGGCCCGCGAAGCCCTCATTGCTCCCGGAAGCAGAAATAAAACGTGCCCATATGGGCACGTTGTACTTCCGCTTCCGGGAGCAACAAGGGCTTCACAGGCTGGATGAATTGGCGTTGGGGACCGTATCCAGCCCCCAGACCGTAGTTTGGACACCCCTGCTATAAATGGTAAAAATAAATACCATCTCTATTAATGGAGAAACCAGGACCTGGACCTGGGATCTTCTGCAGGCAGAACAGCTGCCTTACCTCTGAGCTATGGTTCTTACCTAACGTGCTGGCTAAATAATTTTTATGAGTTGATATCTGTTGGAACCAATAATAGCAGTAACTGCCCTATAGATGCAAGAAAAAGAAGATAAATCTTTAACTCTCCCTCCATACTTTCAAAAAAATTGCCAATCTGGCTTCTAGCTAGGCAATGCAGATACTGAAAAGCCTACAGAATTAATCATATCCATAATGCAAAATTTTAAAACTGCAAGTAAAAATTTAATCAAATTTGCCACTCAAATACAAATAGAGCACATGAGACACATTAAAAATATGATTTTGTCATACAGGAACACCAGGCCAAATTACCCACCCAGGGAAATGTATTTTTCGTATTATTTGTGATTTGATCTGTATCACTCTGAAATTAAAGATACAAAGAAAGCCATTGCTTGCTCACTGTCCAGAGGTCACAAATATGCTTATCCTTTTAATATATAATTTCACTAATACAACTATTTTACCTGACTGGAGAGCATTCTTTCTAGAAACAGACTTTTCTGGTGCACTTTGGCCCTCAGTATAAGAAATGGAAGCTATAATATCAAATTACAATATTCTTGCCTTTAGTAGTAGTAAGATTAGAGTCTCATTCACTATACAACTAGCTTATAAATAAATATTTTTACTTTGTTCTTTTTATTTTATCTTGATTGAATTATTTGGTTATTTGATGTTTTATGTTTCTAATCCATGTTGATCACCCAGAGTAGCCAAAGCACTAGATGGGTAGTATAGAAGTCTAATAATAAATAAAATATTCTGAGAATTATTCAAAATAGACATGAATGCCATTTTGTCTCCAATGAACACTTGCACCCTTGGCTCAGTTCCCACTGTAAAAGTGGTGGCCAGGTGCAGGAATCTGCAAGATATGGCACGAGCAATTTCACTATTTAAGGGCATTCATTCAAACTTTGATTCCTGGATCACACCCAGTCATTTTCACAAGCATGTATGAGTTACAAATTACACTGCTCAGTAAAACAGAGCAAGGAATAGGAGAAATGCCATCTAGCTTCATGTATACAATATCTAAGGTACAGGATGTTTTTATTATTTAACTTGACATATGAACAATCTTTCTAACATTTGAGAAAAGTAAACATGTGTTACTTTGAAGGTTTTGAAAGTCTTCTTGTGGCAAATAAATTTATTTTATGAAATGGGACAGAAACTCAGGGTTTGCCACTAAGCTGGAGAGTAGCACAACATTACTTGGGAGGGAGGGGGCAGATGCTGCTTGTTAGCAGAATACAAAAGGCACCTTTATTAGACACAAACTGGTTGGCTCAGCCTTCCATCCTTCCAAGGTCTGTAAAATGAGGACCCAGCATATTGGGGGCAAAATGCTAATTAACTTGTGAACCTGCACTAAAGCATTATGGGGCAGTACAGTATACAAGTGTAATTGCTATTGCTAAACTGTGCCGTGAAGTAAATTCTGACTTATGGCAACCTTTTCAAGGAATGGAGTACGCAGAAGCGGCTTAACATTCCCTTCTTCTTGGGTAAACTGCACCCTGAGACTGTGCAGTTTACCCAAGGACACACAGATTTGTTCTTCTGGGATGAACAGTGAGGAACTGAACTTCAAACCACGGGCTCTGCAGCCAGATACTGTACGTATCCAGTCAGCTTTATTTGACACAAACGGGTAATAAGATAATTGCTTCTGGACCACAGCAGTCTTTCATAGATACTGCTCTTTCTTTTGGACCGCGTAAAGGTACAGATGCTCAGAAACCCTTTAAACAAGATCCACTAACAGAATCTACCCATCTCACCTCAAGGCAGACAGTCACAACATCAGAAAGAAAATTAGTTGTGGATCCCTTGGTATCTTAATTCACAACAGCTTCACCAGAGATAGGGGAAGCATAGATGTTAAAGGAATTTCCAACAGTCTGGGAAAATATTCACATACAATATTTACTTGGAAAATTAGATCAAACAACAGCAACTGTTCTTACTGAAGTCCTAAGTTATAATGCTGGACTATTTGTAAAACTACATTGTCCTTCCATGCTTTATTAGATAACAGTATGGAACCAATTAGGACCTTTGGCTATAATCCATATAACACATAAGTTATACTGTACCTCGCTTAAAGAGCATAATGCATTCCACAGGATTGCTCTTTAAGTGAGTTTGCTCTTTAAGCGAAACACCATTGTAAGTGACCAATTGGGGGGGGGGGATTGCGAACCCTGATTTGTTAAGCAAGTTTTTGTTTGGTTGTATTTGTTAAGCGAAACCAACATTCGGAGAAAATTCTGCTCTTTAAGCAAGTTACTCTTTAAGCGAGGCGCTCTTTATGTGTACTATGAAGACCTCTAGAAGGGATCTTAGAGGCTGTTTAGTAAGGCATATTATAGCAATCTTCTTCTTCCGTGTCTAGACCAAATGTGAAACTGCTAAAACGAAGCCATCTTTTGGTGAATTCGTGCTCCAGTTCCTTTCGCCTGACCTAGTGTGAGAAAGGTTAGCCAGCAGCACATTGCCCAGGGTATGTCTGATTGTGGTTCAAAAATACCACAATCTGCAAGGAGGCTCTTTCTGTGTTATACTTGGATACCATCCCAAAGTGCTTAGAGCACTCTCTGGGCGATTCACAAGGTAATTAGCATTTTGCCCCCAACATGCAATCCAAATGAGGCCAACTACAGATACAAGTAATACCTCATATAACATTAGTATCGAATAACACTAAAATCGCATAACATTAAGGAATCTGGGGGGAAGAATTGCATCAGATAACATTAAGATCCTATGGGATGCTTCAGATAACAACCGCGAAAGCCTGTGTGGTTACAATGTATCTCTATGGCTCCCATAGGATTTTAACATGCATCAGATAACACTAAAAATCATATAACACCAAGACTTGTGGAACCAGGTTTTAGTGTTATATGAGGTTTTACTGTAACTGCATTTTAGGACTGCAGTTTGATTCTGTGGGGGTCAGGGCTTTCCAACAACCCTGGGAGAAAGCCAAATCTTTACCTTGAAGAGTATATACTAATTTAATTTCCTTCTGAATGAAACATGTGGCTGGAAGCTTAGGTAAAGGTCTCCCTTGCTCAAAAGCCAGTCATAGGATGTGATGCTCATCTCCGTGTACAGCCAAAGAACCAGCGCTGTCAGTTTCTGCAGACGTTTCCATGGTCTTGTGGCAGGCGTGACTAGATGCCAAAGTGCATGGAATGCTGTTACCTTTCCCAATGAAACAGTATCTATTTAGCTACTTGCAATTTCTTGCTTTTGAGGTGCTACTTAGAAGCCAACCAACTAGGCTGGAAGTTTAGGGTGTGTGAAAAATCTAGGCGTGCAAAACAAAGGTGGCTCCTTCGCTTGCACAAGGCTTTGACTGAGCCAAAGCAACCCCCGCTGCCTGGATTCTCCAAATCCTGGGCGATCCGATGGAAATCTACCTACTACAGAAAGTTCCTGGGAGCGGGTGGAGTGGGAAGACGAGGCCACGGAGAAAATGGCACCAGCCGGTTGTCCAAAGGCTGCCCGGGATGAAACCTTCTTCCCCCAATCCCCTCCTCTCCCTACCCGTATGCGGGATGCCCAGGCTGGTGCGGTTCTGCTGCGAGGATCCGGAGTGGGAAAGCGAGTCCACGTACTGGTCCAAAATGGAAGCCATGGCGGCCGCGAGAGGGAGGGGAGCAGCCGAGGAGGAGCGAGAGCCGAGCTGAGCCACGTCCTTACCGGGCTCTACGGTCCCGGCCAGCCCTTCCTCCCCGGGAAAGCAGGCCCCAAACCCTCAGCCCACCGACTCCCAGCGGCAGCGCCCTCAGCTCCCCTCCGCCAGGCTGGAGGCAGGGCCTGCGTTTCCGGTTTCCGGGCCGACGTATTTCACCCGGAGAACTACTCCCGGGCCCTAAAGAGAAACAAAAAAGCAATAGTAATTACACTTATATATACTGCAGTGGCTCGAGTGGCTAAGATGCTGACTGGGAGGCGGAAGGTCAGCAGTTCGGTTCCCGAGTACTGCAGGACGGAGTGAGCTCCCGTCTTCGCCCCAGCTCCTGCCAACCTAGCAGTTTGAAAGCAAGAAATTACAAGTAGATAAATAGGGACCACCTCGGTGGGACGGTAACAGCGTTCCGTGCGCTCCGGTGTCTAGTCATGCCTGCCACATGACCATGGAAATGTCTGACAACGCTGGCTCTTCAGCTTTGAAACAGAGATGAGCACTGACCCCTAGAGTCGGATACGACTGGCTTTCAAGCAAGGAAAACCTTTACTACTGCCCCATAGAGCTGAATGCACTCTCTGGGTGAATGAATGAATATTTATTAATTGATTAGTCTTTCGACCTTATCAATAATATAAGAGTTTAAAATCTGTACAATGCAATAATGCAATAAAGTGCGATAAAATACAATAAAAATAAATACATACATACCTGAACTACTTTTAAAGAATGTAAACTGGAGAAGGTCCCTAAATACAATTAATTCATGCACATTGATAGATAAGTGAATCTCCCTTGCAGGATACCCCAATTTGATCGACATATTCGATTCTTTTAGCTGATGCCTTAATTATAAACTTAGCAGTTCTACACACAACGTGGATATTAGAGCCCAGAAGGAGATAAGACCGTTTGTTTTTTGAGTCCCAAAAAGTTGTTTTTTCCAATAGGGATGCAAGGTATTTAGATCTAATATCAGTGTACAACTGGCAATCTAATATAATATGAGAGCTATTTTCAACATTTGGAGACCCACAGATACACGTTCTTTCGTGATATGGTAAGTGGTGAAAACGCCCATATCTATTCATGGAGTCTAATAGCTTGAATCTGGCTCTACAATATGCCCTTCTTAAAGGACTCTCTGGGTGGTTCACGAGGTAATTAGCATTTTGCCCTCAACATGCTGGGGACTCATTTTACTGCTCTCGGAAGGATGGAAAGCTTTGAGTCAACCTTGTGTCCTAGTCGAACTCACAACTTTCTGGCAGTTTAACCACTGCGCCACCAGGGATCTTCAATGCAGTTTTCAGGACAGGATAGGGGAATGTCCCAGAGTTATTTGAATAAGGAAATATTCTCCATTTGCCTCTTTTTTTAGAGGATCTGGGTTTGAAATTGCAAGATCATCTTGCTTCTTGTGGACTTTCGTGGGAAGGATTGTGGCGGTATGAAAGAGAATGGGAGACTGGGAACACTAGTAGTTCTAGAGCAGGAGTTTGCAACGATCGATCCATGGGCCAGATCCAGCCGATGCTGCCAAATTATCCACCCCCGACCTCACTCCAGCCACCCCGCAGCCGCAGCCACTGGAATCGGTCACGGACTCAATTATGGCCACTTAAATGCATTTACGACAGCCATAAATGAGGCTGCAGCCCATTTACTATAGCTGTCAATGAATCTGTGGCCATCATAAACGTGTTTACAACAGCTGCAGACATGTTTTACAGCATCAGTCTGGCCCGCTCAGCTGTCTGAAGGGGCGTGGTCAGCCTGCGGCTGAAAAACATTGAGAACCCATTCTAGAGTCTAGAACAGCGGTCCCCAATCTTTTTTTGGCCATGCCCCACGTAAACATCTGGTCCCCGTCCCACGTCCGTCCGTCCCCCTCCGGTAACATATAATTCTTATTATTCAAAAAATGAACTATTTGCATGGAGGAAGCCTAAAAGGCCATTAACATAATCTAACTCATGGCAGTAGACCATGCTGGCAGCGACTCAATGCTGAGTGTCAAGTGGCAGTTAACTAACCTGACAACACTGAGGACTAATGGGTGCCAAAGTCCACAGGGACGGGTGATGGTCCCCAAGTGGGTTAAATCCCACTTGAATCCATCTTGGTAGCGGGCAGCGGCTTCATTGATATTGGCCTGGGGCCAATGAGAACTTTGTGTGCTCAAAGGGCTCAGGATGAGAAAGTGATTCGTGTAACTGGATCAGTGGTGCAGGGGTCATGCTCAGAAGAGTAGCGTACCTTGGCGGGGGCCCGTATAAAAATTTGTTTGGGGGCCCTTAGGAAGGGTAAAGATTTGTTTTGCTTACACACGTTGGGGGCCCTCGTGGCCCCGTATAATTGATATGGCAGATACGGCGGTAGCTACGCCTCTGGTCATGCTGCAATGTGGAAGGCAGATGAAAGGCCACTGCATTGTATTCTCAGGACCATCTTCATGGCTGATCGCCATGATTATCACCAATATTCAGATTCGGATATTTAATTTAATTTAATTTAATTTTTAGACTTTTATGCCGCACCCTCTCACAAAAGCGACTCTGGGTGGCTTACAGGGATACAAGATACAGTTACAAATTACACATGATCAAATAACATCATACTATGGATTAAAAATCATCACAATTTAGATAAACCCAGAACAATAAATACACAATTAATTAAAAGATTTGGCTATAATTAGCAAAATACTAAAAAACAGATTTAAAAGTTAAAGTTAAAAGTTTAAAACAGCGAGAAGGGTGGCTGTCCTATCAGATCAGCCACCCAACATGGGACCCCACATCTCTGGGGCCCCACACCTGCCCTGCCAGCCAGGTTTTTAGGCCCTTCTGAAAGGGCAGGAGCTCTGTCTGCAGACGTAACTCAGTTGGCAGGAGGTTCCAAAGGGCCGGGGCGGACACGGAGAAGGCCCTCCTCCTGCTGCTAGAGAAATGCACCTCTCTAACCGATGGAATGACAAGAGAGCCTCTCCGATCCGCCCTGGTGGGACGGACAGATGTTCTTGGAGTGATGCGGTCTCTTAAGTATCCTGGCACATTACCATATAGGGCTTTAAAGGTAATTACCAGCACCTTGAATTGCACTCGGAGCAGTGATGGGATGTAACAGGTTCTCACCAGTTCGCCAGAACCGGTAGTAACTTTCCCCAGTGTCCCGGAGAATCGGTAGCAGCTTTGGGGGGGAACCACCTTTGGGGCTTACCTTTTCACTGGTTCCTCCACTGCGCATGCATGCCAAACACTTGGTGTGCATGCACGCCTACAGTGCTTGTCACGTATGTATGGCCTCCTTGCTGTCCTCCCAAGCAGGGAGGAGGAAGAGAAGCTGCTAGCCTGAAGCTCTCTATAGCCTGCTCCCCAGGGTAAGTGACTCACCTTTGGATGTGGTGTGTCTGTGTATTTTAATGTGTATTTAATACCTTTACCTATATTGACATATTACCACAGTTCCTAAAAAGGCCTGGTGGCCGGCAGGCCTGGCTTGGGGTTTTTAAGCAAAGTCTTGGAGTTACCTCATCAATAAGCTACACCTGTGCTGTTCCAATTGCTGTTCCAATTGGAGAACCCTTAAGGAGGTACAGCTGTTTTACATTTACATTAAGGCATATTATCCTAGATAACTGGTTAGGCAAAGTCTTAGTACCTAAGTACCAAAATGAAGCCATCTTGTGGTGAGTTCATTCTGTAGTTCCTTCCATCTGACCTAGTGTGAGAAAGATTAGCCAGAATAAGCTTTAAGCTCTGGTTTAAAAGCTCTGGTTGATTTGTGTTTGGGGTGGGTGGGTGGGTTGAGGGGTGTGTGTGTGTGTGCTTATTTTTATTTTATTTTTTTATTATTTTGTATTTTATTTTGTATTTTTCTTTGGCCCCGCCCACAACATCATGATGTCATGATAGCTCCGCCCACACTATGATGATGTCACGGTGGGGTAGTAAAATTTTTGACATCCCACCACTGACTCGGAGAGTGGTGAGGCATGAGTATAACGCCCGCACCCCATCACTACCCGAGCCGCCACATTCTGGACTAGCTGCAGCCTCCGAATGGTCACCAAGGGCAGCCCCATGTAGAGCGCATTGCAGTAATCAAGTCTGGAGGCGACCAAAGCATGTGTGATCATGAACAAGGAGTCCCGATCTAGGAGTGGGCGTAACTGGCATATTACACGAAGTTTTGCAAAAGCCCTCCTGGCCACGGCTGCCACCTGCTCTTCGAACAGTAGTCATGAGTCCAAGAGGACCCCCAGGTTACGCACCAGGTCTGTTTGGGGCAAGACTGTCCCATCCAGAACCAAAGATGGCAGCTCCCAAGATAGCGCAGGACCCCTGACCCATAGCCACTCAGTCTTGCCAGGATATGGCAGAAGAAGAAGACGAACTCAGTTCTGAAAGCCCAGTTTGCCTCAGTGGTCCCAAGGGATACTTGAGAACAAAACAACGAACAAGTTGGTCTTGGGCAGACAACAACAACTCCATTTTTCCTCCTAGACTGGAAAATTTTGAGTTACAAGGCCCAGAATCCCCAAGCCAAAATAACCATTGCCCATCCTGACCCATGGATTCTGAGAGCTGTAGTCTAAAGAGTATCTTTTACAAGCTCTCCTTTTCCTACAGTGTTCATCTTATTTTACAGATGCTTTGCAAAGAATATTCCGTGGGAGGATTAGCTATAAATACATGCAGATGGTTCATTTTGTTCGAAAACCTCTATAATTAATAGATATGGTATTCCTCTCGCACTTGCAGATCATTTTATTCCTGACAGGGAATAATGTCCTTCAGTCTTGAGTCTCCTCTCATTCATCCAATTATTTATTTACTTAGATTTATATCGCCGCCCACTCACCATGGTGACTCAGGGTTGCTTACAATCAGCAAAACAACACAGCACAAGAAAAAATTAATAATTTTTTTCTAAATCAATAATAGATTTCTCTCTCCCCTTTGGCTGTTGGTGGGTGCCCAGAGTATCTTGAAAAGTTGTGAGATTCATATAATTACAGTACTCTTAAACCATGGTTCAAACGTAGCTCCCCCTCAACTTCTGCGATGTCAAATGGAAGTTGGGATCTTGGTTGCCACCTCCTTCCTGCTACCTCCGTCCATGTACTTGAACTCTATTTGAGGTTTTGGAGCTCATTTCCTAACTGCCAATATTCCTCATTCAGTGGCGTAGCGTGGGGGGCGGGAGGGCGGATGCCCCGGGCAGCGGCTTTCAGGGGGCGGCAAAATGTCCCCACCAGTTTGGCCTCCCTCTGCCTGGGGCCGAGCTTAGGAAGCAGGACTTCCCAGGCGGAGGGCGGCCCTTTTGCTGGCGAGCGCTGCTCGCCTCCATCCACCTGGCTGGCCGTCGGGGGCTCTCCGCTGCCTGCCCCTGGCGGGCGCCCTGGGGGTGCGTGCGCGCGCACGCTGCTCGCCTCCGCCCGCCCAGCCACCCACCCAGCTTGCCGTCAGACAGGGTGCTCGTTGGGGGTGGGTGGCGCCATGGCGGGGAGCCCCTGGCGGCTGGGTGGGTGGCTAGGCGGGAGGAGGTGGGCAGCGCGCGCTCGTCGGGTGCTCGTCGGGCGCTCGTCGGGCGCTTGCGGGGGCTGGGTGGTGGAGGGCTCCTGGCGGCTGGCTGAGCGGGAGGAGGTGGGCAGCGTGCGTGTGCACGCAGGGCGCCCGCCAGGAGCAGGCGGCGGAGAGCCCCCGACGGCCCGCCGGGCAAGCGAGCTGCCGGAGGTGGAGGTGCGCTCGTCCGGGGTGGGTGACGGAGGGCCCCTGGAGGGCGAGCGGGTGGAGGTGTGCAGCGCGCGCTGCGCGCCGCTA
The DNA here is from genome assembly GCA_030440675.1 of Furcifer pardalis. Taxonomy (NCBI): domain Eukaryota; kingdom Metazoa; phylum Chordata; class Lepidosauria; order Squamata; family Chamaeleonidae; genus Furcifer; species Furcifer pardalis. Next base: position 51,454,465 of record CP126894.1, on the reverse strand, counting down.
GACAGCAGGGGGGCGCCTTCTGCCTGGGTGCGGCGGCAGCGGCGGCAGCAGTAGCGGCGAGCTGGGGGGGCGGCGGCGAGTTTGTTCTTCGCCCCAGGCGGCTGAAGACTGCGCGACGCCACTGTCCTCATTACTTACTATGCTGCCTCTATTGATGTATTGCAGCTGTGGCTTTCCAGATGTTATGGGCCTGCAACTCCCACAGCTCCTTGCCATTGGCTATCCTGGCTAGGGCTTATGGGAGCTGTAGGCCAAGAAAGAAAGAGAGAGAAAACAGTGCCACAATCACTGACCTTGTCTATTGTATCATCAGATTCTTCATTGCTGAATTTGCCCACTAGGTGGTAACATATACCAACAGAGGTTAATTAATACATCTACAGCTTTGAGGTGAAATGTGGTTTATGCTTGAGTTAACAAGTTCTGGTGGGAGATTAAAATTTAAAAAATTATTTGATAAACTTTTCTTTAATTATGGTGATTGAGAATACAAGAATGTGATTGGTCTGGTGACACAACCTTACACTTGATTTTTACTTTAAACAACATCCCTGTGTTTCAACCAGTTGCCAAGTACCTTTTTAAAAAAACAGGGAAGAAATAAATTTGGAAAAGAAAAAGTCCCAACGAATCTATTGCATTTTGCCAATTTTGGGCTCCACTAATGTGATCTTTGGGGACTCAAAAGGCTCTCTCTGTGTGTATGTGTCTGCCATGATACAGAAGTGACATACAGTATTGCTTGATATCTGCTTGGATTAGGTGAGCTGTGGGAGGTGATGGTGTGATGAATCAGCATGAGCTGGTCCTCTCTCATTAATTAGACTATAATTAAGCATCTGGGTGGCAAAGGAGGTGTCTCTTATCTCAAGAAACATGTTTCTTGGTTTCACCAGACCAAAGTACTGTACTGTATTCTGATATACCGGTACTTATCTAGTCTTCTCCAACTAACTTTGTCTTCAGAACTGTTGGACTCTAACTCCCATGATCCCCCAGACAGCACAGCTTGTAAATGTATTCCAACACAGCAGTTTCAGTCCAATACATCGGCAGCCAACCGTCCTGCATTCTGCAGGACGGTCCAGCAATGGCAGGTAAAATCCTGCATTGTCCAAGGTGTCCCGCATGTCCCGCATTCCTTGGACGCCGGCAGGAAAAAATTTATTAAAAAAATTGGAGCCCAAATGGCTCCAATTTAGTACACATGTGCAGAAACTCAGTCTGACGCATTGCGCATGTGTCAGATTGAGTTTCTGTGCATGCGCACTAAATTGGAGCCATTTTGGCTCCAATTTTTTTTAAAAAAATTCAGAGTCAGAGCAGCAGCTTTTCAGAGTGGCTCCGATGGTGGCCCTCAGAGGAGGGCACCTCCCCTGGGGCGGCCAAGCTCCCACGGGCAGGTTGAGGCCTGCCCAGGCCGTCCGCCGCCGCCGCACCCCCATGGCCTGGGGATGCCCAGCTGAGCGCACCGCCTCCTCCTCTGGCTCTGGCGGCAATGGCGGTGGCAGCGGTGACAGCAGCGGCGGCAAGCGGCTCCAGAGGAGGAGGAGGCTGCAGTCAGGGGTAGCACGCCTTGCCGTGCGGCCCCGGGCCATGGGGGCTCATCGGCCCCAGGAGGGTAACTGAGGGTTTTGTGTTTCAGGTGGGTGGGTGGTTTATTTGTGTGTTGGGTGGGTGGGTGTATTTTTATTTAATTTTTATTTTATTTATTTCTTTATTTTATTTATTTAAGTTATTTACGGGTTTGTGTTGTGGTTGTTTGGGTGGCTGGGTGGGTTGAGGTGTGTGTGTGTTTGTTTATTTTAATTCTATTATATTTATTTATTTATTTTTATTTTTGACCCCGCCCACAACATCATGATGTCATGACGTTGGCTCCCCCCACGACATCATGATGTCATGACGTTAGCTCCACCCCACTGTCCTGCATTGAAGAATTATAAAGTTGGCTGCCAGTCCTTGGAGTCATTATTCAGCGAGGAAACGTTGGTAGACATCTCCACAAGGACTTCCGCACATGCAAATGGACCTGAGAAAGCAAGTCCATCTGCATGTGTGTTTTTTAGCCATTTGGATATCATGTTACCTGCTGGCTAGGCAGACCATGACATGTGCTCTTCCACTTTTACCTCCCCCAAGGGATCTGACGGAGGACGCTTTGGTGAGTCTTAGTCCCAGTCTAGCATCATTGACAAGAGATGGACAACATTGCCTAGTTAGACCACTCAAGCCCATGCACCACGGTAGTGCTCTCCCCTAGTGGGTTCTACCCCACTAACCACATTTAAGAGTCTGCCATTGTATAATCTAGAGCATGAAAACAACCTTACCTTTTCTTTTTTTAAATTCAGACAGGTTATTTCAAGAAACTATCACTAGTCTCTGAGATCTTTAAGGAAAGAAGATTTTGTTTGTTCAACCTGTTTGTCAGGGTGACTGAGGTTAGGCTCAGATGTCGCCATCAGTTGATCTTGAGGCCCAGATTGCCCTCCCTGAGGAGACATATTTTAAGGATTTAAATGTATTTTGAAATTGATCATAAAAGATCTATTTGCTCTAAGCTGCTTGTAAATCAATGTAAGAGTGTTGTGTTGTTTTGTTCTATTGCAGCTGGTGGTTGCAAATGAAACACACTGTGGTGGTGGTGGTGGTGGTGTTCAGTCGCATAGTTGAGTCCACACAGTGTTGGTAACTAGCAAATACCACCCTACTCGACAGAATGAAGCAGCTGTCTCAGGCAGCAGATGTTGAGAGGTTGCAACTATCTGTTGAGCAAAGACTTGAGTGGCTTGCAGTCTGCTTCTGTGCTCTGCTGCTCTCAGAAATTATGGAATACTGTACATTGCTCTATCATCAATGTTGAAGGAAAATAATCAGTTTCCAGGCCATGCTACTGGACACAGAAGTGAAAGGGGCCATTTTGTTTTTCTGCTTGTGCACTATATGTTGTGCAATATATGTTTCTAAAAAATAGGTAGCAGTCAAAGCTTCTTTTACTGCTTGGGAAATCACTACTCTTTCTAAATAGTTGCCAGTCATGTTAAAAGTATAGAATCTTTTGCATGATGTTGATGGGCTTACCTTTTGTCTAATAAATTGATATATAAATGACTTTGCCTGCATGGACCATTCCAATCTGATTTGATGTCGGTTTAAGATTCTGGTTTGTTCTGAACCTGAATCACAGTGGGCTTTGGAAAGAGAAACTAGCTTGTATGGGCATAAATCCAAACGTCTTCTCTTCTATCATTGCCACACTCACATTTATAAGGCAGTTACTTCCTTATAACCAAAATAGTGACTTTTACAGAATCCACCACATACAAACACTAGCCACAAGCAAAGATATTATTGTTAGTGGGGTCCAAGAAACCTCTGGTTGTCTGTGCGAATCACCCTGGGATTCTGACTTCGTTTTATTTGTCTCCAGTCTTTACTCAAGGATTTATAGAAGATGAATTTACAAAGCAAAATTATGTTGCTTCTTGAGAAGCAACAAACGTTTATGTATCATCAATCATTTTTCTATAGTATACTAGCCAGTAGTGGAACTCCTGGTCCTGTGATGGCGAACCCTGGCACTCCAGATGTTCTTGGACTTCAATTCCCAGAAGCCCAAGCCCCCATGAATCCACATGAATGGGTTTGTTGCAGCTCGGTGCGGGCTGGATGAATCACAGCAAACCCATTTGTGTGGATTCACAGAAGCTTGGGTGTCTGGGAATTGAAGTCCAAGAACATCTAGAGTGCCAAGTTTCACCATCACGGTCCTGGTCAGATGCTTACAACTTTTTGGTTCTCTGGTTTCTATCAGAGCCTTTAGCTGCACAACTGTATTGCATACCACCAAGTAACTTCCAAATCTGATGAATTTAATGGGTTTTTGAAATGCTCACAGACTGGTTTACCATTATCATCCCCAACACCTTGTGGAATTCCATGATCAAGTGGGCATTTAAACTAAGATCTCTTGAGTCTTAGTCTGACACTCTGTTGACTACAACATACTGCATCTCATCATACAACTTCCTCACCTCGTTCATAGACATTTACAGGGAACCTAAATAGCCATGGCCTTCATGTTGCATATTTCCTGTCTTTTCCTACTGTTTCTACCAGTGATGGGATGTAACAGGTTCTCACCAGTTCGCCAGAACCGGTAGTAACTTTTCCCAGTGTCCCAGAGAACAGGCAGCAGCTTTTGGGGGGAACCACCTTCGGGACTTACCTTTTCACTGGTTCCCCCACTGCGCATGTGCACCAAGCACTTGGTGTGCATGCATGACTACAGTGCTTGGCGTGTATGCACGGCCTCCTTACTGTCCTCCTTGCTGTCCTTGTGTTTTGGGTGGGTGGGTGGGTTGAGGTGTAGAGAGAGTGTGTGTGTGTGTGTGCTTATTTTTATTTTATTTTATTATTATTATTATTTATTTATTTATTTTTCTTTGGCTCCGACCACAATGTCATGATGTCGGCTCCACCCACACTGATGACATCACGGTGGGGTAGTAAAAAATTTGACATCCCACCACTGGTTTCTACAATCTTTCCTTTTCCAGAACTAAATCCTTTAAGGGCAGGGGTAGGCAACTTATGGCCCACACAATGGATCTATGGTACCAAATCATCCAGCCTCTGCTCTCACTCCAGCTGCAGTCACCAAAATCAGCCAAGGACTCATTTACAGCAGCTGTAAACAGCGGGAGGACCACCAGTTTGGCCCCCCTGTCTGAGGGAGTGTGACCTGACTTTAAAAAAATTGGCAACCCCTGCTTTAAGGAGTAGTTTCAAAGTGGTAGCCCTAGGCTGTGCAAGTGTATTAGGGAAGAAGAAGGAAAGGAAATGAAATGGAGACAAACACTGTGGCACTTTAAAGACTAACTGGTATACAGTCAAACCTCGCATAAAGAGTGTCTCGCTTAAAGAGTAAAGAGCAGAATTTTCTCTGAATGTTTGCTTCGCTTAACCAAAAACTCGCTTAACAAATAAATCAGGGTTCGCAATCCCCCCACAATTGGTCACTTTCAATGTTGTTTCGCTTAAAGAGCAAACTCACTTAAAGAGCAATCCTGTGGAATGCATTATGCTCTTTAAGTGAGGTACAACTGTATTACATTATGAACTTGATCCACTACAATTCACATTAATACATAGTGGTTGGCCTTTAAGGTGCCACAATGGTTTTACCTCCTCTTTCTTGTCATTGTTTTGGCTTTCTTGTGTTTCTTGTCTGCTATCCTTTCAGGAGGTAAAGGTTGAATAGGCCTTCTCTTCTGGACTCTCCTTTTGCAATAAGGGACTCTAGGAACAAGAGTCACAACATAATCTTTTTTTTATCCCTTGCTATACATGGCCTTTGTGCCCAGTGGTGGGATTCAGCAGGTTCACCCCAAGTTGCCATAACCAGTAGCAGAAATTCTGGCCATCCATGTTTTGCAATAGGTCAAAAAGTGTATGCTCTGCTCACTGCTTGGAAAACTGAGTTAATTTTTTCTGGACTGAAGCTTCCAGAATTAAGTGATGAGAATCAATGAATGACCTTGACCTTACTCTCTTTACCTCAAAGGTTGTTGTACAGACAGAGCTGGGGAGAAGAAGAGTCATGTATAATGGCTGCAGTTCACTGGAGGGAAACTGGAATATAAATATAAATTCATAATCTTAATCCATCCACAACAAACAAGTTAGTCCTTATGGTGCCATGAGCCTTTGTGTGTGTGTGTTTATGTGTGTGTTCTTGTTGTTAGACTCGAACTCCCATTCCTTATTATTGTCTATTCTGCTAGAGCTCATAAGAGTTGCAGTCAAACAACATCTGGAAGATCTTGGGTTCCCTATTCCTGTTACACAGACATTGATAATTTATTTGATAAACAATGGGAAGTAGTTGCTACTGCTTTTATTTCTCCTCTAGTGTCTAAAAATGTCACTGTAGCTCTATGGTTCCCAACATGGGGAACATTCCCCACAGTGGGGCAATTTGATTTTAAGGGGGGGGGGGCAATTCGAAGCTTCTTTAGACCAAGTCAATGGCCTTTTAGGCTTCCTCTGTGTGAATAGGAGTTCACTTTTGGAATACAGTAATAAGAATTATATGTCATCGGGGGGGGGGGTGTCATCAGTGTTTAAGAGATGCTTAGGGGGCATGTCCAAAAAAGGGTTGGGAACCACTGCTCTATCTATTCCCAACATATTGGGCAAAGCACCTGTTCTTTCTGTAGACTTCCTGGGTATGTTCCACTATTAAGACTATTGTTAATGAAAATGTGATCTGAACATCTAAGTAGATACATTGCTAAACCTGTGATGTAGCCTTCCTGAGAGAGCCTGTGTAGCGAACAAATAGAATAGAGGACTTCACAGATTAAGGAGATCTTGGATGAAGTATCAAATACAGAGATGATAAATCTGTCAATGTACATGATCTGTTATTTCACACCCATCGGAAAAGGACCTGGTGGATGATATCCATATATCTAATCTTTTTTTACTCAGCAGAACAAAGAGCCCTCCTCCCCTCCAAAAAACCTCACACCCTAGTGCAGTGATGGTGAACCTTGGCACTCTAGATGTTCTTGAACTTCAATTCCCAGAAGCCCTTATCAGCAGGAGTGCCTTGAACAAGATGACCAGGAAAGGGAATACAGTACTATTAACAAAGTGTTATTATTGACAGGGAACATACAGTAGTAGAAAATTGTGCTTATTCAGATCAAAAGCCCCATACATAATTGGAAATACAGTACTGTATGTTATTCTATACTAGTTCTTGCCTCTCCATTTAACATACCTCATTGGTGTGTTGTGTTGTCGTCATGTTTAAAACTGAAATACAGTAATACCTCATATAACATTAGTATCGAATAACACGAAAATTGCATAACATCAAGGAATCTGGGGGGAAGAATTGCATCAGATAACATTAAGATCCTATGGGATGCTTCAGATAACAACCGCGAAAGCCTGTGTGGTTACAATGTATCTCTATGGATCCCATAGAGGATCAGATAACACGAAAAATCATATAACACGAAGACTTGTGGAACCAGGTTTTAGCGTTATATGAGGTTTTACTGTATAGTATGTAAATATTGAAAATGAATAAACCTACCTGCTCATTCAGACAGACCTAACCATAGTAGAGCTGTAGCACTTAGGTAAAGGTTGCCCTTGCTCGAAAGCCAGTTGTATCTGACTCTAGAGTTCAGTGCTCATCTCTGTTTGAAAGGCGAAGAGACAGCGCTGTCTGCTTCTGCAGACGTTTCCGTGGTCATGTGGCAGGCATGACTAGACACCGGAGCGCAGGGAGTGCTGTTGACCTACCCACCGATGTGGTCCCTATTTATGTACTTGGAATTTCTTTCTTTTGAACTGTTAGATTTGCAGGAGTTGGGACTCCCGTTCATTCCATCCTGCAGTACTCGGAAATCGAACTGCTGACTTCCCACCTTCCAGTCAGTGTCTTAGCCACTTGAGCCACTGCAATCCCACTACCACAATAAGATTCTGAAAATGAAAATGTACAAGTACTGTACACAGAAAGAGCCTCCTCAAAGATTGTGGTATTTTTGAACTACAATCAGGCATATTCTAGTAATGGCAACCTTGTGTTGCCAGCTAATCTTTCTCACACTAGGTCAGGTAAACTGTGGAATGAACCCACCAAAATGTGTCTCCATTTTGGCAGTTTCACATCTGGCCTAGACACAGAAGAAGAATAAAAATACTCATTTGCAGCAGAATGTATTTCATAGTTTTCAGCATAATGTCATATTTTGTTGTTGTTGTTCAGTTGCACAGTGGAGTCTGACTCTTTTTGACTCCATGGACCATCGATCTCCAGGCACCCCGTGCTCTGTCATTTTTCACAGCCCACATAGGTCTACATCCATCACGTCAACGATTCCATCCAACCACCTCATCCTCTGTCATCCTCTTCTCCTTTTACCCTTAGTCATATTTATTCATATTTATTCAGTCATATTTATTCAGGATTAAATTCCAGTAAATCCAAGGGTGCTTACTTCTTAGAAAGTATGCATACTATTACAGTATCCCCTGCGAGTAAGTTTCATAGCACTTAATAAGACCTACTGTTCTGAGTAAGGTATGGATAGGATTGCACTGTTATATTTCACAGGGGGGATATCATAAGAGTAAACCATCAGATACTGTACTTCAAGTAACCAATGCTGAGAAAATGTGTATCTTTGCTGAGCTAGGATATTCTTGGGTTGTGGAGTTCAGCAGGATCCCTGAAGATGTTGTTTAGAAGATGTTTGTGTTTAAGTGAAATTGCACTTGCAGGTTTTAGAAATTATGAACTGCAACCTATGGGAGCAAACTTTTTTGTTGCTAGTGAAATAATTCCTTGGATTAGGAGAATTTCAACAGAGGTTTTAAAAAGTCATTCTATTCTACTGTTCTCAAAAATGTGTAACTTAATCATGTAGCAGTAAAAAGGTGATAGATATTTCAAGAAATATGTTTAGTGAGTAATCATACTCTCAACAGTAACAGAGCTTGGAATGTTACTTTGAAGATACCAGTAATAGATTGGGGTTTTTGAGCAATAAGGCTGTTCCTAGTGCAGAGTAAGGGGCAACATTGTTATTGTTTGTTGGGGAATGTGAAAGTAATGTTTATTTGTTACTTTTATGATTACTTTTCTGTACATTTAAAGGAAAGTCTTCAAAACAGATCATTTTAGATCTCTTCTGAGAAAGGAACAAGTAATGTGGGAAATTGAGTAATGGTTCATTATGAAAATTAATGTACAGTACTGTTCTTGATTCTGTCTTTTGTCACTCTTATGTGACAAGCAGATGTCAGGGAGTATTGCAGATGAATTGTTAGAATGGTGGCGCAAAGGACTGACATAGCTGAAGTGGCTGGAGAAGTTTTCTCCAATCCTGTGCCTTCCAGATATGCTAGACTAGAATAATATCATCCCCTGTGAGATAATAGCAATCTTGCATGCACTAACACTGGGTATCAATGGAAGGGGGCTTCTACAGGCTAATGTAGTTGTTCTTTGCCACTGACTTGACTGGTAGAGCAATTTTTCTTGCCTTTGCCCCCTTCTTCATGTTTGTTTGCTTCTATTGTTTTGTTGATAGTCTCTCTTCTTCCTCTGACTATAACAATGGCAATAGCAATAGCAATTAGGTTTATATGCCACAATTAGTGCACTCTCTGGGTGGTTCACAAGTGGGAGCCTCTCCACATGTTGGAGATTCCATTTCCCCTAATTTCCTTCTAACTGTAACTGTAAGTAAAGATACAATTTTTATACTTTAAATGCTTCTAGAATGATTTTATTATACAAAATGCAAGTTTGTGTGATGGGCTGTAGGAACTGAACTGATCTCTCTACATTTCTCTGTGCTGCTTGGCATTAATAATAATACTTCCACTTTGGCTTTCAGTAATTCCACAGCATTATGTCACACTGAAATATGGTCTACCATTGAGTACCAGCCAGGCCCAATCTTCCTTAGCAGCCAAAAATCAGATATATTGGTAATTGTGTATTCTGTAGCTTCTTCACACAACTAAGACCAGTTCTTAAGAGGAGCTGTACTTCAAGTTAACACACAAAGGCAAAACTCTATTGCAATATCCCTTAGACAAAGCTTCTACAACCATTGTTCTGACTCTGTGAAGGCCAGAAGGAGGAGGTGGAAGAAATCATTTTGCCACAGGAGCTTCATGGCAAGGGTGTGTTTATACATCAGTCTTGTAATCTTTGTCTGACAAATTTCCCACAGCTGTAGCAATCGAGAAGCTGCAACATGGGAACTCCCATCAACATATTCGAATACATCAGGGTTCAGTCTTGTTATCTAGTTTTGCAGAAGTACATTGACTTCATTGGGTCTTATTTCTGTGTAGAAAAGTATAGGAGATTGGACTGTAGTGTGAGAGCAGTCCCATATAGTTATCCAGAGGTATGCCTGACTGGACTCAGTGGGCCCTCATTCCAAATAGTCAGATATAGATAGGATTGTGCTGTTAGATTTCAGTCATGAACATGGTTATTCAAAAGTTAGTTGAGTGGTTCTCTGTGGATCTTACTTCTGAGTAAACACACTTGGTGTGCACCCTTAATCTCCACCCCACCCCCAAGTCATTTGGCTTTGATGAATGGCATCAGAGCTTGGAAAATTATGTTTGGGAATACAAACTCCAGTATTTCCCAGCTGTCATAGGTAACTATAGGCTATGCTAAGGGATTCTGCCAGTTACAGTCCAATAAATCTTCTCAAGCTCTAAGAAACTGCCTGTCTCTTCTGTTGAAAAAGAGGTTGGTTCTTAATTGGATCCCTTCGGGGAGGAGGGCGAAGAACTAATTTAAATAAATAAATAAATAAATAGTTAACACAATACATTATACTCCTTCCTCCTCTCCTGCAGTTACAGTTACAAAGAGGCCTCCTACATGTATCATCAGGGCCGTAGCCAGGAGTCTAGATTGGGAGGGGGGGATTTCAGGAGGGGCATAAATGTCACACTCACATATATAACATTGGCATCACTGGGTGGGTTGGGGGGGCTGTTAGCTCAGGAGGGTTTTCGCCGCCGCCGCCGCCGCCCCCGACCTCCCCCCTGGCTACAGCCCTGTGTATCATATACATGAATCTCGGCCAAAAAATATTATATTTTCACTGCCAAAACCTGTTTGTTTATGTTTAGATAACATACAAAGTATGAGATATTCACTGCCCTGTTGTTACACTCTGCTGACTAAAGTTGCAGCCTCTGCTTTTGGTCAGAGAGCAAAAATCCTTTTTGTGGGGGCCAAATTGGATGGGATTCTAGAGCTTAATACTTTTATATTTTGACAAGGGAGGGTGTTCAGGACTCTTTTGAAGGACTTACTATTAATGAGTGGGATGCTCACTACCAAATGGTCCAAACGCCTTCCTGTATTGCTTTCTTCTTGTTTCACCCGGAACCTTTGCCACACTGTTCTTTCTCCAAGCCCCTGGTTCTTTAGGGTTCCACCCCTTGAGGCCCTCACCTCTCCGTCTGCTGCCTCATCTTCATTTTTGCTTCAGGGTCCTGCCTCCATCCTCCTGACATTTGTTGTAATTTCTTTTTTGTATAGGTACCACCAACTTCGCCATTGTGGAAATGGCATTAAGCTCAAACAACACTCATTTGGAGGCATATTCTGAAAAGGATAAAATGACATTAGTTTTGAGGTAGAACTGGTACCTACAGAAATATTAGGTTGAACTGAAGTTGAATGGAGCACAGGTTGAACAAGTTACTTTTTAAACTACATCTCCCTGAGTCTCCCCGCCATCATGCTATCTGGGAGATTCTAGAAGTTTGTCATTTCCAAGCTCTAAAATTAAGAATTTTCAGGATATTAGAAATAATGGCATAATAGAAAAAATCCTGAATGTGATGTGCAGTTATACTTAGCAAATGCCTTTTTATTGTTTTTGTTTTATTTGCTGAAAGTAGGCTTAATAGTATCTGTTGCTGGGAAAACCCTGAACTAAAATATGTCACTGAGAAATATAATTTGTGTGTGTGAAATTCTCTGGGATTGTTTGATTGATAGGTGATAAAACAATGGGGAAAACCCTATATTTTTCCTTGTTTTGGTTTCATCTCAGTTCTTAATAAGAGGAGATCTCACACACACACACACACACACACGACACACTGTGCAATGCACTTGTTCTTAGAAGCAATGTGTGGAAAATAACATTTCTGGCATACATTCCCCCAGATTCCGGCCACGGCATCATGGCTGCTAACTGTACTGCACAAGTCCTAGAGCAAATTATGCCTAAACTGATGAAACAGTGGCTGTTCTACTTTGAGACATATCATGAGAAAGCAACATTCTCTGGAAACAACAATAATGCTAGGAAAGGTTGGAGGCAGCTGGGGAAGAGTAAGATCAAATACAAGATGGCTGGACTCTCTAAAGCAGGGATTCTCAACCTGCTACCTGTGGCCTGGATGTGGCCCACGATGCCATTTCATGTGCCCCCCCCTTGCCTCCACCACACCTAGAAGTGCCATGTGGTGGAGGAAGTGCAAAATAGCTGTCCAGCCCAGAAGCTGGGAGTGTGACCAGGCCCCCAGCTTTAAAAGGTTGAGAACTCCTGACCTAAAGGAAACCACAGTCTCAAGTTTACAAAAGCTGTGCAGAGTTGTTGAAGACAAGACATTGTGGAGATCACTCATTCATAGGGTTGACACAAGTCAGATGCGACTAGATAGCAGCTAATAGCAACAGCAGTCCAAAAAGATGACTTTTCCCATATTTTTTCCTCAGCTCTGACAGGAAATTTCCTGTGGTAGCTTTTTGTCCAAGTTAGCCACCTGAGAAGCCAAGACGAACCCAGTGCACATTTGCCCTTTCCTACCCAAAAGTACTTCTTTCTGTATCCTCACACACTTACTTACTCACACAGACAAACAAACAAACACACCCCAACTCCTAGCCACTGAGCCCCGACTGTCACAGCAGGGTGAGAAAATATACAAGAGGCAAGGGCGACGAATGGTGTGTTTGCTTCAGCAGGTATAACCTCGACTCAGGTTACCAGGGAAGGAGGTGGATTCATGCAAATAACAGTGACCAAGTTTAAACATTTGGTTAAAAAAAACCACACAGGATACAGGTCTGGGAAGTTTAGCTTTCAGAGGGTGGCGTTCCCGCCTCTCTCTCTCTCTGTGGCAATAATTCGCTCTCGCCTTCCAGTTTCAAGCCACCTGAGGGATGCCGTCCCACAAAGAGAGGCGCCGCCACTCCGCGTGGGAAACTGGGCTTGACCCACACGAGAGCCATTGCCTCCTCCCTCACTAGGGACACCCCGAGAGGAGGTTGCCGCGTTTTTGTAGCTGCGGGGCGGAGGGGGAAGGAGGGGAATCCGCAGGCAGCCGCTCCCGTTTCCCGCGCCTTTCCCAAAAGAGGGGCACGCACTCGGTCCCCCTTTCGAGCCATGCCTCCGCAGGAGCTCCTGGATTACTCGCCGACCCTAAGGAGAGGCCGGAGAGGAGGAGGAGGAGGAGGAAGGCGGCGACCCTCCAGCAGTGGCAGCCGCGGCTCCGAGCTGGGCATCAAATGTGTCCTCATCGGTGACGGGGCGGTGGGGAAAACCAGCCTGGTCGTGAGCTACACCACGAATGGATACCCAGACCAGTATCAGCCGACGGCCCTCGACACCTTCTCAGGTGAGCAGAACCGGAGATGGGACCTTTGTCCCTTGCTGACAGAGATGGTTCCCCTGCATCCAGAGCTTGGACCAGTCCCCCCCCCTCCTTTTAAAAAATTAATTACAATTAATTAACTATATAATCCAGGAAAAGAGCGTTTCCAAGTTCTGGTTGACTAGTGGCTGGTTGGCACTTTGCCGATAGGGTTAGCATCAGGGGCGTAGCTACCGCCGTATCTGCCGTATCAATTATATGGGGGCCCCGGGCCACGGGGGCCCCCAACGTGCGTAAGCAAAAATTGATAAAAACTTCTCAAATTTTAATTATGATGAATAAATATTTCTTTTAATTTTATGCATTTTTTTTCTTTTGTGAGAAATCTTTACCCTTTGTAAGGGCCCCCAAACAAATTTTTATACGGGGCCCTGCCAAGGCACGCTATGCTTCGCATTGCCTTTGGTCCTTCGTGCTGGCTGGAGAGCTCAGTGAGTTAAGGTGTGGTTGGGGGTTCGATTCCCCACTGTGCCTCCTAGGAGAAGAGCCAGACTATATAGTCATGGGCAAACTGCACAGTCCTGGACCCCCGCCCCAAAATAGGCAATCCATGCCTGTGTGTTCTCTACCTGAAAAACCCTGAAAAGAGTCGCCAGTTGGAATCAACTTGACAACATGCTGTTCTTGTTGCTGTTTTGTTGTTTGTTTGTTTTTAGGGGACTTACAATGAAAGGGGTTTACAAATGCTGCCTTTAAAAATACATGCATCCATATGTAGCATGTGCAGCAAAACAACTTGACCCTACACATAGTTATTTGAAGGGAAAACCCAACTGGTTTCTGTGAGGGTTTTCCCATCAGAAATCACAATTTTTTTCTTTCTCTCTCTCTCTCTCTTTCTCTCTCTTTCTCTCTTTCTCTCTCTTTCTTTCCCTCTTTCTTTCCTTTGACCTGACTACTATGTAACATGATAAATGGCTGTTCAACAGGTAAAGCTTTCCACAGCAGATACCGACTGGAAAACCATCAGTTTGGGGCACAGTATTGTGCTACCAGAACATTTTTAAAGTTATATAGCTAAATGTCTTGGAGGCTGACTGGGGGGGTTCTGGAGGTTTTGTCAAACGGAATTTTGTCAGCTTTATACAGTATAATCAATTACTGGCTTGTGACTCTCTGGTGGACTCATGGTTTGTAAAGAATAAACAAATTGGTAATACTTTAACCTCAACCGTTGTTAGCTTCTTTATTTGACAATCCCTGTTAGTTTCTTTATTGGACAGTTCTCCTCAAATGCAGTGAGACTTGCTCCTAGGTAAATATATAGTGGATTGATGCCTAGCATGATATTGAAGGTGCCCCAGCCTTGATGTGGTCATCAGTGGTCATATGCTTTTACAGGACTGTTGCCACTAAACCTCTGTGGCACTTAAACCAGTTTCAATGGCTATAAGATGTTGATGTGGTGGTGCACATGTCTCTGTCAAGAATGGCGAGTCTTCACAGAGAGGTTACAGGGAAAGTGGGTTTTGCCTCCTAGCCGAAACATGGGTGGCACCACCCTCGCTGACCTAACTGTGCAAGATATCTAGTCTGCTCGACTGGTTTGAGATGCTTTAATAGGGAGAATAAAAATCAAGGGCTTACTGCCTTTGAAATGTAACATAGGGAGATGAAACCGTTTTGTGACATTTTGAAGCATGGTTAGAAATTCATTTCTTAGAATGAGGCTCCAAAAACATGGCTTGATGGTTTTATGCTGGTCACTCCTAGAAATTCAATTTAAGGTTCTTTTTTACGTTACAGTTCTGTAGCTGTTATGGATCAAAATCATGCATGATTTCTGTGCCACCCTAGACTGCAGTGGCTCAAGTGGCTAAGACGCCGACTGGGAGGTGGAAGGTCAGCAGTTCAATTCCCAAGTACTGCAGGATGGAATGAGCTCCGGTCTTTGTCCCAGCTTCTGCCAACCTAGCAGTTCGAAAGCAAGAAATTGCAGGTAGATAAACAGGGACCACTTCGGTGCGAAGGTAACAGAGTTCCATGCACTGCAGTGTTTAGTCATGCCTGCCACATGACCACGGAAATGTCTGCAGAAACAGACAGCGCTGGTTCCTCAGCTTTGAAACAGAGATGAGCACTGAACCCTAGAGTCAGATACAACTGGCTTTCAAGCAAGGGAAACCTTTACCTTTACTAGATACTACTCTAGGTAACTATGCATTGGTCAGAATAATCCCCCATTTAAAACAAAACAAAACCCTTTTTAAAGTAATACAGCTTATAGTAACAATATGTGTCACCAAGTCAATTCCAATTTAAAGCAACCTTTGCCAGGATTTCTGAGGGATAAATTCAGAAATGGTTTACTCATCTCTCTTTATGGGACTGTGCAGCTTGCTTACAGCTACACAGACTGGCTCTTTTCTCCCAGAAGTAGCGATGGGATGTAACAGGTTCTCACCAGTTCGCCAGAACCGGTAGTAACTTTTCCCAGTGTCCCGGAGAACCAGTAGCAGCTATTTGGGGGAACCACCTTCGGGGCTTACCTTTTCACTGGCTCCCCCACTGCGCATGCGCGCCAAGCACTTGATGTGCATGCACGCCTACAGTGCTTGGCGGTATGCATGGCCTCCTTGCTGTCCTCCCAAGCATGAAGGAGGAAGAGAAGCTGCTAGCCTGAAGCTCCCTATAGCCTGCTCCCTAGAGTAAGTGACTCACCTTTGGATGTGGTGTGTCTGTGTGTATTTTAATGTGTATTTAATACCATTACCTATATTGATGTACTACCACAGTTCCTAAAAAGGCCTGGTGGCCTGGCTTGAGGATTTTAAGCAAAGTTTTGAAGTTACCTCATCAATAAGCTACACCTGTGCTGTTCCAATTGCTGTTCCAATTGGAGAACCCTTAAGGAGGTCCAGCTGTTTTACATTTACATTAAGGCATATTATCCTAGAGAACTGGTTAGGCAAAGACTTAGTACCTAACTTCTTTAACTGTTAAAAAGTGAGGGGCGGAGTTAAGATGGCGTAGGGAGAGGAGCGGATTTCTTTCCCTCTGCCGAAGAATGGGTAAAAACAATGGGATTTAGCTGAGAGCTAACTGCGATCAAAGTAAAAAAGGGATTCCGCGATACTGAGAGCGCGTGGGAGCGAAAGAAAAAGAAAAAAGCCTCGCTCAGAGACGGCGCTCGGGGAAGAAAAAAGTCGGAGAGTGGTGCCCGGGAGAGCGCGCTCCGGACGGGGAGGTGGATCGGATCCTTGGAAGGGGATCGAGGTCCCGAACCAGTCCGTTGAGCCGCTTGAGGGCGGAGATCTGGGTCGGCTGGAGGAGCTGCGGCACCGGAGTCACCCCAAAAGAAGGTTCGGAGAGCTGTGAATGAGCTGGAGCTGAGGACGGGGGGCAGACGGGGTGCTGGCGAGCGTGAGAGTCGAATGAGAGCGGAGATTCCTGGCGAGGCGGAGGCAGTTGTGAGAAGCTTCGGAGGGTTGGAGTCGTGCGTTGGAGCAAGATAAGAGTGAAGGAGGTCTATTTTCTTCTCTCTCGTATTGTATT
Organism: Furcifer pardalis; assembly: GCA_030440675.1. Taxonomy (NCBI): domain Eukaryota; kingdom Metazoa; phylum Chordata; class Lepidosauria; order Squamata; family Chamaeleonidae; genus Furcifer; species Furcifer pardalis. The sequence continues at coordinate 51,437,728 of CP126894.1, read as the reverse complement.
TGGAGAGGAGGACATCGGGAGCGGGGCTCTTCGGAGGGGAATAGAGAAGCGCAAGTGATCAAAGCTGGAATAAAACTGCTGGGAAGGTTGGAGAGGAGGCTGGAAATTTATTTTTTTTTTTTTTTGTGTGTGGATTGTAGAGTGAATACATTGATGAGAGACAGTGGGCATTGAATAAACGAAGGGGCTTTGATCGCTTATATAACTGTGTGGACGGACGGGGCAGCAATGGCGGAGGAGAAAGTTTTCTAAGGGGCGGAGACGAAGGGCTTTCTTTGTTTGGCGAGACACGCATAAAGAAGCACTGGGTAAAGCTGCCCTGGGAAGACGCTCGGCAGATTCGCCTCTTTGACTTGCTTTTTGGTTTTCGGCTCAGTTTGAAATTTTCTCTTATCCACCCACCCCTATAATTTTGGACTTGGACGACTTGAATAAGGACACTGGGGTGTTGGTTGGGGAGGGAGGGAAGGGAGATGGAGGAAGTAGTTAAACCTAAGGGCCGGAAGGGTAAGAGGGGCAAAGAGCAGGAAGAGGAGGAGAGGAGCACTCCATCACCGAATCTGGAGCCTCAAACAATAGTAGAGTCTTCCACAGCTACGGAGCAAGGAACCTCCCTCGATCTGGCCCAAAAAATGGAAAATATGACGACATTACTTCAACAAATGGCTAAGAATTTGACTGACACTCAAGTAACATTGCAGAAAGTAGAAAAAGCTGTTGAGTCTAACAGTGAGGAAATGAAAAAAGATAGGGAACTTGCCAGGCTACAATATGAAAGCCTGGCTAAGGCCCTTACCGATGTGAAGAAAGATGTGGCAGTTAATACACAAAGGATTGATGAGATTTCAAAGACAATGGACAAAGAAGTTAAACAGACCATCATAACAGTGAATGAGTTATATATTCAAGAGCATGTGCTGGAAGACAAGATGGCGGAGCAAGAGAGAAGATTGATGATGATGGAAGAGGGATGGAGAAAATTTAATTTAGTGATTCGACACGTGCCATTAAGGTCGCCAGATCAGCTGAAAGAGAGAGTTCTGGAATGGTTGAACTCACTCAAAATGGGAAAAGATTTTGGATCGGATGATATTGGCGCTGTGTATAGGGTGGGGGGAAGGAGAGACAAGAAGACACCTAGAAACGTTCTAGTTAAATTTGCAAATTGGGCTGATAAATTGAAAGTTATGTCCTTTATTAGACAAGCTGGGTCTGGCGCCCTTAAAATAGAAGGGCAGGATGTGGAGGTCTACAATGATATTGCGCCCATGGAGAGGAAATGGAAATTTACAATGAAACCAGTAACAAGATTGCTGATGGCAAAAGGGGTCAAATATGGTTGGCGATTTCCACAACAGCTAAGATTTTTTTATGATAAAAAATGGCACGTGTTAGATGTGAATACTGATGCACTGTTGTACTTGACGCAAATTGGCTTGATCAAGGAAGCTGATACTGATTGGATCTTGTTGCGAACAGAGCTGTTTAAAGCAGGGGTGATGGGACCATTGGTGGGCCGGGAGGAGGAGGGAGCAGTGGGAGGAGCAGAGTTACCAGGGACAGGAGCGGAGTAGGTGGGAGGAATATTCTCAGCAACCAAAGAATAAATTTAAATAGTGGCAGAGGGAGGAAGATCTTATTGGAGGAATTATATGCCATTTTTTTCCGGTCCCCCCCTCCCCTCTTTGAAGAACAAAGGTAGCATTAGAAAGGAAGATGCGGGGAGGGTTGAAGATGGGCAGAGAATAGGTAAGTTCTTTGTTTTTGTTTTTATTTCTCTTTATTATCATTATTTCTTGTTTAAGGGATCCTATATCCATGTTAGTTTGTATAATTTTTTTAGTAGGGGAACGGGTTGGATTTCACTAGGGAACACGTCCGGGGGGACAAATGAACTATGGGGTGTGGAGGTATATATAAATGGTTAAGTCATTGAGGTTAATAACATGGAATGTGAAGGGGACAGGGAACGCCCTGAAGAGAAATAGACTGCAAGTGTCGCTCAATAAAGATAGGGCTGATATAATTTTTCTGCAAGAGACCCATCAAAAATCAGGGGAAGTGAACAATTTGAAGGTAAGGGGAATCGAAATATATGAGAAAGCATATGGGACGTCCAAAGCCAGGGGAGTTGCAACCTTGATTTCGGAGAAACTGGGATTTACCGTGAATAAAACCATAGCTGATCCAGAAGGGAGATATTTAATAGTTATAGGTAAAATAGAAGAAGAAGAGATAACGCTGGTTAATATTTATGCCCCAAATGATAAACAGCAAGAATTTTTTGACAGAGTGGGAAAAATTCTGCAAAAGGAAGGGACCAGATGCATGGTCTTAGGAGGAGATTTTAACATGATGTGTTCGGATATAGACAGTACAAGTGTAAAAAAGAGAGGTAAAAGATACATATTAGAGGAGTGGAGGAAGACCATGGGAGTAAAGGATGTCTGGAGAGAAATTAAAGCCCAGGAAAGAGGATATACATATTTTTCACAGGTACATGACATGTATTCAAGGATAGATTACATATTTGTAACAGAGGATTTAGTTAAAACAATAGAGGATATAAAGATTGGGACATTTAGGGAATCTGACCATGCAAAGGTCACTGTGGATATAAATCTCAAAGAAATTGAAAAAAGAGGTTACATTTGGAGATATGATGGGAAGATATACCAGGAAGAATCAATGAGAAAGCAGATTATGGAAAAGTGGGATGAAAGCTGGAAATTTAATGAAAATAACGAGGTTAGCCGGGGGGGAGTTTGGGATACAATGAAGGCAATTTTTAGAGGGGAATCGATAAAATTAGGTAGTATTAGAAAGAGACAAAATAGAAACAGAACCCAGGAACTTGAAAATCAATTAGCAAACTTACATAAAGATTATGCAAAAAAGAAGGATCAGAAAACACTGCAGGAAATAAAAAGAATAAAGAAAGAGTTAGACGGGAAAGATATTGAAAAAATCAAGAGAGATTTGATATTTTTAAAAAGGGAATATTTTGAATTTGGTAATAAAAACTCCAAGTTATTAGCGAAAGCAGCTAGAGATAAAAAGAATAAAGGACAGATGGGGGTGCTGATAGATAAAAATGGGAAAAGATGTAACAAAAGCAAAGATAAAGCACTCCTAATTGAGAACTTTTATAAAAATTTGTACTCTAAAAAGGAGATAAATAGGAAGAAACTGCGGGAATTTTTAGAGAAGCAAATACCTAAAAAAATCACAGAGGACCATAAGAATAAAATGGAACAAGCAATATCTATAAAAGAAATTGAAGATGTAATAAAAAAATTGAAAAGAGAGAAAGCCCCCGGGGAGGATGGTCTATCAGCTGAATTCTATAAAGACTTCAGGCCCTGGGTCACCCCGAGACTGCAGAATGTGTACAATGGGATTTTAGAGGGGGAAGCAACGCCAAATTCCTGGAATAGATCGATAATAGTTTTGATCCCCAAACCTGGTAAAAATTTAGAAAATGTTGAATCTTACAGGCCAATTTCCCTGATTAATCAAGATGCGAAAATTTTCACAACAATTTTGGCAAACAGATTAAATGGATTCATAGCCAACTATATTAAGGAGGATCAAGCTGGTTTTGTTAAAAATAGACACATGGCAGACTTAATAAGAAGAGTGGTTGACATAATGGACTTAGCAGAAAAAAGAAAGGAAAAGATGGGATTTTTAGCTCTAGATATTTTTAAAGCCTTTGACTCCTTACAATGGGAAACGATCCATGAGATGATTAAAAATTATGGATTTGGAAAAAAATTTCAAGGAGTTATTGGAAGGTTATACGAACAAGGGACGGCAAGAGTCAGATTTAACGAAAATTATACAAACGATATTAGACTAGAGGCGGGAACGAGACAGGGCTGTCCATTGTCACCACTATTGTTTATTATGGCTATGGAATTACTGGCAAATATGATTCGTCAAGATGAGGAAATAATAGGTAGTGAAGGAACTAAAGTAAGCCTTTATGCGGATGATACATTGATAACGACAAAACATCCAATAGAAAGTTTGGCTAGAATAAATAAACACTTGGAAGATTTTGAAGAAGTAACGGGATTGAAAGTTAACTGGAATAAAACAGAGATGATTTTAGTAAATGGAAATAAGGAAGATGAAGAGATAATAAAAAGGAACTATAAAGTGCAAATTACACATGAAATGAGATATTTGGGAGTGATAATATCACGTACAATGGGAAAATTAAAAGAGCTGAATTATGGCAGACAAAAGAAGGAATTGGAGAAGAAAATCACACAATATAGTAAATTAAATCTGTCATGGTTTGGTAGGATTGCTATGTGCAAAATGAAGCTGATCCCAAAGTTGAATTTCTTGTTCGATGTTTTGCCATTAGGACACACAGATAAGGAGTTAAAGGTGTATCAAAATATGATTAATGGGTATTGTAATGGAAACCGAGGAGCAAGAATAGCTAAATCACTGTGGTATGTCCCACAAAAAGAGGGTGGATTAGGAATTCCAGATGTTGGTAAATATTACAGGGCCTTTCAAATAAGAAATATTATAAAGATTTTAAACAGACAAGAAACAATATGGGAAAAAATTGAAAGGAAAGGTCTTATGAGGAAGGGAAATGCACAACTTCTAGGGAGTGGAAAGGAAAGAGGGGAGAAGAAATCACAGGGACTGATGCTAAAAGCAACATTAGAGATATGGGACAAAGTGAGGAAAGAGCTTGCTTTAGGGATGTCACCAATATTAGAGGTCGAAGACTTTCAGGATTTTCCAATCAAGATGGACAAAAGGATCAGGGATATATTGGCAGAAAAGAAGATAAAATTATTAAAAGATTGGGTCAATATTTGCAGAGACCAGGAAAGAAGGGAGGAGCTGTACACGCAATTACGGTTGGACTGGTTTAAGATCCTCCAGATAAATAATTGGAATAAAAAGTTTTTAAGGGAAAATGGTCTAAATAGAGAATGCACAGAACTTGAGACACTTATGGGTAAAGTCAGAAATGAAGAACTGGGGGTCAAGGGATTAGTTAGCAAAATTTATAAGATCTTGAATAAAAGCCAAAGAATACAAGAAGTGTTAAGACAAAGCTGGGAACAGGATTTAGACAGAAATATAACAGCAGTAAAATGGAAAAAGATGTGGGAAAGAAGGATAATGAAGACAATGTCGGTTAGAATTAAAGAGCATAATTATAAAATGATATGGAAATGGTATAGGACCCCAGTCGGCCTGCATCGAATGTATAACAATTTGAGTGATAAATGTTGGAGGTGTAAGAAAATAAGGGGAACGTACGAACATATGTGGTATAGCTGTGATGTATTAAAAAATTTTTGGGGAAGAATTGAAAAAGAAATAGAAAAAATACTAAATATGCAGGTTAGATTGGGGTCAGACACAATTCTTCTAACCGACATAGAAGATTATGATATGAATAAGGATAATAAAGAACTTCTGGCTATAATGCTGACAGTCGCGAGACAATGTATAGGGAAAAACTGGAAAAGTAATGAACAGGCAACTATTCAAGATTGGTATAAGCAAATGTGGGATTTGGCCTTAAACGAAAAACTTACATGGGATTTAAATTGCAGGAAAGGAAAAGTGCAAAGCAACAATTTTTGGAGGATCTGGGAACCTTTTATAAACTACACTTTAGAGAGAAAAAAGGGCATACTCCCTGCACAAGATCAGTATGACTTTTGGAAATGTTGAAGGTATAGATCCCCCCGGACATTACACATAGCACCAGGGTGATGTTAATGATGTTGTAGAATACAAAGTGGAGAAGATCATGTTTAATAGTAGAGTGGTAAAAGAAATATTGTTGAATAGAATAATTTACAAGGTCTTCATATTTCAATATATATTTTTTTTTTTTTGTAATTGTTTTGTTCTGTATTTTTATAGATCTGTATTTTTGTATTTTTTTGTGTTTTTCTGTATCTTTTTTTCAATATACCTAAATAAAATTTTAAAAATTAAAAAAAAAAAAAAAAAAAAAAAAAAAAAAAAAACTGTTAAAAAGTTGAAAAGTTCCAAAATGAAGCCATCTTGTGGTGAGTTCATTCTGTAGTTCCTTCCATCTGACCGAGTGTGAGAAAAATTAGCCAGAATAAGCTTTAAGCCCTGGTTTAAAAGCTCTGGTTGATTTGTGTGGGTATTTTAATGTATTTTTTTATTTTATTTATTTAATTAATTAATTTACAGGTTTGTGTTGTGGGTGGGTGGGTTGAGGGGTGTGTGCACGCTTATTTTTATTTTATTTTTATTTTATTATTTTTTATTTGGCCCCACCCATGACATCATGATGTCATGATGTTAGCTCCACCCACACTGTGATGATGTCACGGTGGGGTAGTAAAAAATTTGACATCCCACCACTGCCCAGAAGACACAGTCTGGAATCAAATTTCCAGTCTCTGTTTCCACATCCAGGTGTTCCTGATCACTAACTTATTAACCACTCAGTAGAAATTTTGAATAGTAAGTTCAGAGTTTGAAAAGTAACTTTTAAAAAACTAACACTTCCAGGACCCCTCAGCCAACACAAAAATTGATTACTGTATATGGAGATTTAGTCCAAAAATTACTTTTCCAAGTGTTAATTAATTAAGGTAAAGGTTGCCCTTGCTTGAAAGCCAGTTATATCTGACTCTAGGGTGCAGTGCTCATCTCAGTTTACAGCCAAAGAGCCAGCACTGTCTGTATTTGCAGACGTTTTCATGGTAATGTTGCAGGCATGACTAGAGATCAGAGTACACAGAACTTTGTTACCTTTCCTGCTGAAACAGTATCTATTTATCTACTTGCATACCAGGTGCTGTGGTGGCTCAGTGGTTAAGAAGCTCACCTTGTTAGCTGGAAGGCTGGTAAGTCAGCAGTTCAAGACTCAGGTGCTGCATGATGGATTGAGCACCCATCTCTGTACCAGATCATGGGGGCATGAATGGAGTCTCATTTGGGCATTCCCTGAGTGAAGTTTCTTCCACATTAATCCTTTCAACTCAGAATAATTTCTGACACGAAATTATTATTATTATTATTACTTGCATACCACTTGGTAAGAGACTGCAGTGGCTCACATGGTTAAGATGCTGACTGGAAGGGGGAAGGTCAGCAGTTCGATATCCAAGTACTGCACGATGGCATGAGTTCCCATCTCTGTCCCAGCTCCTACCAACCTAGCAGTTCGAAAGCAAGAAATTGCAAGTAGATAAATAGGGAACACTTCTGTGGGAAGGTAAACAGCGTTCTGTGCACTCCGGTGTTGTGGCATGCCTGCCACATGTCCATGGAAACGTCTGCAGATATAGATAGCGCTGGCTCTTCGGCTATAAAACAGAGATGGGCACCGAACCCTAGAGTCAGGTATGACTGGCTTTCAAGCACAGGTGACCTTTACCTTTACCACTTGGTAAATGATCATTCCCTTTCCACTCCTTTGATAAATGAAAAGAGCCCTTAAAAACATTGGGACAGTTGACAAATTGTCAATTGCTGTGCAGTTTTGTTTTGTTTTAAAGTATGGTACATTTTGTGAATTTATTGTGAAGGTTGCTGGATACGTTTAGGGGAGAATGTCTAAATACATGCAGTGGCTTTTTAAACATTAGAACAGTCATCCCCAAGAATGCCTAAAATCTCTTGTTTGTCATGGGATGGTGACCAGCCTCATCATAGTTTCTTAGTGCTCATCAAAGCCCATTAGTCAAAAGTCTCCTGCCTCATGACAGAATTTCCTTCACTCTGGATGTATTCCTTCTAAGGAAAGGGAGAAAATGTACAACATGTGGGAAAGGGGCAAATGAAAGCTTCTCCTATTGTCTGTGAATTTCAATAGGGAAAAAACTTTTGGAGAGACAGAGGTGGTGGTTTATGAAATCTCTGTTTGCAGGAGGAATTGCTATATAAATGTTTGTGCCTGAATCCCATTGGTAGTCCCATTGGATCAAAGAGTTTTATGTAACTGATGACTCATCTATTGAATTGGGGGTATGTGCTCTGTTTGAGACTAGGTCCTGGATTTAGATTTCTGAGTTTCAAAGATTGAACCTGGCTTTATGCTGGAAAAATGTGGAGAATGTCAAGAAATTTTTCCTATAATGAAATAGGGTTTTTTCTTCAACAGATTTAAAATACCAGAGGATCATTTGTCTTAATGGCTGTAATCAACTAATCAACTGTCCTGTTCTTGCTAATCAGGGAGTAGACACTATTCAGTGCAGTGGGTTTACTACTAACATGGGGAACATGAGGTGAGAGGTTGGAAAAGAATGTGGTTTTGCATATACGGTACTCACTTGAGAGTATGATTTTCTGAATGTTTGGATAGTCCTTTTTGATCAATAACAGTTGGCCCATAATTCTAGTAAATAAATGTACACCTTTAGGGGTAGGATTTGCCTGACCATTTGTTTGTTCATTGGTTTATTCACACATAGCCTTTATATTCTGCTCTACAGTAGGAAGGAAACAAAATGAAGGTAGGAATGGGACTGAAAAAGACAAGAAATCCAGGCATACAGTCTCAGTGTATGGCGAAATAACTGCTAGATTTTAATTTAGTTAGAGGCAGAGACCAATAATGGTCTCCGTAAGAGATAAATTGGTCACTCTGTATTTCCAAGAACTGTTGTAAGCATTAAAAGTTAGGGAGTGGATGCAGGATTTTGAATACTCAGGTTGGGAAAATGTGCTGGGCCAACCTAAGCCTATGTTTTTACTATCATAAAGGTTATGTTGGCTTTGCTCCTTTCTTACATCTGCAACAGCAGGATAGTTAGTCTTGGGAATGCCAGACAAGGCTTTATCCTCATCAGTAACCTTTGTATAATTGACTCTTGTTATCTGAAGATGGCTTTTCAAGACTTGGGAATAGGAGCTAGATTGCTTCTCCTGCCTATCCAGTTTGCAGAGGCCTGTTGTTCTACCTCACTGGAACAACTCTGGCAATCTGTTTTCTAAAAGATTTTGTTTATTTTTCAATACCCCTCCAAGGACTCAGGACAGGATACAATGTGCCCTTATCTCATGCTCTCCTTCAACCCTCTCCCAGCCGCAACCGTAGGAGATGTTTACCTACCTAACGCCACGCAATGAGTTTTATAGCTAAGCAGCCATGTTTCACATGTCCCCACCCAGTGCTGTTCAGTGCACCATTAATGACTTCTTAAAATGGGGTGTACTATAAATAGAATTTACCAGGAGCTTATTACCCAGAGCCCCCTGAATGCAATGGAAAAACTCAGATCTTCTTCTTCCTCCAATTATCTACTGATTTATAAGCAAAAAAGAGACCAAACTTACAAATTTGAGCAATGGCTAACCCAGGGATCCTCAACCTATGGCCCACAGGCCCAATGTGGCCCACAGCACCATTTCATGTGGCCCTCCACCACCTCCACCACACTAGGAAGTGCCATGTGGTGGAGCAAGGGCAAAATGGCCGTCCAGCCCCTGAAGCTGTCTGAGGGAGCGTGACCAGGCTCCTGGCTTTAAAAGGTTGAGAACTCCTGGGCTAACCTGTTTAAATTATTTTGGGACCATCACCTAAGGCTGTTTTATAACCTCAGGTCTGTGTGTGTGTATCTGTGCAGTTGAACTGCATGAAATAGTAGCCAGAATCTTGCTGTAAAATATCGAACACTAAGAGAAATTGTGCAACTGATTTTGCACTTTTCTGTCATGTTCCTGAGCTCATAACTGAGTATGCAACTGGGTATGTCCAAGCATCCAACAGCCAGCTGGGATGACTGTGCAAACCAGTCACACAGCTCTGGGTTTACATGAGGGTAGCATGTCCCAAGACGTGGCCTACTTTAGAGCAGGCAGGCTTCTGTATAACGATGTCAGTAACTACCTATATGTTGCCTTCTTTGCTAGGTTGGTTATGGAAGATTGGAAATTCTCACTCACTCTCTCACTCACTCTGTATTTATATGCCACATCTCTCCCAGGACTGGGAACCAAGGCAGCTTACAAGGGTTAACAAATTGTAAAACACAGTAAGTACCTATATTAAAACATAAATAAATCTATTATAATATTAGAACAGATAAAGCTAAAACACTTCCATTAAAATACTAATGATAATTTATAAAAAGAAAAGAAAACCATTCAATTCAGTTAAAAGCCAGGTCCCTCAGAATCCCATCAGTGGCCAAAAGTCTGTCTGAATAAAAAGATCCTTGTATACCAGTGTAAAGATGCTGCAGTGGCTTTAGTGGTTAAGATGCTGATCTTGATGACTGGAAGGTTGTCAGGTCAGCAGTTCAAGCCTCGAGTGTTGTGTGACAAAGTGAGTACCCATTATCTGGCTCAGTTCCTGCCAACCTAGCAGTCAAAAAGCAAGAAATTACAAGTAGATAAATAGATACTACTTTGGTGGACAATGTAACAGTGTTCTGTGTGCTTCTAGCCATAAAAAGAGGTGAGCATCACACCCTAGAGCAGGGGTGTCCAAACAACCTGTGGGCCATACCTGGCTTGTGGCACCATGTCATGTGGCCTGTGGCCTCCCTCAGTGCTAATGGAAGCAGAAGCGGACGTGCCCGTGCATGCATAAACACATCATGCATGTGTAAACGCTGCTGTAAATGCACCTGCAGCTGTCATAAACACATTTATGACAGCTGTAGACACATTTTATGGCAGGAGAAACCATGTGACCAGCCCACTCAACCATATGACAGTGTAAAAAGTTTGGGAATCCCTGCCCTAGAGTCAGGCATGACTGGCTTTCAAGCAAGGGCAACCTTTACCTATACCAATTTAATTTAATTTAATTTAATTGTTCGATGTTTATGCCGCCCCACTTGCCTAAGCGACTCTGGGCGGCTAACAACAATACAAAAAGAATACAAAATATACAGTTACAATTAAATTAGCATAATGCACAAAACATTTCAGAACTCTCAAAAAAATCCCACTTACAAACCAGTACCCCACAAACCCAGAAACCAAATCAACTTCAAAAAAAATTAAACTATATATTTACAAAAAAAACCCTCAAAGATTTAAAAGTTTAAAAGGTTTTAAAGGTTTTCAAAGTTTAAAAGAGGGAGAGGGGTTGGCTATCCCATCAGATCAGCCACCCAACGTGGGATCCCGTATTACTTGAGCCCAACACCTGCCCTGACAGCCAGGTTTTTAGGCCCTTCCGAAAGGGCAGGAGCTCTGTCTGTAGGCGTAACTCAGTTGGTAGGAGGTTCCAAAGGGCAGGGGCGGTCACGGAGAAGGCCCTCCTTCTGGTGCTAGAGAGATGCGCCTCTCTAGCTGATGGAATGATAAGAGAGCCTCACCGATCCGCCCTGGTGGGACGGACAGATGTTCTTGGGGTGACGCGGTCTCTTAAGTATCCTGGCCCACTACCATGTAGGGCTTTAAAGGTAATGACCAGCACCTTGAATTGCACTTGGAGACATAAGGACAATGGGGATGGAGAGCTCTTCCAACCCTTCCCTTGGCAGAGAATCCAGAAGCTCACAGGAATGACTTCAGAGAAGCCATTCTCCTGCATCCTTATCGTATCTGCCGCTGAAGAGAAGAGAAATGAATGGAGTGCTGTACAGCTCAAAAACCAAGTAGACTCATATGGGGGAAATATAGTCTTTCCAAGAGCCTGGAGCAAAGTCTTATGAGACTTAATAAGTCCTAGTCAGCCCTTTGAACTGTGTCTTGAAACAAGCCATTAGCCCAGAAACTTTTTTGGAGACAGAGTTGTATGTTCCTTATAACTGGGCCAAATCAGCAGTCTGGTTGCAACATTTTGGACCAGCTGAAGTTTCCAAACAATTGTCAAGGTCAGCCCCATGTACTGTTCCTTAAAGTACAGTACAGTACTGTAATTTGAGTGGAATGTAACTAAGGCCTGTGTCATCATGGCTAAATCAGCAAACCATATAAAATGTTTTGTTTAAAAGAAGCTTTCAGCAGCACAGCGAGCATAAAATATCTGTGCATGGGATTTTGCTTCATTGCATGAATATTGCACAGAGGCATGATCTGGAAGCACATAAATACAGGCCCTTTGCTGAAGCTAAGGAGGCCTGGGTTTGATTAACAGACTAAATGGGACTGCAACAAGTGTGTTCATATATTAAAGTAAACCATATAGTTTGTGTTAAGCATAGTTTGGTCTTTAAACCCCTAACCATGTATCAGATGACCAAACAAACCATGATTTGTTTTTTGCTTCTTTGTCTCCCACCACTTTTACTGTAGATAAGCCATATTTGCAGATTTTGACATCAAGACCAACTGTGGTTTTAAGAATCCAGTGTTAATCACATTGCTACAAATGACAGATCCTGTCTGTGGTCTGTGACTAATTAAACTATAGTTTTGTAGCAGAGACAGGTGTATAAGCCACAGCACAGTCTGCCATACCCCATGAACATAAATTTACTTTGCCTTAATTTCTGTAATAGAAAGGCAGGATATAAATGAACTAAGTCAAACCAGGCTTAATTGTATTTAGCATATGCTATGGCTGATGAGGTGGAGAGCTGTTCATTCTGGCATCATGGTGTAGGTAAAGGTCACCCTTGCTCAAAAGCCAGCTATATCCAATTTTAGAGTTCAGTGATCATCTCTGTTTAACCCAACCATGAATGATAAAGGATCGGGTAGAAAAATTAGAAAATTATGGTATTTTGAATAGCACTAGAGATCAAACCTGTTTCCCATGGGAAATATGCTAAGATCAGAGCTACTGATACCTAATTTACAAGAAAGTTTTGCTGTTGGGGTCAGTAATGTGCATAAATATTGACCGCCAGCCACCAAACTATCCTGTTGAGCCTGTTACACTGAAACTGTCTTGCATCATTTATGGGAGAGGCCAGTGCAAGATTTAAACAAGACAAGCGAGAGCTACCAAGCTCTAGCAATGAGAGTGGAAACAAACTTCCTCATACACAACTGGGTTGACCATATAGGTGTTCTGAAAGGGGATATATATAACTCTTCTACGTTTCATACCAACACTTCTTCCTTTCTTTCTGCTGTTGTGATTCATAATTTGATCCCATGCTACTATTTGTCTCCCATCTATTTTCTCTCTCCTTTTTCATTTCTTTTTCTAAGTGAGTTTGAGTCAGGAGAGCAAGACAAGCAGAGGAAAGAAGGTGCAGTACTTTTTAGTTCAAGGAAATCTGATTTGAGCTAAAAAACCTCAGATCAGCGGGATTTGACCTGCAAAAACTATCAAGAAGGCCTATATTTTTCAAGTCTCTCAATTTGATACTGACATTAGTTAACTTCAGGAAATGAAAGCTTTTTGCTCTCCCTCCTGTGTGACTTTTGCAGACCATTTTAGATGCGAGCAACACTATTTGAAATAGAGCTATGAAATTAATAGGACTTAAATTAGTAATGGTAACTACATTGATACATACAATATTGGGTTGGAATAGCATGATTTAAATTGCTTTCTTAAGTGTGGCTCCATTTAGGTCTAATTTATTGTTATGGGTTAAAACTACAATGAGCATATAGACTTCTAAGTCATCTTCTCTGTATATTTTTTGCTTTCTTTTCCCAAGATTCCAACTGTAACTCTTAAATAAAGGCTTGGTCATCACAGTGATGATCAGTGATAATGCTAGAATAAGACAACTGTACAATTGCCAGCAATACAAAAATCCCTTACGATTCAACCATGCATTCAATATCACTTATATGTTGGGAAAAGAAACCATAATTATTTCCTAGCACCCAGGTTCCCAAAAAAATTAGCTCTCCCTTTTACTTCCAAGCTCTTTGGTGAGCAATAACTCTGCCCCTGCAGCTAAACTAACCAGTTCTAAGCCTTACATGAACAGCACTTTTGTGACTCTTTTTAAAAGAGTTGTACAGTATTTGTTTTTTTAATTGAATGTTGTGCTCTCTTTTCCTTGGTGGAGTTGAACATCCAATTCATTGAGGAGAGAGGAGAAGGTTGAACATCCATCCACCAATTATTGTCAGAAGAAGTGAGCTTGATCCACAAAAGCTCACATTAAAAATATAACAGTCTTTAATATGCCACACTGTTTTGGTTTTTTTGCTTCTTGTCTGATATGCTTTCACAGACTAACAAGCCTTGAAATCTACAGTTATTATTGAGATGCTTCTCTGTTTTCAGTGAAGAGAGATATTAGAGTGTCCATATGTTTGGGCTGGGAAGAGAATTTTTCTGTTTTTAATGGAAAGGGCTGTGGAAGGAAGACTTATTTTACTCAGTAAATTACTACAAACGCTGAAGCCCCTCTCATTTGCCTGCTAATGACACAAAGCCTGGGAAAACATTAACTCTGCCTTTCTAAAAGATAAAGATTGCCTCCTCCTCCCCCTTGAGTAAAAGGCACAGCAGTAATATCACTAGTTGGTGTTAAGTACTCACTTATTTCACCTTTAGCACAGGATGTCTCCTTTCCTTCATTACATGCTCATGCTAATTATGCATGGCCTCTTTATTTATTTATTTATTCATTCATTCATCACCTAGCTGCTGTCCTTCCAGTGGACTTTCTTAGCTACCCCTAAATTTCCATGAAAAATCAGAAGACTGAATTGCTCAGTGCTCCACTATGCAAGTGAGTACTTGTCTAGGTCTAGGCAAACTTTTGTTGTTGTTTTTCAACAACAGCTTGTTCCCTGAGTGAGATGGAAGAAACATCAGTAATTTAAGACGAATATGACATCATATTACTGGCAGAAAATAGCAGAACTTTAAATGATTAATGGAGAAGGTTAAAGAAAGTGCAAAAACAGCTGATCACTAAGAAGATAAAAGATATTGCTACAGAAGAACTATATCACTTTAATATTGACAGTAACGAAATAGGAAACTGTAACCACAAAAGCAGAAAAAGACTGAGGCTGAAATCCTGATGTGTAGCTATACTTGTGTAAGTCAAAGGGTACCCCATCAGTTACAAAATTCTCTCCAAGGCAGAAGCTATTCACTGGAGAACAGTAATTTTGGTGTCTCACAATTTTCACCTATTTCTGGCTATATTTGGGTCACTGATTCCAAAAATGCTTTCAGTTATGCCCCATTAGCTCTAGCTTTTTAGATAGGGCTTATTCACATTAGGCCAATCTAACCATACTGGTTGCATATATAACCAGAGGCGTAGCAAGGGTGTAAGCCACCCGGGGCGGAATGAAATTTTGCCGCCCTCCAAAAAAATTTCTGCCCACCCAAACTTTTTTTGCCCACACAAATATTTTCCCTCCCCCAAAAGATTTTTCCACCACCCCTCCCGCCTCCGGGAGCCTTCGATGCGCGCCTGGAGGCAAAAAACAGCAAAGAAGAGCACAGAGAATGACAAAAAAGGTCAGATTAGTTCAATTACACTTGCAACAACAACAGGAATAGAGCTTGAATAACATCGATAAGTATTATTAAAACAATCAATTTACGAATGGTGAGGCAAATACAAGTGTAGTCATAAAAGCAATGTATAATGACATCATTGATATCTCATGAACTAGAGCTGCTAGAACAAAATGGATGGCATTTTCAGAATCAGCCGCCCCAAAATGCCCGAAATCAGTTGAAAAATTTTAGGCACCAAGAAAAAAATTTTTTTGTTCCCCAGTGATATCAAGCAAGCAGTTCTGTAGTCATGCTGGGCAACTAGTTATACACCAAACTGCACACTCAGGCACACAACGCAGAATGCTTTGGTGTAACTCCCTGCGAAATTCTGAAAGTACAACTTGCGACCTTTACCTTTAAATGCAAAAGGATTTCATTCTAAAATTCATAAGGGCAGCTATAAGAGAGCTAGGAAAGAATTTTAAGTGACAGTTGTATCATCCTCTAGGTTCTATGGTAGTGTTACTAAATCAATGAACTTTACAAAAATATGAAAAGATTCTACAAAATGTATGCCCTGATGTTTCATTCATCCACTGTGCCAAAAAAAGAATTAGAGTACAGTACTTGTAAGAGAAATGATGTATGCAAATGACTCTTTGAAGAAAAATGGGTCTGAAATAAAGGTATGTTTGTTACCTGAGGCAGGAGATATACAACACAAAGTAAACAGCTCTGGGTATACAATCTTTAAAGCCCTAAACTAAAATGATGGGAACGTACCATCCTCCAAGAGTCAAGAACGTTGTCACTCCTGCCCTTTCCAGCTCTCACTCTCTTCTTCTAAATTGAAATTTTGAATTGGAGCCACTTGCTTGGATTTCATCACCCACTGAGCTGAACCCAGTCCATCATAAGTACATCAAAAAGATATATTGCAGAAGATCAGAAGTGAGATTATCTATACAATGATATTCCCAATTGCCATGGACAGACGTAAAAGCTGGACAGTGAAGAAAGCTGACAGGAAGATCAACTCATTTCACCCATAGTATTGGTGAAGAGATTTACGTACCACTGATCTCCGGAAAGATAAATAGTTTCTGGATCAAATCAAGTCTGAATTCTCGCTAGAAGCTAAAATGACTAAATTAAGGCTGTCACAAGAAGATAAGATTCTTTGGAAAGGACAGTAGTAATTTTAGGAAAAGTAGGAAGCATTAGGAGAAGAGGAAAATCTAACAGTGATTTATTCAATAAAGGAAGCCATGGTCTTTAACTTGTAAGACTTAAACAGGGCTATTAATGACAGCAGAGGCGTAGCTACCGCCGTATCAGCTGTATCAATTATACGGGGGGCCCGGGCTACGGGGGCCCCCAATGGCAAAAAATAAAAATAAAAATTGGAGCAAAAATTTACTGCGCATGCGCAGAAACTCAATCTGACGCATTGCACATGCGTCAGATTGAGTTTCTGCGCATGCGCACTTTATTGGAGCCATTTTTGGCTCCAATTTTAAAAAATAAAAATTCAGAGTCGGAGCCGCAGCTTTTCGGAGTGGCTCCGATGGTGGCCCCGCCAAGGTAAGCTACGCTTCTGGGGGAGGGGTGCTATAAAAACCACACAAGGGGAAGGGGGGACCCAAAAACGAGGAGCTAAAGCGCGCCCTGAGAGGACTGATCCGGAAAAGGAGGCGCGCGCGGGGGCAGCTGAGGCTGGTCGGTTCGCCAGAGCCGGGTTTTTTTATTTGCTCTCTGTGAGGGAGAGGAAGGAGCCCCGGGAGGGAAAGGGGCTGGCGTGGGTTTCTTCAGGGCAGGGCTCAGGAGGAGACGAGCCTGGGCCACCAGACATGGGGGGAGCACCCGAGGGAGGAAGAGGGACGACCTCAAGACGAGGGAGCAGGAAGGAAGGGGGAAAATGACAAGGGCTGAGGAGGGAGTTTCGAGCTCCCAGTCCCAAGTGGACGCCAAGAGCGCTTCACGAGGGGATTCCCCTAATGCTTATTAACCCTACAGTCAGATACGACTGGCTTTCAAGCAAGGGCAACCTAGTCCTTTGTAAAGACTTCTCATGGTCTGAAAAGAAGTCAGAACTGGGGCCGCATGGCAAGGCGTGCTGCCCCCAACTGCAGCCTCCTCCTCCTCTTCCGGAGCCGCTTGCGGCTTGCCACTGCTGCTGTCGCCGCCACCACCGCCGGACCCGGGTGGTGGAGCAAGGTGAGGGGGGCCGGTTGCCCCCAGCTGCAGCGCTTTCCAAAATGGGCAGCAAAGCCTTGGCTCCTTTCCCTTCCCCTCACCTTGCTCCACCACCCGGGTCCGGCGGTGGTGGTGGCGACAGCAGCAGCGGCAAGCCGCAAGCGGCTCCGGAAGAGGAGGAGGAGGCTGCAGTTGGGGGCAGCGCGCCTTGCCATGCGGCCCCAGGAGGGTAAGTGAGGGTTTTGTGTTTCGGGTGGGTGGGTGGTTTATGTGTGTGTTGGGTGGGTGGGTGGATTTTTATTAAATTTTTATTTTATTTCTTTATTTATTTTAATTATTTAAGTTATTTACGGGTTTGTGTTGTGGTTGTTTGGGTGGGTGGGTGGGTTGAGGTGTGTGTGTGTTTGTTTGTTTGTTTTAATTTTATTCTATTTTATTCATTTATTTATTTTATTTTTATTTTTGGCCCCGCCCACGACGTCATGATGTCATGACGTTGGCTCCCCCCACGACGTCATGATGTCATGACGTTAGCTCCGCCCCGCATATAAAGGGCCCCCAAACAATTTTTATACGGGGCCCCGCCAAGGTAAGCTACGCTTCTGAATGACAGGACCTTCTAGAGATCAAGAATTCATAGAGTTGCCCTATGTTGTAAGTACCTGTAACTAGATGGCACCTAACAACACCCTGCCTTGTAGGAATATCCTTGATCATTGGCTGGGAAAAGTTACTCTCAATCTTCCTGCAGTTACACAGTTTGGTTATTACTGACTCAGATGGCAGGACTAGAACTAAGGGGCTTGAGGCAATAATGTGTACATTATTTAGAATCACAGAACTGCAATCTTGGAAGGATCATTCACTGAGGATCATTCACTGCAGGCAGTCCCTAGCTAAAGCATCCCTTATAGATGGCTATTCAATCTTTCTTTAGAAGTCTAATGGAAGACAATCTGCCACCTTTTGAGATAGATGTGTAGCTAACCCTCCTTTAAAGTCTATAATGCATCTTTTCTTAGTTTATCAACAATCTGCTTTTTAACTAGAAAAAGTCATACAGTAAAACCTCAGATAACACTAAAACCTGGTTCCACAAGTCTTGGTGTTATACGATTTTAGTGTTATCCGATGCATGTTAAAATCCTATGGGATCCATAGAGATACATTGTAACCACACAGGCTTTAGCGGTTGTTATCTGATGCATCCCATAGGATCTTAATGTTATCCGATGCAATTCTTCCCCCCAGATTGCTTAATGTTATGCGATTTTAGTGTTATTCGATACTAATGTTATATGAGGTATTGTATATGATGGGTGTCAATGACATTCCAAGGACAGCATAATCTGTTAGCAGAATTTTGAGGTAAACTAGTTGTTGTTGTTGTTTTGTGCTGTCATTCCCAAAATCCTCCAGCTGTTGACTGGAGGATAGTGGGATAGTAATCCCAGAAGGTAACCTTTCCAAATCTGTTGCTCTGTTGAAGACCGCTTATCACATGGAAGTTTCAGTTGAACATAAAGAGACAGGTCTTGATAGTAAGAGGATTTTAATGATGGAATGGAAGCAACAGTTTGGAAATTTAGGACATTCCTCACCTAGCTTGGTCGGGCCAAACCATGCTGGCTGTCAGATTTTGCACGTTTGGCTCCAAAACAGAATGTTTCAAAGCTTTGTCAAACATCCAAAGATGTCAAATATCTTTGGATACATACAGTATTTAGCTATTACAAAGTTCTAGCCAGATTTTTCCAGGCCTTTCTTTGGAAGCAATGATCTGTGCCTTTCAACACATCACTCCAGCTTCTCAGAGGGAAATCTGTAATCGTCAATATACCATGTTCCAGTAAAACTCACCAGTATTGTTGACATTCTCATTGTGTAATCTCTGATAACCTCTCAAAGAATCTTCGGATTTATGTGGAACGTCCTTTGAAAGACCAATTCTTCCTTTCCTTCCTTTGTCACCCTTCCTTAGCCTTAAGAAATGCTTCAAACAAATGTTGTTAACAAAATAAAATATATTTCTGCCAACATATACTCCTGGCTGTTCTTTTTTATGGAATTCACAGAAGCAGTTCAGCATCTGTTGCTGAATTTTGTTACCCCAGATCCTACAGTGACAATAATTCAGATAGCTGGCACTTCATTAGTCCTGTCTTTCAAGTAGTGCCAGTAGCCAGTGCTGGAAAAAGGCAGTAGGTATAGTTGTATATCCTGAAATGTTTGAACTGATAGCCGTGCTAATCTTTGTAAGCATATCTGAGAGTAAATAAAACAGAACAGCAAAAAAAGACAAAAAATGTTGCTAACTCCTGTATTTAAATGTGAGCTTTCGTGGACTTAAATGCAGGAGTTAGTCTTTAAGGTGCCACAACCTTTTTTTCTTTTTGTTCTGTTTTATTTACTCTCAGATATGCTTGTATCTACTGAAGTTTTGGCCAATGATACTTTAGTCTCAATTAGAGGAATAGCAAGTGAATATTGCACATTGAGATCCTGGTGGCATATGAGACATTTGTGTTAATAAAATAGTTGTGTAATGTAGAACTTCTATTTTCAAATATATTTAACACCACCAGTGGAACTATGCTAATTTGCCAGAGTAACTCTCATGGACTATTTGGTTCAGCTCAGTAGGTGGGGAAGTCCCAGGGACAGGCTGTGATTCAGGATTTGAGTTAGAAAGAGTGGAATTACTGGAGAGGCAGGATAAGGCTCTTACCACTTTGGTTTAGAATTTTAGAGTCCGTATATGTGGTGATGATTCATCTGTGTAATGGATGTCCTACCTTAGTTGATAAATATATCTTGGAATTTGTTCTGAGTTGTTTCAGAGAGACATTTGAATTCTTTTTTAATTCTTCAAGCAACTCACACGCTGATGGTGGTGAAAAGAATATGGAGTGCACAAATGTAGCATCGGGTTTTGTTATGCCCCTATGGTTGTTGTTTGTTATTAAAGTTTGTTTTTAAAGTTTATGCTTGTAATGTCCATTAGAGAGAAAGAGAACGACCCAGAGAGTGTTATACTAGCATTGCAGAATATGCGAATTAAATAATGAAACACTAAGAGAAAGATATTTGCAACACATCTCAAGTGGTTAGCTGAGGCATTATTTTCCCATGCCAGGAATCTTTCCTTTTCTAATAATAATGTCACAATAGCATTGGTGCAAACATACTCAGTTGCCAGCAGCAGTATTTGATTTTCCTAGTGAGCAACTCCTGAGATTATGAGTAGAGTTTTCCACCCGTCCATCAGTGTAACACAAAGATGGCCAACCTTAGTACTCCAGGTGTTCTTGGACTTCAGTTACCAGAAGCCCAGATCAGGGCCTCTGGGAACTGAAGTCCAAGAACAGCTGGAGCGCCAAGGTTGGCCACTCCTGGTGTAACAGAAGGGAAAGGGAGTTGCTGAAAATAAGGGAAATCGCCAAAAATCGCTGCTGCTTCAACAGGCACATTAGCATAGGATATAGTGGAAAAAACAGACACTGTACATTAATTGTCATAGCTGAATAATGAATGTATTTATTGTGTTGTCTGCCATGACTTAGGTTTTTTTCCCTTCTGTGGTGCATAGCCAGCTTGAAACAAGCTTTATAAATAAGAGCTCTGGGTATGAGTGTACATATGTATATGCACACACATGTGTGTATTTGCAGACTCGTGCATGTGTAAGCAGAGAGCTCAAAGACATAGTCACTTCAGTTAAGAAGTGTATCTCTGTCTAAACATTTAGAGAGATTAATCCAAATATTTTCCATATAACTTGTAGGGTTGGATTCTACTAAGCATTAACAATGGAGATGGAATCTGGATCCCAATAATTTGCAAAGGCCTCTGCCTCCTTTCCTGGTTCCTCTCATTGTTACAACCCTTATCTTTCAGGAGTAATAAAAACCTACATTCGCACAATAAAGCAAAACCCACGTGGCACATTTTCATTAGTCACTAAGACTAAGTACCTGCTCCATACACAGTTCTTGTGCACAGTGTACTTTCATTCCCAGGTGAATAGTTCTGCATCCATCCAGAATTCAAAGAAGCCCTTCTGAATATCTGCTTGAACTATTTTAAGTATGCACTCCCAAACAATGAACCTGGTAATACTCTGTTAGCAGAATTTGGAGGGAAGCTAGTTTTTTTTGTGTGCTGTAACTCCCAAAATCCTCCATCCAACGTATTAATAGCCATGTTGACCGAAGAATAGTGGGACAGTAGTCCCAGAAGGTAACCTTTCCAAGTTCTGGATGCTAGTGAATGTACTTTATCATCCTCATCCTTTCTCTTTGTCCTCTCTCTCTCTCTCCTTTTTGCAGTTCAGGTCCTGGTGGATGGTGCACCAGTCCGTATCCAGCTATGGGACACTGCAGGACAGGTGAGCCCACAACTTAAAGTACAGCATGTTGCTTTTAATGAGATGCCAAAATAATGTTAGGAAGAACATGATGGAGACGTGGAAATAAAAATGAAATGATGCTGACATTGCAGGGGGAAATGAGTAAGAACAAATCTTAACATGGTATATGTCAAGCACAGAAATCCATAAATCCATAATACTTGGAACAGTTCTGTATGCTAAGTTTAAGTCAGGATTCTCAAACTGTGACCTGCAGGCCAGATTTGGCCAACAGCACCATTTCATGTGGGGGCCCTACTGCCTCCACTACACCAAGAAGTGCCATGTGGTGGAGGAAGGGCAAAATGGCCATCCGGCCCTTGAAGCTGTCTTAGAGAGCATGACCCTGCCCCAGGATTGAAAAGGTTGAAAACTCCTGTTCTTAAGTTAATAGCTTTGTTTGGCAACATTGTTTTCAGCATGACTGTAATGAGTTCATGACACAGGCGACATTTGAACTGGCTATCTAATGACTATATACATCTTTTCAGCTAGGGTCCTTAAAAATGTTACTGTACATAATTTCCTCAAAGAAGTCCTCAGGGACAGAATGCTGTTTACCTTCCCACCAAAGTGGTACCTATTTGTCTACATAGCTTTCAAACTTCTAGGTTTGTGCAGCCCTCGGATCTCGAACTGCTGACCTTCCAGTCATCAAGTTCAGCATCTTAACCACTAAGCCACTGCAGTCCTAGTGGTAATTCTTTTAGCCTCCCCCTTTCCATGATCTGAGCTGCATGAACCTAAGATGAGAGGGAACTACCATATATCTTTGTCTCCCTTTATTATACTTACAAGGCCCAGATGCTTTGATTCTTAGTTTCATGACCTTTGCTGGGCAAAGACTGCCAACACCTGGTTTTTGGACAAGCAAAGGATGATGAGATATATTTGGACTACACTTTCCATAATCCTTTAGCTTTGGCTCTGTTGGCTAGGCTGCTAAGAATAGTAGGCCAGAAATATTTGGGAAGCCACAATTGCCTATCCCTGTTTTTAAAAGCTTTGCCAGAAACACAATGTTGCTTTATTTTATACGAGTCCACTTAGGTGTGTAGCAAAAATACCAAAGAATCTTGTGGTGCATTAAAGATTACTGAGGGATATTGTTATTTTTTTTGTGGGTCCCACTTATTAAATTTTTTTATGTTTAAATTTTATTAAACATTTTAAAATGATTTTAACATAAACATGCAAAAAATTATAACTCAAAATTTTACATTACAAAAAGAAAATATGTGTACATATATAATGTATACCAATCAACTTGGGTACCTTGCCTTTTATCTATATTTAGCTAAAGCAATTGTTCTTTTATAAATACCTTATTCCCTGTCTTCAAAATTTCATATATTCTTGACCCTGCTTAACTCTCACATATTCAATAAATTTCCTCCAAATTTCCATAAATACATTTTTCTTTGTTATACCTTTTTTCAATTTTAATTTGGAATTCAGTTTATCATTTATAGCCACATTCCACACTTCTTTATACCATTCCTCTAGTCCGAAATATCTATACCAGAGGTGCCCAAACTACGACCCGGAGGCCGGATGCGGCCCCTGAGGCCAATTCATCCGACCCACAAAGTCCTCATCGCTCCTGGAAGAGGAAGTAAAACGGCCTGGAAGAGGAAGTAAAACGGCCTGGAAGAGGAAGTAAAACAGCATTTTATTTCTGCTTCCAGTAGTGATGAGGGCTTCATGGGCTAGATGAATTGGCCTCAGGGGCCACATCTGGCCCCCGGGCCTTAGTGACTGGCTCCCTGAAAAAGTTTGGGCACCCCTGATCTATACATTTTCCAATCCCTAGCTATTACTGAGTTTTATTTAGCAAAATGTTTTTAGATTGAATATTACCCAACCAGATGTCTATGCCTTTTTCTCCCCCTTCAGGAAGACTTTGATTGCCTCCGTTCACTCTGTTATCCTGACACTGATGTCTTCCTGGTCTGCTTCAGTGTTGTAAATCCCACATCCTTCCAAAATATTATAGAAAAATGGATGCCTGAAATACGAACTCACAACCCACAGACTCCAGTGGTGCTAGTGGGAACACAGGCTGACCTGCGGGACGATGTCAATGTGCTGATTAGCTTGGACCACTACCATGTAAAACCAGTGCCAAGGACCCAGGCTGAAGGGCTGGCAGAGAAAATCCGGGCCCAGACCTATGTAGAGTGCTCTGCTCTAACTCAAAAGAACTTGAAGGAGGTTTTTGACACAGCCATTGTCAGCGCAGTTGAACACAAGGCCCAGCAGGAAAAGAAAATGACAGCCAAGGGAATCAAAACCCTCTCCAAATGCAGATGGAAGAAATTCTTCTGCTTTGTCTGAAACTACTTTGGCCTAAGAGCCAGAACTGGATCTCAACAGCTTTTCTCAGAGAGGGCGAAGAGACTAATTAATGGATTCAGCAAGGAGAATGTTGAATACCTGGGTGACTTGGAATCCTAACTCTTGTGGGGTTGCAGTAGGCCTTGCCTGGGAGATGGGGCATGGAACTGTGAATCACCAGGACACTAAATGGTTTTGCGTAGCCTTGAAGAAACAGAGACAGTTTGCTAGTGGTGGGTGAAGACCTTTTGTTGCCTGAGACTTGGTTATGATAAAGGAATCCTTAAACATTCCTTCAGTTGTGCTTTACATGGAAGTGGAATGAGCCCTTGTGATACCATAGGTTAAGACAGGGGTTCACAACCTGTGGGCTGGACTCAGCCTGAAGCGCCATTTCATGTGGACCACCGCCCTCACTCCTGCCACCATCACAAGCAGCGGCAGTGGCAAAACCATCTGAAAACGCACCGTAAATGCACCCACAGCTGTCGTAAACATGTTTATGACAGCCCCAGATGCATTTTACAGCAGCGTTTACAGCGGGGGAAACCACGTGCCTGACCTGCTCAGCTATCTGAGTAAGCATGGTCCAGGCATGGCTGGAAACGATTGAGAACCCCTGGGTTAAGATATGTTGTATGAAGGCGCATCAGCTGTATCATTCATGCCTAAAAGGGCAGAACACTTCTGAATGAAATGCTATGGGAAGACCTTTGTGATTCCACGAAGTCAGTGTGATATAGAGCTGATTTTGAAGCAACATTTGAATCCCATGTGATGATTTTTTTCTGAAAAGGCCCCATGAAGCTATCTATGGGAAATGTATTCAGTATTTTCTGGAATAAAATTGGTAAGCAAGTTTCAGCAGGAATCTAGGGCTCCACTAACAGACAAATTCTGTTAACAGTTCTTTCAGGTGTAACGTTTCCAAACTGTTGCAAATATAAGTGGTTGCATACTCACCTGGGTTCTTCCAGATGATGCCTTTAGTATACAGTCTTCTTGCTTCAAACAAGAGTTTTTATAGAGGTGGAGGTTTCTACACTACCAGATAACGTTTATTCTTTAGGTCCAAGCTGGAAGTATGGAGGGTTCTCCAAGAAACAGAAGAGCAAAGCCTTAAGCATGTTAAAACCAAAGGTTTGCTCAGGTCATTCTGTCATGATGAGCAGATAAAATATTACCTCTTCAATTCTCAATCTTACCCCTAAATTCACTCCCTCTGAAGTGCATATACAGAAGTTTTAAAAAGAGTATCAAGGAGGGGACGAGACAGAGAAGGATATAAAGGAAGCCTCACTTTGGAAAATGTGAGTTTGGAGGGTTATAATGGAATATTTGGTACGGGCATGATGTCCAGTGATTGACTTAGAACCTAATCTATCTCACAGGAGGGGAAAGTATATTGTAATCCACTCTGGGACAGAAAGAAGTAAAACCCACCACAAAGGACTGTAGATTACAAGGGCTTCCAAGAAAGTGTGTGTGGTTTTTTTCTTAGGAAAACAAAATACTGTAGTCCAGTGGCTGACAGAGAACTTGAATTGTCTTCCGTGACACAATGATCTATTCTAGACAGCTGCCACTGAACTTAAGAAAATTGACATTTCAAATATCATAGAAAGAAAGAGGAAAAATAAGAAATTATGTGTGGTGGTGCAGCTAACTCATTTCTGAAATTAAATGTGAATAATGTCCCATTTAAGGTAAAAGTAGTACAGATGAAAGAAATGTAAGAGAATTTCACTTTTGTGTGAGGCAGATATTGTAAATGGGAAGAAAGAGGAAAGAATGAAATGGGAAATGAGGCGGGGGAGAAGCAGAAGCATGTGACAGAAAAAGGGGACGAAAGAAAGTGGAAGGAAAAGACAGAAGGAAGAAAGATAAGAAGAAAAATTAAAGAAGTGTGAAGGGCAAAAGAGAGAGATGGAGGCAAGGATTAATGACATTTTAAAAGGTTTAGATATTGCTATCAGGGAATGTTTTGAACTCTAAAAACCCCTTAGTGAGTTTATCATTTGATTGAGTCATAGCTCAGATTTAAATTAAAGAACTTGCTCTGGAAATATGGAAATAGAGTTGTTAGAGATAAGCAAGAAGAGTCTGCATTTCTCCCTGCATTTGTGAAAGCACTGGCCTTTGCCCCAGTGAGTTTAGGAAGCTAGAAGCAGTACTACAACAACCATCAGAAAAGGTCACTGGACCAGCACTAGTCCTAAACAGAATTGAGGCTAGAGCCTTGCCTCATGATGCAACCTTGAACCCTTCTATGAGAAATAAGAGCAGCTATCTTTGCTTAGTATGAGCCATAGGTGAAGAAATAATGTACACTATAGTCACATACAGAACTATATTTTCATTAGGTTGCATTCCAAATTATGTACAAATCTGACATGAAGACAGGTCCTGCTCCAGACTTTGGTGGGAACATTGTTAAGTATCTGAAAGTGTGATACCTGTATTAATAAACGCATTCAGTTGAATGTTCTTAGGTGGCTCCCTACAACCTGCAATTTTCAGGATTCCTGAGGGTGAGGAAACTTCTAAGCACACTCAACTGAATGAACTTAGAATCTCCCTGTAGATCCTCAGGTAGAATGGTGATCTTCGGGACATGTTTGGCATGCTGTATACTCTCACCATGCATTATTTCCACAGGTTTGGCATGAGGCATGAATAGAGCTAAAGTGTCTTGTGAACCCAAAGCAGGAAGTAATTTAAGTGTGAATATTCAGCAACTCACTAAAGTGCCACACTTCAGAAAGCACTGATGAGGAGCTGGAAGATGAGGAGCTTTGCTGATTTAAATTATCCTGAGGACTGTGTATGAATCATAGTTCTTAGGGACACTTTACATATGTTAACAGAAATAGCATATTCAGTGTAAAGAAGATCATGATGGACATGTGTGACAAACCAGACCATGATAAGCACAGGTACACCCATGGAAGCTGGGCCAGCATTAGTGTGCCTTGAATATGATTTATTGATAGGAAGTGTGCTGTTTCATTGGAATGGTTCTTGCGCATCACTGTTTCCAGATTTAACACACTTCAGTTTTGCTATGTAAAAAAATGTTTTATGTTGGGTCTTTATGCATTTCCATTGTGCACTGGACAAATGTCTTGGAGATGGAGGACAGCCTTGTGTTGAGGAACAAATCTCAAAGGAAGTACCAACAAAATGTGGCACTAAATTGAGGATCAATGGGTAATATGTTGTATTATTGTATGGATCCCAATAAGTTTTTTCCTGAGATGGTGCTCCTCCATTGCCCTGGAGACTGTGCATCATATTTTGTTGAAAATAAAAACACGTCTTATTGTTGCTTGTACGAAGTTTGTGCATTAATTTCACTGGATGAACTAATGACTACACATGATAGCAGGAGTCTGATTCAGACTAACAGAAACCTTTGAATGATATTTTCTGACAGAAACAAGATGGGAGTTACAAAACAGCTAATGAATTTCAGTGATAAAGGCTAAAGAAGACAAACTAGAAATATCAATGTTAAAGCATGCATTATTAAATACTTAAGTAAACAAAATGTTGGAAGCAATTAGCAATAGCAAAGAAAATGTGTCACTGTATACAACAATGGTAGAATAAGAGTGCTGGAAAGTCACATGAACTAAAAAAAATCTAGCAAATAGAAGGAATCTCTTTCAGCCTAAGGACTGAACTGAACTCCAGAGCTGATCTTGGGAGCCACAGTGTAGTTAGTGATAGGTGTAGCTGAAGGTCAAAGGACACCATAAAAATATCACCACATTTTTTGTCAAATAATTTAAGTTTTATGAGTAGAGTTGCCAGGCCAGGCACATTCCATTCTCTGAGATTTCAGAGTCAACCCCTAACACCAGGAGGATCAAAAGTGTGGGCTTTTGTGATGTCACAGAAGCAGGGCAGGCAAGACTTAGGAGAGAGAGGGTGTTTTAGACTTTGTGCTGCTGCTGTACAACATGAAGGCCTATGAGCTGTGATGCTGGTTCTCTATATTTGCCTTGTTCCAAGAAGCACAATGCACCTTGTGGTGGTAAGCCAGAAAACCAAGAGCAAGAGGAGAGAGTGAATGGACAGGTCTTCTGTGCCACTTGGGCAGCACATGCAAACATCCCACTGAGCTCCGCCACAGTTTGGAATGGTTGGAGGTTGGTGCCCAGGTTTTAAGTCTACCTCACAAAGAAAATTAAAACCATGACTTCCTCTAGTGCTGCTAGTTTTGTCCATCTGCCTAGAAACCAAAGAACAATTATCCGCCTTCCTTTCAAAGAAGCTTTGGACTGCAGATGTGCCCTGGTTTTGAAGGAAAGTGTCCAAATAGGATTCGGCAGAAGTATGTATTTTTGCATTAGCTGTAGGTGATTTTAAAAAAACCCTTGGTTGTGGTTGTTTTGGTTTGTGCAACTCCTACAGATCATGATTATTCATTCCAACATTTTGATGACTAGAAATGTTGAAAATGGGAAGGGGGGAGGGAATGGTACCAACTGGTGTAGCAAAGCTCTCAATGAAAGCAAAACCTCCCCTTGAAATCCCAATAGGTGGGCCCTGGGGAGAGTTCAGAACAATCTTACCAACCTGACCAAGCAGCCTTTTCACATCCAAGCATGGTGAAAGGAGAATCCTACACTGATTACTAGACTGGCTACTATCAAGAATCTGACCTTGACTGAGATGATGGCACAAGCCACTCAGCCATGCTACCAGAAACATTCCTGGTGTAGGTGACTTCCAGGAGGCCTAGTGCTCTATGGCAGTGGTGGTGAACCTATGGCACTTGAAGCTCTCTGTAGGCACCTGTGCAGTCACCCAGCACAGAGTTCACCCCGTCCCTCTGCCTAGCAGCCCAATAGGAGCACTTCTTCCCTTCCCCAGCAGAGTTTGCTCTGCCCAGCAGCCCAATGGGAGCTCTTCCTCCTCCTCCTGTTGCCATGTTGGCACTTTGAAGTAAATAAGTGGGTTTTGGGTTGCATTTTGGGCACTAAGTCTAAAAGGTTTGCCATCACTGCTGTATGGCCCATCAAGCCCTTCTCCATATCATGAGCCAACAGACTCCTCAGCATTCCAGAAATACTTGATTAAACTACAAGATTGTATACTTTGGTTCACATACCAACTTTGCAAAGTAGAAAAGACTAAGCACCCACAAAACATAGTACTTCTCTAATGCCCAAGGCTAGGACTGGATCTAGTACCACATGATACCCCTTTCCCAAAAATCAAACAAACTAGGATGGAAATTTTATTGTTTTATTTAATATGGTGTAAAAATTTCAAAGAGAATGTCAGAAGATACAACTGCAAAATGTGTTTAAAACATTGAGCAACAGGGAGGGAAGCCAATATATATTACAAGAAATAAAGCTTATCAGTCTGAGAACAAATCCTCAATAAAATAAGACACTAATCCTGATCTAGTACAATACTTACACTGCAGCACCATAGCTCCAGGACTATGAGCAGAGCATAAATCATATCAAGATAACTGATGAGCACAATTTTCCTACAAGAAGCTTACCTAAAGATGGTTTTAATTTATACCTATATTTTTTTCACATACTTCCACCAGTCAGTCCCATTGTGCCTCAAACGATTCAGAAGGAAGTGGCTTCTCAAAGTAACTTTACTCTATCCCAGTGGTTCCCAATGTAGGAACACACCCCACAGGGAGACTCCCATTCCCAGAAGCCTAAGTTGGCTGATCAATGCTTTTGGGAATTGAAGTCCAAAAACCAAAGGTTGGGGAAACACTGCTCTAACCCCTTCCTTCTCTACAGCTAAAACCAGTTCTTTTTAATTAGCAAGACTCTTGTACATCAGGCACAGGTTGGCTCTCTGACCTTGAACACTTGCTTTCCCTATTAGATAACATCCGGCTGTGATTCTTCGTGATTTCATGTCTACTTTTTTCTATCTTCCTCCATCCAATTTTTGCCCATCTGTCCCAGCTGACTGAATTCAATCTTCCACAGGCCCTTTGGAACTACTCTCTGTCCTTTTTACCAATTCCTTGACAGCTACATTCTAAAATGTTCTTCCTCTTTTTCTTTTTTGGGCAGCTACACTGAATCTTTGTGTGTGTGTGTGTGTGTGTGTGTGTGTGTGTGTGTGTGTGTGTGTGTGTGTGTGTGTGTGTGTGTGTGTGTGTGTGTGTGTGTGTGTGTGTGTGTGTGTGTGTGTGTGTGTGTGTGTGTGTGTGTGTGTGTGAGCTTTGAATGGATAGTCCAAAACTTGACATAAGAGATTATCCTTCTTCTCCCCACCCCCCTGTTTGCTACTTTATTTTATTTATATTAAATGCCTATTGTCTTTCTTTGCTGTGGGTGCCCATGCAACATTCTGATTTGGGCTAGGTAGTGGTCACACTTGGACAAGTAAGGCTACTACTAATTGGAAACATCTGCTCCACCTCCAACTTATGTTTTCTCTTGTCCTCTTAACTTGTTTTCACTCCTTCATGCTCTGCAAGAATGCTACAGAAGAAACTTCAGGTTGAATTTGCAGAAATTATACCTGCCTGCCTTTTTCTTTGTGGCATAGAACAGTCTTTCCTGAGTCATTGTAACCTTTTATCGGGAACTTTCTTTCAGAAGATCCATGGATAAGTATGCAGGGTAAGTCACAGGAGGGCAGCAACTGTATAAGACAGGGCTGCCCAAACTATGGCCCATGGACCAGATCTGACCCCCAATGCCAATTCATCCGGCCTGTGCCTCCTTTGTCACTCCCAGAAGTGGAAGTAAAATGTGTCCGTATGTAAAATGCTTCTGGGAGCAACAAGGGCAGTGTGAGCTGGATGAATTGGTGTTGGGGGCCAGATCCTGCTCGTGGGCCATAATTTGAGCACCCCCTGGTTTAAGCAGAGAAAATGGCAGCTTAAAATCTATCTCAACCTGTTGAAAAACAGATTGCAAGGTGTGTTTTTTACTTCCACTTCTGGTGGGAGGAACCATGTGACTGGCCCACTGAACCATGTGAATGGCCCACTGAACCATGTGAATGGCCCACTGAACCATGTGAATGGCCCACTGAACCATGTGAATGGCCCACAGCCAGAAACGTTTGGGAACCCCTGGTACAAGAAGTAGAGTGCATGGCTCCCAGAGAGAGAGAACAGAGGAAGGATGCTGGTAGGAGCTTAGCCCACTCTTCCACAAATTTTTGAGGCTGCACAGCATCTCCATTGCACCTGACAGCTCTTTGTTCTCCTCATTCACATTTCCCCCGCCCACCGGTCCCGAAATACATAAATAAACAACATAATCCCAAGAACAAATCAGTTTAGACCAAATAAGCTTAAGGCGGGGCAGTCTAGAGCTCTACAGAAACTGTTCAGATACAAATTGGGTTCAGTGAAACTCACACACCCATAATTTCAACCCTCTTAAATCTGGAGAGCAGACAATAGTGACCAAACCACTCTGATGGTGTCATGGGGGGACAGGAGGCATCTGGGATCTCCTAGGATTCAGGAACACTAGAACAGCTTTGCAAGCAAGACATCCTGTAAGGAGAAATGCTCTATAGAGAAGGGTATGTTTGTGATGTTCAATGAAGTCTAGTACTAGCTGGCAAGTAAAAAGGAGCGGGGTGGGGGATAGCCACTGCAACAAAACAAAACCTTTTTGCAGTTCAGCAGCTGCGCATGAGGAAGACTAGGTCTAATCACATTTTAGAATGTTGAGCTGTGCTATTTCCTCAAAGCATGGCAATTTATTCCAGAATCTGCAGAGGTATTTCCTCTGGAGATTGTTCTTTGCACTCTGCAGCAGTGGAGCTTCACCAACAGAAACTTTAATAGACAAACAAATAGAATTAACTTTCTTATTAGGGCAATAAGTGGTATTATTAGACCAGTCTTCCTTGTCCTAAAGCAGTGATGGTGAACCTTTTAGAGATTGATTGCCCAAACTGCAACTCAAAACCCACTTATTTATTGCAAAGTGCTAACACAGCAGCAGGGAAGGGAGGAAACACTCCCATTGGGCTGCTGGGCAGAGGGGCAAGGCAAACTCCGTGCTGGAGGAGGGAAGAAGTGCTCCCATTGGGTTGCTGGGCAGAGAGGAGGGTGAACTCTGTGCTGGGGTGACCGCATGGGTGCCCACAGAGACAGAGAGGGCTTTGAGTGCTACCTCTGGCACATGTGCCATATGTTCACCACTACTGTCCTAAAGTCACAATATTGTATGCAGCCTTTGAGGCTCATAAGACCTCTTCTCCAGGTCCTTCAGGTATTGTGTTACAAAAGGCAAGGGTGGAAATGAAATAGAGAAAGCAACAGGCAAAAAGCGACCTGGTTGTATAGCCCTATTCTGTCCCATTTGTGGTAGAACAAGTACTGTACAACCACAAATATTCAAAAAAAAGGCTCCCTCAGATGAGATGCTCATAATGTTGAAGTGTAACCAGAAGTAACTAGTCTTCTGTCTGAGAAGGAGGAGGAGGGAAAATCTACCTATGAATTCTAGCCTGCCTCTGTCTGTTCTTCCTGTTTTCCCTCTTCCCTTCTCCCATTCCTCTCTTCTCTCCGCATTCCTCATCTGATAAAGATAACTATTCTGAATGGTTGGACATTATATTCTCATTCGTCTAACCAAGCTATTAACTAAGGACAGAGTTGGGACTTTGGACCTTGTTTATTGGCCAACACGGCTGCTTCTGTGTTCTACTGAAAATTAAAGAATCTTGAGGTCAGATATAACAAAAAACAAAACAAAACCAACAACAAGGGTGGGTTGTATCTATAAAAGTATCCACAAAAGTTCACTTTAAACATAGCAGTTAGACTTTAAGCTGCCACAGTGTTTTTGTTTATATATAAATATGACAGCCTCGATTTCATCAACTTGATTTGCTTTAGGACTCATATGTTTGTCTTTCTGGTAATCCAGGGTATCTGCTTTAAAGGATGGCAGGTGTATTTCAGTGTGAGCTTCTGCCAATTGAGGTCCAGTTCCTTAAGGTATAATCCACAAAAACTCACACTGAAAGTTTTTTGCCAGACTTTTTAAACAGGTGAACATGGCTCTCTCTTTGAAAACTGCCTGCTGCAGTCAGAGTCAGGTATGTGTTCTCAGTATCAGAGATGAATAAAGCTCATTCGCTTCCATGCACAAAAACCACTCCTGTTTACTCCTCATAGTTTTATTCATTTCGGCAGTATAATTTAGGGTGTGGTGTAGTCATTTGCTCTTGTTAAACAATCAGAAGTCAAGAAACCCTCACTGATAAAACAGTGCATCACACAGAGATCAACCTGTTGATCCAGATCTACCTTACACCTACCCCCTTCATGCCCTAATAACAAAAAGCTATCATCATGATATGCTGGCGTGCGTGTATATGTGTGTGTGTGTGTTTATTAAGGGCAGGTGGAAATCTTCAAAAGACACTGTGAGCCCTTGCTCTGGCTTCACAGTGTGTGGGATTTTTACCCACTAAAACCACCTCCCATTACGTCCTGCCACCCCACGGGACCGCCGTCAGGCATTACTTCGGGGGGGGGGGGGACATGGCTATTAAAAACCCTCCTCCAATTTGGCTCCTTGCCCCCTTCTCCTCTATGTCTCTGGCTGCCCTCTTCGCAGTCTCTCCACACGTCTAAGTTCCAAGACGACCCCAGCTGCATAATTGGACACCGCGACCCAGGTAGTTTCCCTACTCAACATCTCACTGATGATATCTTCTGGAGACAGCTGTTGTCGAAAATGTCTCTCTCTCTCTCTGTGTCCAACAATTATTTTAAAAGCTTGAAAAAAATTAAGCTAAGATATTGAATGTTTCATCAACACTGTTTAATTCAATATCATAACAGAATATTTTTGCAGAAGAAGCAAGTGCTGCAGGTCCATGTTCTGAAATACTTGATTCATAAAGACATCTGACAGTGGCTGATATCCATAGAAAAGAAGTTGCAATTAAAATGATACAGTTGGAACACATGGGTCTCCCTAACAATTAGTGACTACATTAAAATGAGTTGATAGGCTGGGTATAATCATAAGCCTATTTGAGTGATGGCGAACCTTGGCACTCCAGGTGTTCTTGAATTTCAATTCCCAGAAGCCCTGATCAGCAGGCGTGTTGACATGGGCTTCTGGTAACTGAAGTCCAAAAGCACCTGGAGTGCCAAGGTTCGCCATCACTGGATGTGGTGAGGCAAATGGCTAACACCAGCATCTTATCTATTACATGAATAAACAGGAACCTTGCAGTGCCTTAGAGCAGGGGTGCCCAAACATTTTTTGTCAGGGGCCTGATCACACCCCTGGAACAGCTGAGTGGGTCTGACCATGCCCCCAGAATCAGGCACATTTGTGCATGTGCATACAGAACCACTTCTGAGAGTGGCGCAGATGCGTTTGTGCATGCGCAAATGCATATGTACCACTCCCAGAAATGGCTCTGGACATCGCCACACATGCGCAAATGCATCCACACCATTCCCAGAAATGGTTCCAGACATCCCCACACATGTGCAAATGTCCTGGCACCACTCCCAGAAGTGGTTCTGGATGCGAATGTGCATTGGCAGGCGCACCCCCCCAATCCACTTCTGGAAGCAGCAAGGTTGGCATGGGCAGGATGGAAAGGCATTGGGGCCGGATCCGGCCCATGGGCTATAGTTTGGGCACCCCTGCCTTAGAGAATAAAGCAGGGCAGGAAGATCTCAGCAGGAGTTAAGGTCATTTTTCAGATCTATCAACCTGTAGTTAGGCAGCACTCCAATGAGGCCTTAGGGCCAGGTGTATCGCAGATCGTAACTTGCATATACTGTACTGTATATGTTTATGCAACGGAGTATTTCTTTTTATTCCTATCTCACCTAACATAGACAACCTAAGTGCAAAGCATTGCTTTGAACATCTTTAATCCTTATTTGCTGGTTTTTCTGTCTTCTATGTGTCTGTCTTCTCCTGTACTTTAACTCCTCTTCCTTTTTGCTTGTTACCTTACTTGGCACTCAGTAGCAAGACACCATAAGGACATTAATTTCAAAAGGATCATGATTTCATAGCAGAGACTCTACCAAAAGAGACATAGGCTAAGCTATTTAAGTCTGCTGTCACCAGTTTGTCACTTGACCTGGCCAAGTTGCAGCAAGCTTTGCTCTTGTTTTTGTTTAATTTTCAAATCAAAGGAAGTCAACAGTGATGCAGATTTTGGAGTTGCCAGGTCATCTATTGCTCAGCTTCCTGGGCTGATAAACAAGAAGCAGACTTATGAAAATGGCTCTGGCTAGAAGCAATAATAAAATGACTGCAAAAGAACTGTTGTGCTAATGCATTACAAATGTTATTCTTTGTGAAAGCAACACACATATTAATTATATAGCCACTTCCGTTGCCTTGTGGATGAAGAGCAGTTTGCAAACTAAAACAAACATGTTCTATATCTTGTCAACTGGGATCTTACTTACAGTAACCTCAATAGGGTTTTAAGATAAGGGTGAAAACACCTTTAGCCTGCTGTTTGGTCCACTGCAGGGAACAGGCTGCCTTGGACCTAATGATAGAGATCAGATATCTTTGCTGGAACAAAACTGCCTCCCCCCGCCCCCCCAATGGTCTTACTTGTGTCTTCCTGGCCCTTGCCAAGGGTTTCTACTTTTTTTGGAAGCAGGCTGGATTACTCTGTTTAGCTTTATTTTCAGCAGGTGCAATCACTGAAAACAAACCAAAAGCAAGACTTCTCTTTTCAATTTGCCAGTATCCTGAAGTGGCTTAAACAAGAGCCACTTCAGGATATTGGCAAATTAAACACTTACTTGACTCTGTGAAAGGCCAAGGAAGTCGATTTTTAAAAAAAGGTGTTCAGGCAGTACGAGTCAGTTACACCGCTTTAATAAATAATTCAATAATAAAAGCCAAATGGAAACTTCCTCTGACACCCTGCCTTCCAAGTAGTGAGGGGCTGGGACTGCATTGCCATGTGTTGTTCCCAGTGCTCGTGTCTGTCTCTCTGTGTCTCTGAAAAGCCTTTTTGAGCTGGGCTACCACTGTCTCTGAATTTGTGTGTCTTCTCCCTCTTGCCACTCTCTCCTCTTGTAGCAGGAGAGTAAAAAGCAAGGCCAGACTGAGGACTGCTGTGTGCAACTATCTCCCACTACGTTGCCTTCCTTTGTCGGTGTGGTGCATGGGCTGCTGGCTTTCCCTTCTATCAGCATCCTCATTGCAATAAACTTTAGCCAATGAGGGAGCCACTGAGAGAGATACCATGGAGATACACCAAGGAGGGAACCTAGTGTGTATGGAACATGCAAAGCCTGAGGCGCTGTTTATCCTCAGACCTTTATCTAAGATTTCAAATGATCCTCTGAATAGTTCTTGGGTAAGGAGAGCACTGTTTTGGCTGCTAGGGATTGTGAATTGTGAGAGCAAGTTTATATATTTGTGCACCCAAGCACACACACATTATTTACACAAAACATATTAGTAGCTCTCCCTGAAATTTCTGTTCAAGTGAGGTTTGGGGATGGATTGTCAAATGATGGCACTAAGCCAGAAGAAAGGGGCTGGAATGGACTCTGCGTAGTTCCTTTGGTCTTGATGCTGCCCTAATACATTTTTAAAATATAGTTCCCCCCCCCCCCGCCATGGAGCCAATTAGGTTAATTTACCAATATTACCGGTATGTGCATTGCACATAATCACAATTTGGGATCAAAATTGCTGAGAGAAACATCAATAATTTGAGATATGCAGATGATACCACCCTAATGGCAGAAAGTGAGGAGGACCTAAAGAAGCTCCTGATTAGGTTGAAAGAAGAAAGTGAAAAAGCTGGCTTGAGACTCAATATAAAGAAAACAAAGATCATGGCAACAGGCCCTATCAGTCCCTGGGAAAATAGATGGGGAAGAAGTAGAAGCAGTGACAGATTTTACTTTCTTAGGATCAAAGCTCACTGCAGATGGCGATTGCAGCCATGAAATCAAAAGGGAACTGATTCTTGGGAGGCAAGCAATGAGAAACCTGGGGAGCATAGTGAAAAGCAGAGACATCAAATTGCAAACAAAAATACGTATAGTCAAAGCAATGGTATTCCCTATGGCAATGTATGGTTGTGAGAGCTGGACCATTAGGAAAGCTGAGCGCAGAAGAATAGATGCCTTTGAAATGTGGTGTTGGAGGAGAGTTTTGATAGTACCCTGGACAGCAAGGAGTACAAATAGGTGAATCTTAGAAGAAATCAACCCTGACTGCTCCTTAGAAGGTCAAATTGTAAAGATGAAGCTAAAGTACTTTGGACATCAAATGAGAAGAGAAGACTCACTTGAGAAAGCCTTGATGCTTGGAAAGGTTGAGGGCAAAAGAAGAAGGGGGCAGCCAAAAATGAGATGGCTAAATATTATTGTGGACACAATGGGCACAGAGCTGGGTGAGTTGAGGGGGATGGTGGAGGACAGGAGTGCCTGGCAGACAGTGGTCCATGGGGTCGCAAAGGGTCGGAATAGACTGTGACTGAACAACTACAAAACCAATATTCTGAAGAAGGTCTCTTCTTAAGCCACTTCATGATACTGGCAAATTGACAGCATGCTTCCAAGTTGGATGACTTGTGGTCCGCATGCCATTTGGCTGCAAGGATTACACCAAATGGCCTATGAGACCTCCTAGTGACCTTATTAGCCCAAGTCAGCCTGCTCCAAAACAGGCATGTAGACAAGCCCTGAGATAATTGAGAAGTGGTTTTATCATCTCAACCCACAGGGCCAGTGAGTTTTCATGGCTAACAAGGGAGTCAAATTGATTTCTCCTGAATTCTAGTCTGCCACTCTGCACATTGCACCACACTGGATGCCCGCTACTATTAATCAAAACAAAATTAGATAATTAAAAACTAAAACTGGTGAATGTCAAGCAATTCTACTTCTTTCAGGAATACCTTCACTGACCCAGGCAGAGGGCAAACCTTAAAAATGCTAATTCTCAAGCCAATCCAGGCAAGAGTTAACAACTCTAACCTTTGCCGAGGTGGGAAACCTCCACCCAAAATGCATTTATCTGCTGTAGACAATAGCTTTTCTCCCTCCATCCTGAAATAAAAGCATCCCTTAAAGGCTTAGCTTCACTTCCTCAGCTTCAAGCTGGCACTGCTATCCTTTTCTGTATTGTCCCAATCAGTGGGTTCCCCTCTCTAATGGGAGGTGTGGCCCAGCTTTGAAAATTTCTGAAAAGATTTATATTTCCTGCTGCCTTTGTTTAAGTCGCATTTACAATGGATGGCAACTTGTTGACCAACTGGAGCATCTCAATTTGTAATTCTGATGAGACCAGAGGGAAGTTGACTTAACCATGCTAATTACTCTGGCTTTTAGAGAAAAATGCACTTGTTTTCAACATGGGATGGTGCTTTGTTTCCTCTAACCATCAATGAGAATAATTATTCTATTATAGTAATCTAATCCAACAAACAGCCAACACTCCTGTGACAATTACAAGCTTATTTCATGATAGACTAGATAAAGTAGAGGTGAAATCTCTTTAATCTTATTCAGCTGCATCTTTTCAACCTTGTTGATTTTTCTAGATTTCTGCATTGTTCAGATGATGAGAAGATGGAAATATCATGAAAATTCATATTTTAGTGCTCTGTTTATTGGTCCTAATTCAGCTACCACCCCTGAATTAATACATACCTGTTACTTACAACCGTAGTTGTCCCGTGATGTGCTTTATCTTGTGGCAGTGCTATACTGTTGTCGTTGTCTGCAATTTATGTACTTTTGACATTTTAGAACAAACCATCTTTATTCTTCATGTATATGTGGCATGACTTTCTGTCACAAATAGATAATGAAACAAGAGATTGTGCTGCATGATGAGACTCTGAGATCAAAAGAGTATCAACTATTGGGGAACAGGAAAGAACAAATGCAAGTACAGTAGCTCTTTCACTGGTGATGCAACAAAATTAAATCTGAAAAAGATATCTAGCAGCTGACATGCACAGAGGTGAACAGAAAGCCCAGTGCTGTGCAGCAGATACAATTGAAACATGGAGCATGTAAGTATGTATCAAGGTAAATTGGTAAATTGGAAGCCATAAAGCAAGAACTGGAATATATAAACATTGCAGTACAGTACAGTACTTGGTTTGAGCAAGCTATAATGGCTTGGAATGGGACATTTCAGTCAGACAACTACAAAGTAAAATGACAAACTCAGGGTGGGGGAAGAAGCAGCTCTAGTACTGAGGCAAGGTGTAGCACAGACAAATAGGAGCTATAATGTGGCTGAATAATATAAATCAGACATCTTGAAAACTCATAAACATAGCCATCATTCATGTCAATGCTCAAGCTACAGATGCTGAAAAAGAGGAAATTGAAATGCAAGCATCTATGAGTATCTCACACCAAAATAAGATATACTGGTTTTCATAGGTGATTGGAATGCAAAAATAGGAAACAAAGCAGAACCAAATGTTATTGGCGAATTTGGCCTCCGAGTCAGAAATGAAGCAAGAGGAATGACTCATGGAATTCTGTGAAGTCAAAAATCTATGTATTGCATCTATACACTTCAAGAAACTGAACAGATGACTGTAAACATACTGTAGTATGGATATCACCAGATTGCCAATATAGAAATCAAATAGACTACAGTTAGGCCAGAATATTTAATTTAATTTAATTTTCCCACTTGTATGCTGCCCAATAAGGAAACCTGAATCAGGGTGGCTCAAACAATAATTATACAATATACACAATAATACGATATACACAATAATTATACAATATCCAACCTACAAGAACAGCATATAATAATAAACAACAATACAATACTGCACCGGCCTCTCCACCCCAGCCACAGGCAAAGTCTGAGGGAGGTGACAGCAAAATCCTGCCACCTGCCGCCATAGCGGCCTTTTCAAGCCCCGGTCAAGGGTGGGGCCCGCTGGGCTGCAACGACTGCAGGCCTCGCTTCCCACCTTCCTGGCACCGCTGGCACTGCAGGGCTAGGAGGCGGGGCAGCCGAGCGCCTGGGACCCCGACGGCACAGGCAAGGGTCTGTGGCGGGGCGGGGCAGGTCTAGCGATGAGCCCACCGTCAGCATCCCAGGCGTGCGGTGGAGGGGTCCTGGTGCCCATTGCTACAGCGGCCTCTCCGCCCCTGCTGTAGGCAAAGTCCAGGGGTGGCGGTGAAGTCCTGCCACCTGCCGCCATAGCAGCCTTTTCAAACCCCTGGCAATATGGAGAAGATTTTCCAAAGGTGTCAAACAAAAGTATATTTTATCTCCCAATCTATTTGAGCTGTACAAGGAACCTACAGCATATAGAAAGCTGGATTAGATTCAAATGAAGGAGGAATGAAAATTGGTGGAAGAAATATTGATAAAATATGCAGATAACACCATTTTACTGGCAGAAAGCAACTTCTGATTCAAGTAAAAGAATAAAGTGAAAAAGCAGGAGTGTAGATGACTATTAAGACAAAAATCATGATTATAGAAGAGGTACACAACTTTAATGTTGGCAATGAAGAACCTGAAATTTTTACAGAATTGTCAATCCAGATGGAAATGGCATTGAAGAAATTAGCAAATTGAGGCTTGGAAGGGCAGCAATGAAGGAAGCTGAAAGGCTCATCAAGCATAAGGACATATCATTACAGATGGCCTTCTGAAAAGAAGGTTGGTTCTTAAATTGAAAGAAAGAACATCCACACTATTGTATTCCCAATTATTATATATGGGCATGAAAGCTAGACAGAGATGAAAGCTGGCAGGATAAAATATATTTATTTGAAATATAGTATGGGAGAATAATGTTGCAGATACACTGGACTACCAAAAAAAACAAACCAGTGGGTTCTAGATCTAATCAAGTCTGAAGTTTTTCTAGAAACCATGATAAAACTGAGGCTGTCATACTTTGTTCTAGATATGGTGATATGTTGTTATAGCACTAATCTCATTTATGTGCTTTTAAAAGATAAAAAGAGCAGCAATCACATAAAAAAGATGGGAGAGGCAGGATCACAGGAAGAAAAGAAGGAAGGAAGGAGGGCAGCAGGTGGGATTGGAATGCCAGTTGCCTTGCCAATATGGACATAAGCAAACAACAATAATAGTCAGAAATCCCCCCCCCCCAAAAAAAAAAAAAAAAACACAACAACCACCAACCTAGGACCTTCATCTTGTCAGGACTGAGTTCTACCATGAGAAGGTAAGACTCATTGAAGGGGACAATAATGCTAGGAGCTAAGATCTAATATAAAAATAAAAGGCAACTTTTATCAATGCTAACCTTTGCCATGGTTGCATAAAGGAAGCCACACTCTTCAGTGTACAGGAGCTGAGCAAGACTGTTAAGGTCGCTTCAGAGGTTATTCATTCATTGGGTTGCCATGGGGTTGCAGGCAACTTGATGGCATGCAACAACAACGATATCAAAATTGGCTACCAGAGAGAAACAAAGACTTTATAACAACCAGTGGTGGGATGTCAAAATTTTTACTACCCCACCATGACATCATCACAGTGTGGGCATCATGACATCATGGGTGGAGCCAATGTCATGACATCATGATGTTGTGGGCGGGACCAAAGAAAACAAATTTAAAAATAAAATAAAAATAAGCACACACACACCCCTCAACCCACCCACCCACCAACAACACAAACCCGTAAATAAATTAAATAAATAAATAAAAACATTAAAATACACCCAAACACCCTGTCATGGGAAGACCTCTTTCACTAATGTGTGCAAGATGAAGTAGGCCTGGTATGTTGGGATATTGGTTGTGAGGAGAACAGGGAGGGTGTCTGATTGGTTGTATGCAAATTGGCTAGTGAGGAGAGACCCCTCTTGGTCTAAAAAGGAACATCGCTGGAGGGTTTTAGCAGTTATGAGGGAAGAATGAGGGGACACAGTTCAGAGAGAGGGTTCTGTGGTAAAAGGAGGACTGAGGAAAAGAGGTCTGAGAGATTTCTGTGATAAAAAGAAGTCTAAGAGAGTTCAGAGTTTTTCTGAGAAAAAAATAGTTCTGAGGGTTCTGAGCAGTGGTGGAATGTCAAAAAAATTACTACCCCACCGTGACGTCATCACAGTGTGGGCGGAGCAAATGTCATGACATCATGACATCCTGTGTGCGGCCAAATAAAATAAAATAAAATAAATATAAGCGCACGCACACACACCTCAACCCAACCACCCAACCACCCACCCACAACAGAAACCCATAAAATAAATAAATAAATAAATATTACATTCAAATACACCCACCCACCCAAGCACCCACCCGAAACATAAATCAACCCACCAACCCACCCACCCCAAACACAAACCTATCACTTACCTGTTAGTATAAGTGCCTGGGCAGCACCATGTTGCAAGATGGATATGGTCATCGTACCAGTTCTCTAGGATAAATATGCCTTAATTTAAATGTAAAACAGCTGTACCTCCTTAAGGGTTCTCCAATTGGAACAGCACAGGTGTAGCTTATTGATGAGGTAACTCCAATACTTTGCTTAAAAAGCCCAAGCCAGGCCGCCAGGCCTGCCGGCCGCCAGGCCTTTTTAGGAACTGTGGTAGTACGTCAATATAGGTAGGTAAAGGTATTAAATACACATTAAAATACACATACACACACCACATCTAAAGGTGAGTCACTTACCCTGGGGAGCAGGCTATAGGGAGCTTCATGCTAGCAGCTTCTCTTCCTCCTTCCCGCTTGGGAGGACAGCAAGGAGGCAATGCATACGCGCCAAACACTGTAGGCATGCATGCCCACCAAGTGCTTGGCGTGCATGTGCAGTGGGGGAACCAGTGAAAAGGTAAGCCCCGAAGGTGATTCCCCCCAAAAGCTGCTACCGGTTCTCAGGGACACTGGGGGAAGTTACTACCGGTTCTGACGAACTGGTGAGAACCTGTTACATCCCATCACTGGTTCTGAGTTAAAGAGAGCAGGGAGAAAGAGGGAGTTTTGAAGGAACCGTTCTGAGGTAAAAGATTAGAGAATCTTTAAAAAGAAGAAGGGAATCTTGACAGTACTAAAGGACTACTTAAATATGTTTTCTCTGTTGGAATTACTCTATGTTTTTTTCCCCATGTTATGAAACAATAAATCAACGTTGTTGTTGTTGTTGTTTTAATCTCCTTATTGGATAAGAGTTAAAGTGCATACAAGCCTCTGAATGCGCTACCTATTAAACCTCCTTGCAGAAGAGAAGCAGCTGCTAAGGGCTGTATAGCTGCATTGCCGGCCAGCTTGCCCGCTGGGAGCTTTGGTTAACGGAGGTCCAGAGCAGAGGGGGCCGGCTGGTTTCGTGACACACCCACCCACCCACAACACAAATCAACCAGAGCTTTTAAATCAGAGCTTAAAGCTTATTCTGGTTAATCTTTCTCACACTAGGCCAGATGGAAGGAACTACAGAATGAACTCACCACAAGATGGCTTCATTTTGGCACTTTTTAACTTTTCAACAGTTAAAGAAGTTAGGTACTAAGTCTTTGCCTAACCAGTTTTCTAGGAGCTCTAGGGGAGCAGGCTATAGGGAGCTTCAGGCTAGCAGTTTCTCTTCCTTCTCCCCGCTTGGGAGGACAGCAAGAAGGCCGTGCATACGTGCCAAGCACTGTAGGCGTGCATGCACACCAAGTGCTTGGCACGCATGCAGTGGGGGAACCAGTGAAAAGGTAAGCCCTGAAGGTGGTTCCCCCCAAAAGGTGCAACCGGTTCTCCGGGACACTGGGAAAAGTTACTACTGGTTCTGGAGAACTGGTGAGAACCTGTTACATCTCATCACTGATAACAACACAATGTGCTCATAAGACACACAACAGCAAATTACATTTGGGCACAAAGAGGGACTGCAGTGGTTTAGTGGTTAAGACGTTGAACTTGATGACTGGAAGGTTGGCAGGTCAGCAGGTCAAGACCCAAGCACTGCACAACAGAGTGAGTTCCCGTCTCTGTCCTAGCTCCTGCCAACCTAGCAGTTTGAAAGCAAGAAATTGTAAGTAGATCAATAGGTACCACTTTGGTGGGAAGGTAAACAGCGTTCTGTGCTCTCCGGTGTCTAGTCATGCCTGCCACATGTCCACAGAAATGTCTGCAAATGCAGAGAGTGCTGGCTCTTTGGCTATAAAGAGGGATGAGCACTGAACCCTAGAGTCAGATACGACTGGCTTTCGAGCAAGGGCGACCTTTACACAGAGATAAAGCAACAACTTTGCTTTCCAAAAAGTAATCATTAATGTAACTATGCTACGTACTGTAATTTTTTCAGAATGCGGTATATAGCTTTGCACTCTCCCCAAAGAAAGGGCTAGGCCA
The DNA here is from genome assembly GCA_030440675.1 of Furcifer pardalis. Lineage (NCBI taxonomy): Eukaryota > Metazoa > Chordata > Lepidosauria > Squamata > Chamaeleonidae > Furcifer > Furcifer pardalis. Next base: position 51,393,175 of record CP126894.1, on the reverse strand, counting down.
GGGGTGCCCAAACTATAGCCTTTGGGCCAGATGTGGCCCACAATGCAATTTCATCCGGCCCACACCACCCTTGTCGCTCGGAGTAGGCATGTTTTACTTCCACTTCCGGGAGTGACAAGGGTGGCGCAGATCAGATGAATTGGTCGTGCAGGCTGGATCCAACCCACAGGCACCCCTGGGCATCCCTGGGCTAGACCTAGGGATGCAGAGTGGGGGAAATTGTTGCTGCAAATCTTGAACTGAAAGGGCCTTTGGACTCTGTGTCTTTATAATTCTTCTACTGAACTAAGTTAACTTAGTCCATAAGTTATGGTTTGTCAAATGTTGTGAGAGGTCTGCAGTTGACATTCTTGCATTGTTTAATTTGTAGTGTGGCTCTAATCTTAAGAGATATAAGGAAGAGATTTATTTTGATTTTGATTTTTACTAAGAAAAGCCATCTCATCCTGCTCTCAGGGCCTCCTAAAATAAAAAAAATAAAAAACTTGCTTACTCATGGAAACTGTCATCCCTTTTGCCCTAGACAAAAGTTCCCAACACAATGATAAATGCAGTATTGTTCTGACCCTGTGAAGGCCTGTTGTGCAACTAGGTGAAGAAAGGGAGGGGGTTTGAGAAGGAGGAAAGTGATTCACCTCAACCCAGACATCTGCCACATCATGTGATGCTAGTTCCCAGGCTGACACCATGCCTGGTCCTTGTGGGAGCTCCAGTGCTTGGTGTTGAAACTGGTCTAACCAGTCTCGGAAGAGGAAGATCAGCTGGAGGGCTTCTCTTCCTTTCTTCCAGCAATATCCCTCTCCTTACTCTCCATGACTGTGTTGTGAACCTGAAACACGGTGTGCAGTTTTGCCTCTGACTGAAGTGCACCAGGTGTGTGAAATTTGGCTCCCAAACAAGTTTCACCACATGTCACGGAGCCAGGGTTTTCTTTCCCATGAGATGATCCTGGGCGGGGCAGAAAATCTATTAAAATTGAAATACAATGAAATGAATGGCTTCCCATGGGGTTACTGTAAATCTTTCTTGCCTGGTTTTCTCAAGGAGGCTAGAACTGTACAAAACTGCTTCTGGGTTTTTGGCAATGTAGTGAAGATTATATATCCAGACACACTAAACAATACCAAAATCAGAGCTGCCAAGAGTCCAGTGGTTTAAGAAAATATAAGTTGTGTGAAAGATCGTTTAAAAGAATTTACTTGTTTACTTTTGTACTCACATCTTTGGATCCTTCTGCTTCAGGAAGCGCATACGATACCCTTTTTGCCAACTTTTAGTTATATTTTTTAAATATTTTGGTTCTACTTGACTTTTAGTGGTTTTAATCTGGCTTTTCTGCTTTGCCTGCTGTTGCTTTGGTTGTTGATCTGTACATGGTGCATTGTTTTAGCATTTGAGAGATACATTTTATTGAGTTTTATTAACATGGCAATTACTTGAAAGGATAGTGTCAGTCCCCTAAAAGACAGAATGCAAATATATTAAACATGTACTTTCATTGTATATTTAATTTATGGAACCTAGGATGAATACTTCTGGCCATTACAGCTACTTAACATGATAATGATATAATTCTTCTTTTTCTTCTTGTGCCATATCCAATTCTGACTACAGTATTGGCGATCCTCATGGTGATCAGCCGTGAAGATTGCCCTGGGAACACACACGTGGGGGGGGCCAGCGATGCCACTGCCCCAGACTTCCTGGCGGCCGGGGTGGGTGCCAGGACCCTCTACCACCACCGGTGCCCTGGGCCCCGCACTGGAGGGCATGGGCCCGATAGCATGGTGGAGGCTAGGGGGCACCACTCCCCCTCCTCCATCCCCCTCCTCCATACCACCTGCTGGGCTGGGGCGGAGCAGCACTGCCCCAGTGGAGAGCCCCCCGTCGGGGTCCCAGGCACGCAGCTGCCCCACCTCCTAGCCTGGCAGCGGTGCCCAAGAAGGCGGGAAGTGAAGTCCGCGGTCGCCACAGCCCAGCGCCAGCCAGCCTGGCTGGTGCTGTTCCAGCCACTGGGCCGCAAAAACCACCGGCCTCGCTTCCCGCATTCCTGGGCACTGCTGGCACTACCGGGCTAAGAAGCGGGGCAGCCTTGCGCTTGGGACCCTGACAGCGCAGGCAAGGGTCTGGGGCAGGGTGGGGCGGGCCCAGCGGTGAGCCCACCATCGGTGTCCCAGGCGTGCAGCTGCCCCTTCCTGCTAGCCCAGCGGTGGCAACCCAGAGGGGCGAAGTTGGTGGTCATTGCGGCCCAGCATCCATGGCTGGAGCAGCACCAGCCAGGCCGAGGACCTCCCCCGCACAAGGCCTGGCTGACGCTGCTCCGGCTGCAGGTGCTGCTCTGGGGCAACCGCCAGCCTCGCTTCCCACCTTCCTGGGCGCCGCTGCCACCAAAGGCAGGCAAGCTGTTGCTGCCGGGCTTGGAAGCGGGGCAACCATGTGCCTGGGCCCCTGATGGTGGGCTCCCCTCTGGGCCCGTGCCGTGCCGCACTGCCCGAGACCCTCGCCTGCACCGCCTCCTAGCCCGGCGAAGCTCAAAGGTAGGATTTTCCTACCGGGGGGGAGGTGAGCCGGGGGCGGCGAGTTTGGTCTGCGGCCCCGGGTGACCAAAACCCACCTTACGCTACTATGTATAATTCTGTGGGGTGGTTTCGAATGATCTCATGGCTATCTAATTTATTGGTTACAAGCAACATGCTGACGTGTACCACCTGCCAGCAAAAGAGGATGGATTACTTGCAAAGATAAGATTTGATTATTCCCAACTTCCTTTAAATTTTAGAATACTTACTCTTTAGGTTCACATCAGTTGGTATCAAGAAAACTGCATCCCTCAGTTTTGGGAAGAGCAGGTGAGAAAAATCTCAGGGCAATAACAAAAAATTAACAAATGAGGTGCATGTATTACTTTATAATTTCATTGAAATAATCATAGCAGTAATATACGATGGCTCTTTCAAGCCCCATGTGCCATACTTTTCATTTTCAGTAACGCTGCACTTCGTGTTACTGAAAGTGAAGATTGCATTTTTGTTTGTTTGTTTGTAGTTTGTTTGTTTGTTTATTATTATTTTATTACATTTTTGGGTTGTTATATTGTTTATCTTTTTAGTGTTTTTTTAAATCAATCAATAAAAGTAAAAAATATTAAAAAAGAAAGTGAAGATTGATTAAGAGGAAATGATAAGAGAAATATGATAGAAAGGACAATACATGAGAACATTTTTTTTTTTAAAAAAAGGAATAAGTTGTAGGATGGACTCAGATTTTAAAATGCTCCTAGTGTACCTTAATGTTCACCAACAGCCATATTTGGAAAATGATTTATGGTACATCACATCTGCAAAATCATGTTGCAATCAGAGACTGCAAAATACAAGACCAAGTATGGTCAGGAAGACGGCCTGATTTATGCTTTTGCCTTTTCCTCCAGTGAGTGCATAGAAGTGCCCCAGGCAGTTCAATGACGCACTGCACACCTTAGCTCATGGCTTTCATGGGAACAGGCTTCTGAGAGTAGAGGAAAGAGTCAGTGAGACTCTCCCAGGATTTCAAGTCACCGTCAGCATTCACAACACAGATTTCATAAGATAATCCAAAAGCCTTTAATAAGCACAAGGGATCTATCTTAAAAAGCCTTCCACCAACACGTCAGAAAATGCGGTCAACCAGAGGACGGGCAGACACTCTCTCACACACACAGTCAGCTCTCTGTGAGTTCAGAGTTGGGAAGGTAGCTATTTGAGACTAAAAGATATAATTGGCTAGCTAGATACTGCTTGGAACTGTATGTTAAAAAGTAGTTCTCCAAGCTCTGTGTGAATTAATCAACTGTCTTCCAATAGGGAGAGGTTGCACTGAGAAACAGACCAAACCACTCATGATACTTATGAAATAAATAATAATTGGGTGCTATTGTCAATTCTGATTTACAACAGCCATTTTCAAAGTTTTATAGGTAGTGAGTACCAAGAAGTTGTTTATCCTTTCCTTCTTCTGGGGGGTGCTCTGGGACTGTATAGTTTGCCCATGGCCACACAGATTAGCTGTTCTGGAACCCACGGTGGGGAATTGAACCAATCTCACTTCCACAGTCAGATACCTAACTCACTGAGCTATCCATATCTGGCTGTGGAGACAAAGGTGTGCATTCAAGAGAGGCCTTAGCGTTCATGTCTATGATTTGATCTGATGGATGGATCACTAGATTCAGATGATAAAATGGGTTGCAGTCTACACAAATGTGTGTGAAACAGAGTTTCAAAGTGCCAGTAGATTTTTGTTGTTTTGCTGTAGTTTTGATTCCAACTTATCCTTTGCAACTGTTCTTTCAGGTTTGTCAATGATGTGTGGGGAGCATGTGTGGGATAAAGATCAATCGCCTGTGAGAAAACAAATACAGGGAACCAAAAGCCAAAACTTCTTCTTTCATGCCCCGATCACACCCAGGACTGCCAAAATGAAGCCACTTTCTTGGCTCTGTCATTGGCCAAGCTTAAGTCCTCGTCGGTACACATTTTTGCAGGTAATCGGCAGATAAGGAATTGAGCCAGATTCTGTATCTCTCCCCATTCACACAGTGTGTTGTTATCTGCCAACAGCCCCCACTTGAACATGCTGGTCTTGCATTCAGGGACTCCAACCCTCAGCCTATTCAGGGTCCTCCAAGTAACATTGTAGAGTTTGAGTTCCTCAGCTACAGCCTCCTTTAACATTGCTCCTTGACCTTGACCAATGAGCTCCTTCCTCCATCTTGAATTTGGTTTTGTTCTTATGTACCCTCAATAATGTTTGTTCTTGCCATAAAGCACATAAAGAGCCTCCTCAAAGATTGTGAATACAATTGGGCATATCCTGGGCGGCAACTTTGCCATTGTACACTGAGTGGCAACTTTGCCGGCTAATCTTTCTAACACCAGATCAAACCAAAGGCCAGAACTGGACATTGTATTACAAGTCATGTAATAACAGTGACAAATGTAATAATGAGGGATACAGGTGGTGATCCTGAATTCATGAGACATTGGGGAGTGGTGTTGGGTTGTGTTCACAGTGTCCTTCCAATAACCAAAGAAGAATTGAAAAAAATTTATAAAGAGAAGAATCTCGTTTTCTATTGTGACCCTTTCCATGGCTTTAGGGTAGAGTATTCAGAAGTAGTTTCCCATTCCTGTCTTCTGTGGGTACACTAGGACTGTGCAGCCTGCCCAAGGCTGTACTGCGTGGCTCTTCTCCTGGAAGGCTCTGTGGAGGAAGTGGAATTGAACTCCAAGCTGTTCCTCACTAAGAGATCTGATAGCCAGCCTACAGCCATTAAAACAATATAGAATTGCCCTTATTCTTTTGGTTTCATTTTTATCATTATTGGAGTGTGACTAAAGCAGAGCATTCTTGGAAATTATGATGCAAATGTGCCTAAAAGTGAAGCTATTATTAGAATGAATTTATTTTTAGTTTTCTGAATATTCTGAAGCAACATTTGCATGTAATTGGAGGATTAGGATGATCCTGCCATCATAGAAAGTGATTGATACATGTGAGCAAAGTTTATACTGTATTGAAATATCAAGACTAAAAATACACACACCATTTTTTTACAAGTGCCACTAATTTGGGTTTAGCTCAGTGGTAGACCACATGTTTTGCATTCAGCCATCAACAGATGGGGTGACATTATAAAATCTATTTTGTTGCTTCAGTTTTTAACATTAGCTGGATGCATGCTACTTCTGTCTGTCTAGCAGCAACTATGAGATTGTCTATGCCTGAGTCATTAATTGTTAGAATCGGTTTGTTGTTACTTTCAATGGCTCTAAGCCAGTGATAGGATGTCAAAAAATTTACTACCCCACCGTGATGTCATCACAGTGGAGGTGGAGCTAACATCATGATGTCATTATGTCATGGGCAGAGCCAATGTCATGACATCATGATGTTGTGGGCGGGGCCAAAAAAAATTAAAAATTAAAATGAATAAAATTAAAATTTTTTAAAACAAAACCACACACACACACCCCTCAACACACCCACCCAACCAAACAACCACAACACAAACCTGTAAATAAATAAAATTAAGAAAGAAATAAAATAAAAATACACCCACCCACCCAAACACCAACTCATCTACCCACCCCAAACACAAATAAAACCACCCACCCCAAACACATATAAATCCACCCACCCACCCCAAACACAAATAGACCCATCCAAAATGGCTGCCAGGAACTGCACATGCATCAAACTTTCATTTGACACATGCGCAGTAAAAAAAATAGAACTGTGCATGTGTCAAATGAAGGTTTGACGCATGCACAGTTCCCGGGAACCATTTTGGCTCCAATTTTTTAAAAAATATAACCAATATATCAAATAAATAAATAAATTCCTGGGTGGTTGCTACCGGTTCGGCGAACCACCCGGGAATCTTGGTACCGGTTTGGGTGAACCGGTGCGAACCGGGAACATCGCATCACTGCTCTAAGCCAAAGCTAGGCAAATTTTAGATACCAGTTCCCCTGGGAGGAATGAAACCATTTTGAGGGGAACATTTCCATTCACAAAGAATAATGAGGGTCACCTGGTGGTCATTGGCATAGTAGAAATAAAATAAAAGCATGTCATAAGTATAGGGCTATTATCTTTCTTTTGATCAGGCAGAAATTAAACACATGCATAGCCAATAAAGAGGGGGAGAATAATCTGTCAATTAATTTTGTTTTAGGAAAGATGGAATATAAAGCATTGTAGGAATTTTAACTAAAAGTGAAAATGGAGAAATTCTATTCAAGAGTGGAAAAGGACTATTAACTTATTCTTCCATGTGTAGACCAGATGTGAAGCTGACAAAATGAAGACACCTTTTAGTGAATTTATTCTGTACTTCCTTTTGCCTGACCTAGTGTGAGAAAGATTAGCTGCCACAAGGTTGCCATTGCCTGGAGTACACCTGACTATGTACTGTGACTATATTAACTTAAAGTTGGAGAATGCTAAAACAATCATAGTACTAAATTATAATTTAAATAACATCCCAGAAGAGTTTAAAAACAATGTAATGATCAGATGTGTAATATTAAACTAAATTGACCATGAGCCAGAGGGACTGTGAACTGAAGCCAGAACTTGGCTGAAATCTTGTTGTTTAGCAAAGTTGCAGTAGAGTAGGCCTATTGAAATGTTATATTATTATTATTATTATTATTATTATTATTATTATTATTATTATTATTATTATTATTATTATTATTATTATTATTATTATTATTATTATTATTATTATTTGTATACACATAAATGCTGCAGCAGTTTAATTTTTTCCATGTTCACAGAAAACTTGTCCTGTATCCAAGTTGTCCCATTTTACTGTACTTGATTATTCTTTGATCTTCCTACTTCACTTCAAAGTATTTTCAGCTATATTCCTTGATGTGAGGTCCCTGATGACATGGTAATCTTGAGAATTGATTGCTCCAATGCTTTGTATGTGGAACTGCCCTTGAAAACATGTACAGAGTATGGCAGCTAGGTTAGTGATGGTGAGTAGGAGTTCAATCATATCTTCCCAATTCTGTCTTGCCTGAATTAGTTGCTTGTAGGCTTCCATGCCTGATTCAAGGTATTAGTACTAATGTGCACACCCTTCATGGCTTGGGACCTCAGAACCTGATAGAGCTTCTTTCTGAACTGAATTCAGCCCAGACCAGGCATTCTGACACTGAGAGAGGCCTGAAAGGTGGCAAGAAGGAGCTAGGTGTTCTCCAACTACCTAAAAGGCCCTCCCATGCTTCATATGCCAGGACTCCACCCTTCATGTTTTTCACAAACTAATGAAGGCCAAGCTATATAGAAAGACATTTAATAACATACTGCCTCTTTCTGAGAATGATGCATGTGGTATATGGTTTTCGTTTTGGTATCTGTAAACCATCTTCTTTGTAAATAATATTTGATCTGTTTTATGAGCTTATTTTAATGGTTTTAGTGTCGTATATTTTAGGTTGATTTTAGTTTAAATCAATATAAATTATACAGTAATAAAATGGATGGATGGATGGAGTTACTTCCAGATAGTCCAGCCAACTGGATCAATGCAAATTAAAATTATGAGCCAGCTAATAGGACCAAGCGAAGGCATGATATAAATTAGAGATATGAAGCCTCCTAGACAGATCAGTGCAGAACTTGTAATTATTCATTTTTTGCCACCAAAAACAGCTGTAAAGCATGGCATGTTGGAATATGCTTGTGGAAAAGAAATGTTAATTATGTGCTTCATGGCTGAGGTAATCATATATATGGCCATCTGAGTGGGCCTTTGTAAGACCAGTGGCCAATGTTAGCAAGCTGCACCAATGGATGACAGAACCAGGACGTCTATTCTTGCAAAAATCCTCCAGTGAATAGGAGGAAAGCAGTGATGCTTGCAATGTGGTTCAAGAAGTGGCCACAGGAAATTGATCTGAAGATAAGATGGAGCCCTTGGCATTACTGGCAACACTGTTATGTATGGAAAGATCAGAAGGCTAAAAGTATCTGGCATAAGCCACTGTACTTTTAACACCCATATTCTTTATGACCTGCAGTTGCCAACCTTGGGGCTCCAGATGGACTACAGTTCCCAGAAATCTTGGCCAGCATAGCCAGTGGTGAAGGCTTCTGGGTTTTCTACTCCAAGAGCATCTTGGTCTAAAAGGTTCAAAGTCACTGTTTATTTTTTTAAAAAAATTAGTCTCCTCCAAAAAGGGGAGTCCCAACAAAGTACAGTTCTATAACTGAGTGAAAGGTGGGGCAATAAAATCAAATGTAAACGTCCTATTTTCCACCTGATACTGGCATTGAGGTGACCCTGGGTTCTTGAGGGCTCTGCTGATAAAGTTTAACTGTTTGCAGTTCCTATTAGTCAGGTGAGGCCTCAAGTATAGCACAGAAGGTGACCTGGGTACCTGCCATCATAGGAGCAGACCAGCTAATCACAGAAAGGTTTTATCACCAAGTGATAAACTGGCTCTCATATCACTGCAGGGCATTGCTGGAATCAGCATCAGTAGAGGAAACAATCCCCATCACTCAAACTGCAGATCTTCCAGCAGATTTCCCCAGCATATTGCATGTCTTATGGAAAGGTGTGATATATGTGAAAGAAATAGTTCTAAATATGGCAATCACAGAATGGAAATAAACACTGGACAAAATGTGTGTTGTTCAAACAGCAGCAGCCCTGTTGCAAAGAGCTTTGTCCAGAAAAAGAGGGGAAACTATCAGAACATGGTCTGTGCTTGATTGACATAACAGGGAAAGGGAAAGGTCACCCTTGCTCAAAAGCCAGTCCTGTCTGACTCTAGGGGCCAGTGTTCATCTCTGTGTACAGCCAAAGAGCTAGTGCTGTCTGCAAACATTTCCATGGTCATGTGGCAGTCATGACTAGATGCCAAAACACATGGAATGCTCTTACCTTTCCTGTTAAAGCACTACCTATTTATCTACATTCAATCTCTTGCTTTCAAACTGTTAGGTATAGGGGCTGTGGTGGGTCAGTAGTTAAGAAGCTCGCCTTGTTAGCTGGAAGGCTGACATGTCGGCAGTTCGAGACCTGGGTGCTGCATGACAGATTGAGTGCCCATCTCTGTCCCAGCTCTTGGGGACATGAAAGGAGCCTCATACGGGTGTCTCCTGAGCGGAGTTCCTCCCGCAAAAATCCTTTCAGCCCAGAATAATTTCTGACACGAAATTATTATTATTAAACTGTTAGGTTGGCAGGAGTTAGGACTGACGTGCCACAGAACTGAAGTCTCGAACTATTGACCTGCTGACCTTCCAGCCATCAAGCTCAGTATCTTAACCACTAAGCCACTGTAGCCCAATTGACATGATACATAGGATGTAATACAGCTTTAGTGAAACACAAACAAATCTAGCTAGTGTGTTCTTGATTTCTGTTGCCCCTAACAATTCAATGGTTTCACCATGGTTATATGATATCTCAGAGTTTCTGTTTTAGGATTGATTTATTTTTGCTGGCAAAGAGGCATAGAAAAATTGAATGAAATATTACAGGGTAAAAAGAATTGAAAGGAGCTGCAAATAAACAACAGGAACTGTTATAATGTGAACAGTTCCAGCCTTGGTGCTTCAGGTGTGGTCAGCATTCAGTTAATGTCAACGCTGCAATAAGACATGAAGTGGCCAAGGCTTAGGGGACACAAGGCTGGTTTGCTGAGCCGTAACCTCGGTAAACTGAGTTGACTAAGTCAACAGAGATGGCTAGTGCATTAATCACCACCTAGCAGCAGTTCTTGCAAAAAGAGCCTTGTCCAGGCAACAGATGCCAATGAAGATAAAGAACTGTTTACAATTGAGATCTTTGTCTCACAGCATACAGAAAAGTACAATGTGCTGGACATGGGAAGGTGAAGAAGAAAAGAGGAAGGAAGGAAAGAAAAACATACTGTTGCCTGACACGTTTGACTGAAACAACTATACCAGCACTATACTCAAACCACAAGAGTGGGCCTTGGGTGAATGCTAACTCAGATCAGACTAATAAGTGCTTGGAGCAAAACCTTTTGGAACAAAAGTACAATGATTCTATGAGCTTTAGTGGATCTGGAGTATTTGGGGAGAGGTGGTGTATGATTGTTGTGGGTATCATACAGACATAGGAAACTGCTTAATATCGAGTCATCAATCAGACTATCTATCTCAATACTGTATTATCATCTATGAATGGGCCCTGGTATTACTTGCTCATCTCCCACCTAAATGCTAATTGGGCCCAAACAGGGCAGCTTCTCAAAATCAGATTAGATCAGTCTGCTTGGAGTGGGATGGCAGGGTATATAGGTAAAGGTAAAGGTAAAGGTAAAGTTCACCCTTACTCAAAAGCCAGTCATATTCGACTCCAGGATTCAGTACTCATCTCAGTTTATAGCCAAAGAGCCAGTGCTGTCTGCTTTTGCAGATGTTTCCATGGACATGTGGCAGGCATGACTAGACATCATAGTGCACGGAACACTGTTTACCTCCCCACCAATGTAGTACCTATTTATCTACTTGCAATTTCTTGCTTTTGAACTGCTAGGTTGGCAGGAGCTGGGACTGCTAGGGTGGCAGGAGCTGGACAGGAGCTGGGACAGAGATGAAAGCTCTCTCCGTTGTGCAGCACTGGGGTCTCAAACTGCCGACCTTCCAGTTGTGAAGTTCAGCATCTTAACCACTAAGCCACTGCAGTCCCAGCAGCATATATATGCTTATCCAATTCTAGCATCTCAAAACCATGGTGAGGATTAATTAGAGAGGCAGTCACATCTAAGGCCACCCTGTAAGGTTCTGTAGCTTCACAATGAAAAAGACTAATCGTTGACCTCCAGGAGATACTTTTTTGTTGATCAGCCGCACAGTTGATTCTGACCCTTTGTGACCCTATGGACCACTGCCCGCCAGGCACCTCTGTCTTCCACCATCCTCCTCAACTCGCTCAGTTCTGTGCCCATTGTGTCTACAATACCATCTAGCCATCTCATTTTTGGCCGCCCCTTCTTCTTTTGCCCTCCACCTTCCCCAGTATCAAGGCTTTCTCAAGTGAATCTTCTCTTCTCATTTGATTTCCAAAGTACTTTAGTTTCATCTTTACTGTTTGACCTTCTAAGGAGAAGTCAGGGTTGTTTTCACCTAGAATCAACCTGTTTGTTCTCCTCGCTATCCAGGGGACTCTCAAAACTGTCCTCCAACACCACATTTCAAAGGCATCTATTCTTCTGCACTCAGCTTTCCTAATGGTCCAGCTCTCACAACCATACATTACCACTGGGAATACCATTGCTTCAACTATGCGAATTTTTGTTTGCAATTTGATGTCTCTGCTTTTCACTATGCTCCCCAGGTTTCTCATAGCTTATCTCCCAAGTATCAGTCACCTTTTTATTTCATGGCTGCAATCACCATCTGCAGTGAGCTTTGATCCTAAGAAAGTAAAATCTGTCACTGCTTCTACTTCTTCCCCATCTATTTTCCAGGGATTGATAGGGCCTGTTGCCATTATCTTGGTTTTCTTGATGTTGAGTTTCAAGCCAACTTTTGCACTTTCTTCTTTCTCTGTTATTGTTTGTAGTGGACTTTCATGTTGTGATGTTTATGTGGTACTTTGTTAGCTGCCCTGAGTCGTGTCGTGAGTGGGTGGCATACAAAGTGTAAAAATAAATAAATAAATAAATAAATAATACTGAAAAGACGTTTGGCAACATTGGGCATTTCCTATGATATTGGAGACAATGTCTCCACTCTTGGAAGTATTTTTTCACAGTGATAGACTTTTTGGTTGAGGAAAATCACCAGCTCTTCTTTTTGCTAAGTCAAACATCTTCCACAAATAGAAAGAGCCCTAGATCCATAATGTTTGGGGATTGTGTAGGGCTCCATTCATGCCAAGGATGTAGTGGCTTAGTGGTTAAGATGTTGAAATTCAAGACAAGAAGGATAGCAGGTTGGAAGTTCAAGACCCGAGTACTGCACAACAGAATGAGCTTCTGTCTCTGCCCCAGCTCCTGCCAACATAGCAGTTTGAAAGCAAGAAATTGCAAGTAGATTAATAGAGACCACTTCGGTGGGAAGGTAAACAGTGTTTCATGCACTCAGGAGTCTAGTCATGCCTGGCACATGTCCACAGAAACATCTGCAGATGCAGAGAGTGCTGACGCCCATAAGGGTTTTCTGAGTAATTGAAAAACATATTTCTCCTACTCTTGGTTGTGTTTTTGCATTACTGGTGTGATCTTTGATTCTGATCTGCTTTTTGCTTTTATCCAGAACTTGTCTTTGTCTGTAGTCTGATCACAGTCCCAGAGCATATTTTAGTCCAAGTTCAGCAATGAGTATTTATAGCTCAGCCCAGTCAGTCAACTATCTTCAACACTAGAAATATAGGTCATCAATGCTTTAAGCAAGTAAGGCGACAAACAGCTCCCCTTTATTAGTATACATAGAGGTTATCTTCATCTATAATTTCCACACTGTATTAATTACAGGGTTTTTTTTAAAATTCATCTGTGTTGCTGCTTTTATCCTCTATATTGACCAAATAAATGAGGAGGAAAAGGAAGCCCTGGAAATTCCCCATTTTGCCCATGGCTTAAGGGAATATGAGGAAATCAGCTTTTCACAGTGCAACTTGCTGGTCAGAAGACGATTGAAAGTTAATTCTTCATTATAATAAAAAGTTTTTAGCTTCCTCATTCAGTAACATTCAGTAACATTCAGTAACATTCTTTTTACATCATTCTGGAGTCTATTATTATCCCCAGACAGGATCTGCAATGAACTGTCAACTAGTTAATTCTGAAAATAAAATAATTTTTTTGGCTTGAAAACAGTAAAGTGGGTGGGACAGAATTATATCCATACAAATCGAATAAATCAATTAAATCAATCCTGCTCCTACCTTCCTCCATCCTGGATTAATCAAGTAATAAATAGAAGGGTGTTGCCACACTATGTACACAAATAGATTTGGCTCTCTGATGTTACTCAAGGCAATAGAAAGAATAAAAATAACACATTAGACTAGTCACAATCTACATAGCATTACCCAATCAGTTTTCACTTAGTTGTTTTGTTTGTTTGTTTGTTCGTTCATTCCCATTTTATAGGCCACCTTTCTCCCCATGATGTCAAGTCCTCTTTGACTTATGTGAGCTATCAATGTGACCTCCAAAATGTCTTGTCCTCAACAGCTTTGCTCAGCAATTATAAACTCAAGGTTTTAGGTCCTTTAGTGAGTCAATCCTTCTCATATTTGTTTTTCCTCTTTTCCAATTACCTTTCCCCCAGGACTAGTGTCTTTTCTAGTAAGTCTTGCTTTCTCATGATGTATTCAAAGTAGGACAGCCTCAATTTTATTATTTTTGCTGCCAGAAAAATGTCAGGTTTGATTTGATCTAGTACCCACTTGCTCATCTTTCTGGAAGTCCAGAGCATTAGCAAAGCTCTCCTCCAGAACCATAGCTCAAATGAATCTTTTCCCCCGCTTCATGTTAGCTTTCTTCTCTGTCCAGTTTTCACTTCTATCCATGGTGATTTTGAATACAAAAGTGTGGATGACCTTTTCCTTGGTCTTGGTCTCCAATGAACACTCTTTATGCGAGGTTTGACTGTATATATAGCAAAGCAAGAATGTTTTATGGACTACCTGACTGTCAGCTTCCATATATATATACATGTACACACACACACTCTTGTTAAGACTAAAACACTATTCATCTGAATTAATTGTTGTGTCCTATAACTGGAAACATCTGCAGATGTAGACAGCGCTGGCTCTTTGTCTATAAACAGAGATGAGCACTGAACAGTAGAGTTGGATAGAGTTGGCTTTCAAGCAAGGGCAACCTTTACCTTTAACTGTTAATTTTCCTGTAACAATATTTATTATATTTTCCACTAGTGGATTAATTCATTTCCGTGAGTGAACTCCAGCATGAGTTGCATTAGCAGACTAGAAACCAGAAATTGTCCAAAACGATGCTTAGAAAATGTGTCTGAGGGATATGAAATGTTGCCTTGACAACAGATGCCTGGTTTTCATACAATTTATTTATTTATTTATAATTCACATTTCTATAGCCACCCACTCGCCACAACGTGGCGACTCAGGGAGGCTTACATAATTAATATAGAACTACAAAATAACAAGATAAAAGCGCCAGGAGGGAGAAAGCACAAAAGTTCAAATATTGAGCTGGAAGCGTTCTTGGCTGCCCGCACGGCCGGAGCAGTGGAAACAGCCACCCGCACAGCTGGGGCAGCATCTTCGGCTGTGGCCCTTTTTATCCCCCTGGGCAGGTGTTGTGAGTCTGGGGGAGGTTGGAGGTGTCCTCGGCTGCCCGCAGGGCCGGGGCACGGAAACAGCTGCCCACCCAATAAGGGACTATGAATTTCTGCAAAATAAGTGGATTGTCATGCGTATCAGCCAGTGGCATAGCATGGGGGTAGTGGTGGTGGGCCACCCCAGGTGGCACTTTTGGGCGGCAGCAGAATTTCACAATAGGTGGGACTTCACTGCCTCTGGACTTCCTGGTGGCCAGGGCGAGGAGGCCACCACTTCCAGTGCCCTGGGCCCCGCCCCGGGCCAGGGCACAAAGCGCCGCTACGGCAGCAGGACTTCGCCGCTACCCCTGGACTTCCTGGCGGCCGGAGCAGGGAGGCCGTGGCAGTGGCAGGACTTTGCCGCCACCCCCAGACTTCCTGGCCAGTTGCCTTGTGGTAATTGCCCGTGTTTTGTTTTGTGCTCAGATTGTTCGCGGTGAATTTCTGTGGATTTTGGAGCCTTTTGGATTTTAATGTCTAGAGGAGAGGCGGCGAGTTTAGCCTACACCCCGGGTGGCTGAAACCCATGCTACGCCACTGGTAACAGCCCCAGAACCTCAAAGATGTTAACATATAGACAACAACAACAACAATAACAACAGCAGCAGCAACAACAACACTCATGTAAACAAACAAGGTCTGTGAGGTTACATATGAAGAGTTAAAAATAGAAATCAAATCTAATTCAAGTTTGTTAGCCTTCTCTGGGTGGTGATGTGAATCTCTTGCACAGGCACAACTGGTTTAGTAATGGGGCTTGCTGAAACAGCAACGTGTCAAATGAGAGATCATTTTTCAAAGAAGAAAATGGCTTTATGAACTGAGGAAGTCAAAATTACTTTTTTACTTCACAAAGATTGTCCTTTAAGTACAGGCGCTCTCTTCAAAACAGAAAGTAGTACTAGACACAAAGACTGGGTGTGTCCATTTTCATTATAATAAATCCTATGAAGAACTGTGAGGGAAAAAATGCCTTGACTTTTAAAGAAGATTGTACAGACCAGAGAGATCAAGATCTGACTCGATAAATCAGTTACCAGTATGTTTAGATGCAATAATGGAGTAACAGCTATCCAATAACAGCAACTGGGGAATAGTCAGAGCTTGAAAAAACTACCGGTAACTTTTTAACATTATAGCTTCCAGAATCCTGGCTGGGGGATTCTGTGGGTTGTGTTTTAGTTTGTCCACATAACTGCAACGAACAATTATTTACTATATTTTTATAATGGAGGGTTGGAATTGGATTTTTGTTGTTGTAGAAATGTGCTTCACCATTTCTTCTTGAATCATTCTAAACCATAATTCAGAATTGAATTAACCATATGAACAAATATATATATACAGTTGTACCTCGCTTAAAGAGCATAATGCATCCCACAGGATTGCTCTTTAAGCGAGTTTGCTCTTTAAGTGAAACACCATTGTAAATGACCAATTGGGGGGGGGGATTGTGAACCCCAATTTATTTGTTAGCGAGTTTTTGGTTGGTTTTATTTGTTAAGCGAAGCAAACATTCAGAGAAAATTCTGCTCTTTAAGGGAGTTACTCTTTAAGCGAGGCGCTCTTTATGCAAGGTTTGACTGTACAGTACAGTAAAACCTTGCATAAAGAGTGCCTTGCTTAGAGAGTAACTCGCTTAAAGAGCAGAATTTTCTCTGAATGGTCACTTTGCTTGACAAATAAAACCAACCAAAACTCGCTTAACAAATAAATTGGGGTGCGCAATCCACACACACACACCAGAAGCCACAATTGGTCACTTACAATGATGTTTCGCTTAAAGAGCAAACTTGCTTAAAGAACATTCCTGTAGAACGTATTATGCTCTTTAAGCGAGATACAACTGTACTTCAGAATCGAAGAACTACTGTATATGCACAAATAGAAAGAGGCTGGTCAGTAACCAACAGTTTGCCACAGAAGACTCAATAAAACTGCCACAGCTAGGATGATTGTAGACCAAATAATCATTACTTTGTGCCTCAGCTTAGCAACAACATAGTAATCTATAGCACTTTTCTCCAGCTTCATACCCTTCCAGTGTGTCCAACTACAGGTTGCACCACCCTTAGCAAATAACTCAGGACAAGGACTAAATCTGTTGAAGATATTCTCTGTATTGTTGACCTCACTGTAGTTTTTAACCTGTGTACATTTAAAGAAATGTCAAGTTTATGATTTAGCACTTGTCTCCATGCCCTTGGGGACAGCCATAGGAGCCTACCAGGTTGGGTAAGAAACTAAAATCACAGATACAATACTGTACAGTAGAATAGATGCCTTTGAGATGTGGTGTTGGAGGAGAGTTTTGAGAGTCCCCTGGACAGCGAGAACAAATAGGTCAATCTTAGAAGAAATCAACCCTGACTGCACCCTTGAAAGTCAAATAGTAAAGATGAAGCTAAAGTACTTTGGACATCAAATGAGAAGAGAGGATTTGCTTGAGAAAGCCTTGATGCTGGGAAGGATGGAGGGCAAAAGAAGAAGGGGGCGGCCCAAAATGAGATGGCTAAATGGTATTGTAGACACAATGGGCACAGAGCTGAGCGAGTTGAGGAGGATGGTGGAGGACAGAAGTGCCTGGTGGACAGTGGTCCATGGGGTTGACTGTGCAACTGAACAACAACAAAATTTGCAAGTAGAAGAGTAGGCTTTCGCTCCTGATTGTGCAATACTGCCCTCTAGCCACACAAGAACATTCCTGCACCTGTTTCTTTGGTGTGCAGATCCCAAACCTGTAAAACTAATTAAAAGTGCATCTACATTCCTAAAATATCCACTTATGGGTCAGCTCCCAATCAATTTAACGATTGAGATTCCCCAGTTGTGGCTGTTCCTAGACCAGGACACCTTGCTCATGGAGTCACCTCCAGACTTGATTATTGTAATGCGCTCTACATGGGGCTGCCCTTGGTGACCATTCAGAGGCTACAGCTGGTCCAGAACGCGGCTGCACGAGTGGTGTTGGGGTGCGGGCGTTATGCCCGTGCCTCACCACTGCTGAGGGAGCTGCACTGGCTTCCAGTTTGCCTCTGGGTGCAATTCAAGGTGCTGGTTATTACCTTTAAAGCCCTGCATGGTAGTGGACCAGGATACTTAAGAGACCGCATCGTCCCAAGGACATCTGTCCGTCCCACCTCTCTGGCACTAGAAGGAGGGCCTTCTCTGTATCCGCTCCAGCCTTGTGGAACCTCCTCCCAATAGAACTAAGCCTGCAAACAGAGCTGCTGTCCTTCAGGAAAGGATTGAAAACCTGGCTGGCAGGTCAGATCTGGGGAATGGATCGATCAATTTCCCCAGCTGGCTGGCTGGTTTGACACCCAGTGCCTCCTAGCTATAATACCTAGCTATAATGCCTGGTTTTTAATGCTAAGTTTTTAAGCTTCTTTTAAAACTTTTAATTTCTAAATTGGTTTTAAATTGTTATCGTGTTGGGAATCACCCTGGGTCCCTTCGGGGAGGAAGGCGATAAACAAATTTAAATAAATAAATAAATAAATAAATAAATAAATAAATAAGTGCTTGGTGTGCATGTGCAGTGGGGGAACCAGTGAAAAGGTAAGCCCTGAAGGTGGTTCCCCCCAAAAGCTGCTACCGGTTCTCCGGGACACTGGGGAAAGTTACTACCGGTTCTGACGAACTGGTGAGAACCTGTTACATCCCATCACTGACCTGAGGGTGTGGCTTAAGATGATGGTTTTCGTTGTGTGTTCTGGATGGAAGCTGGAGGCATCAGTGGATTTGTGATATAATGTGGTACTGAGATTTCCATGTTGTAGCTTCACTGCGGTGTCTTGAAATGTACTTGTTGTATAAACTGGCCCAAACAGAGGTTGATATTTGGATGAAGGTCACTGAAATCCTGGCGGAATTTTATTAAGTTTGGTTTTCATGGGTCCAGATCAAAAATATTTATTTACTGTACCTCAAACAGAGAGAGAAGTGGATACAGCAGTTAAGAGTCGTTCTAGATCAGCCAAACCTCCTGACAGTATTGCTCTCAGCTCTTTGTCACAGAATCCAGAAGGGGGCACTACCCTACCATTATCACAGATCAAGACCCATCTCAAGTGCTATGCCAGAATTAAATGATCAAAAGGGCATCTTTGTTTTATTTTTTAAATGTAAATCTAATAACTAAGCCTCCCTCTCAAAGGCCATACAGTTGGTCAATCTAGTTAGGTCAGTCTCTTCAGAATAAAGAAACGGTATCAGGTAAAGAAAAACCTGTACAGAACTAATTAAGTGTTCAAAATAACAGAAGTCAGAGTATTCACATGGAAGAATGGCCTGAGAACTAAAGGCTGACTTAATGTAGATTTTCTTATATTTTTGTGAAATTTATCTTCTTATCACAGCAACTTGTTTTCCAGAAGGTCAAAAACTGCTACTAAAGGAAGGTTAACTCTTCTTTGAATGATATGTTGAAGATACCCTCATTAAAAACTTAGGAGGTGGGTTTTGTGAACCAAAATATGCCATGCCACCCAGAGTAACATGTCATTGGCTCTTCTGCCTCTAGTGAACTGATATCAAGAGAACAAAATCCCATAGAGTCTGACAAGAGGAAGAAATGAAATGGGCTTATATCAGTACTGGGCAATTCGTACAGTGATGGGATGTAACAGGTTCTCACCAGTTCGCCAGAACCGGTAGTAACTTTCCCCAGTGTCCCGGAGAATCGGTAGCAGCTTTTGGGGGGAACCACCTTTGGGGCTTACCTTTTCACTGGTTCCTCCACTGCGCATGCATGCCAAACACTTGGTGTGCATGCACGCCTACAGTGCTTGTTGCGTATGTATGGCCTCCTTGCTGTCCTCCCAAGCAGGGAGGAGGAAGAGAAGCTGCTAGCCTGAAACTCTCTATAGCCTGCTCCCCAGGGTAAGTGACTCACCTTTGGATGTGGTGTGTCTGTGTATTTTAATGTGTATTTAATACCTTTACCTATATTGACATATTACCACAGTTCCTAAAAAGGCCTGGTGGCCGGCAGGCCTGGCTTGGGGTTTTTAAGCAAAGTCTTGGAGTTACCTCATCAATAAGCTACACCTGTGCTGTTCCAATTGCTGTTCCAATTGGAGAACCCTTAAGGAGGTACAGCTGTTTTACATTTACATTAAGGCATATTATCCTAGATAACTGGTTAGGCAAAGTCTTAGTACCTAAGTACCAAAATGAAGCCATCTTGTGGTGAGTTCATTCTGTAGTTCCTTCCATCTGACCTAGTGTGAGAAAGATTAGCCAGAATAAGCTTTAAGCTCTGGTTTAAAAGCTCTGGTTGATTTGTGTTTGGGGTGGGTGGGTGGGTTGAGGGGTGTGTGTGTGTGTGCTTATTTTTATTTTATTTTTTTATTATTTTGTATTTTATTTTGTATTTTTCTTTGGCCCCGCCCACAACATCATGATGTCATGATAGCTCCGCCCACACTATGATGATGTCACGGTGGGGTAGTAAAATTTTTGACATCCCACCACTGAATTCATAGCTCTTTAGATCAGGGGTTTCCAATCTATGGCCCTTGGACCAGATCCAGCCCATGATGCCAATTCATCTGGCCCTTCCTGCTCCCAGAAGTGGAAGTAAAATGCACATGAACAGGCAAGTTACACACATACACACAAACATCACAGGCGCAGAGCACTGCTGTAAATGACCTACGTTTGTCGTAAACATGTTTATGATAGCCATGGGTCATTTACTGCAGCGTTCTGTGCATCCCTGCCCAGATGGGTGGCATCTGGGCAGGGTGGTGGTGAAATTGGGTGCCTTCAGGCAGGGGGAGTAGCGAAATTGGGTGGCCACACCCTCCTCCCTACCCTGCCCCATCAGGTTTTGTCCCTGCAAGTGGTTGAAGGTCTCTCCTGCTCAAAAGCCAGTCATATCTGACTCTAGGGTGCAGTGCTCATTTCCATTTACACCCAAAGAGCCAGTGGTGCCTATGTTTGCAGATGTATACATGGCCATATGGCAGACATGACTAGATCGTCCACGGCATAGGCTCCACCCAGTATTAGCAAAAAAAAAAATTGCTGCCCACGACTGGGAGGAACCATGTGACCAGCCCGCAGCCTGAAAAGGTTGGGAACCCCTGCTTTAGATATTCTTCACCTGCAATTCCCAGTAGCCCTAAGCAGCATAACCAATGGTGAAACATTTTGGAATTTACATTCTCCTGTTAAGGTTAAAATCTCTGTAATCCTCAGGAGTTACAGGTTTTCAGTTCCGCTGGCTGGGTTTCAGATGAACTCTACTGTGAGGGGTTTTCCCATTCTAGATTTGTGTCTTCTTTCATGTTAAGGTGCTCTGCACAGGGCCGTAGCCAGGATTCTAGATGGGGGACGGGGGGTCAGGAAGGGCAAAAAAATTCAGGAAGGGCAACGTGGCACTCACATATATAACATTGGCACCACGGCTTGGGTTGGGGGGGCTGTTAGCTCAGGAGGGTTTTGCCGCCACCGCCCCCCGGCACCTATTGGCTACGGCCCTTGCTCTGCATGTAACTCAGTAGGTTTTCTGTGTAATAGACCACCATGAATAATTCAACCGTGGGGGCCCAGATGTTCTTGGACTTCAATTACAAGAAGTCCAAGTCAGCACACCTACTGATCAGGGCTTCTGGGAATTGAAGCCCAAGAACATCTGGGAGCCCAAGGTTGAGAAACCCTTGGTTGAATCCTAGCTGTTAAGGAATGTTACCAATGGAGTTTACACCCAAATGATTTTGTGCTCAGTTCAATTTCATCTGGGTTATCAACATTGCAGTAACGGCAAACAATTCAGCTTGCCCTATTCTACAAGCTTTATTAACTACTTTTACTTCTAAAAATAAGCATCTCAAAGTATTTCAAAATTGTTGCAAACAAATCGCAAATCTATCAGAGAGTAAACAAAACCAAACAAAATAAAACCATTGTGGTACTTTAAAGACTAACTGCTGTATTTTAATGTTAGTTTTCATGGATCAGGTCCACTTCATCAAATGTCTACACTTCATGGGAGGTGATATTTAAAAACCCAGAGGATCACAAGATGTCTCACTCCTGCTACGCAATGTTAAATGGGTTTGGATAAAATGGTTGTAAAAAATACAACTAATAATGTGGGCAATCACCTATAATAGCCATAGGTTGCACAGGAGACCCAGAATCATTTGTACACTCAGAGTTCTGTGGCATTTTCTCATCATTCCAAGCTACTGTTTAGGAATATTCTATTCACTTGCTCAAGGTTGCGTTTTAATGCAGAAGTAATAATACACAATCAGTAGCTCATGTAACTTTAGGCCACTCAAGTATGCTGGAGAAGACTTTTGAGTCTCCCCTGGACTACAAGGAGTTCAAATAGGTAAATCCTGAATAAAACCAACCCTGACTGCTCCTTGGAAGAACAAATACTGAAGCTGAAGCTCAAATACTTTGGTCACCAAATGAGAAGAAAGGACTCACTGGGAAAGGCCCTGATGCTAAGAAAGATCAAAGGCAAAAGGAGAAAGGAATGGCACGGGATAAGATGGTCAGGCAGCATTGTTGACAGTGGCTGGGCAGACTCCAGAGGATGGCAGTTGACAACGGAGCCTGACATCCTGTGGTCCAAGGGTCGAACTCAACTACGCAACTGAACAACAACAAAATCTCATGTGCCTAATGGTTATAAAATTAACTGTCCATGCTGAACATTCTGCCTATTTACTAAGTCATCCAAAGTATGAACAGTCTTGTCACCTTTCCCTAATATGTTTCGATAACAGCAACTAAGGAATTCTCTGTTGGGGGGGGGGGAGGAGGCAATTGTTAAGAAAAAAATTACAAAGGAAATGTTTTATTAAAAATTTCATTTATTGAGGGAGAGAAATTCAGAATTAAGGTTTCAGAAAGCAGCAGTGGTTTTGAATAGGAAATGGAAAAAAGATGGTGGAATTCACACATACATTAATGTCACTTAATTTGTCAACCATAGTGAATAGTGAATTACCTTATTTTCTATCATGTCCCTCAAAGATATACAGTAGTTTCAAGCTTTATCATATCAAATTTTGCAATTTCTCCAAGCTTTATGCAGCTCTACATTAAAGAAATTTGACTCTCTCTCTCCACGGTGAATTATTTCTCAACCTCGACACTCTCCCTGTTAGATTTATTTGCTGATCTTAAGTCAGCAGCAGTTTACATACAAGTAAAAAGTCATTATATATACACATACATATTTGAAACAATATTTCTTGAACAGCCTTTAAAAGGAGAGGGGAGAATCCAAACATTCGCTGCTCTTTAACTTCATACAAAGGGTATTTCCAAAGAAGCAGACCATTATATTATTTTGTAGTCAGGGCAATAGAAATGAAGGCGTCAAATAGGCCTCATAAGACCGCCTTCCACACATTGGCCAACATTTAAGGCACTATTCAAAGGAAGGATTCTTTTGCCCAGTAATTTTTCTTAGATGGCACACCATCTTAGTGTGACATAGTGGAAAAGGCACCCGTTTTTATACAGGCCACTTGTACATGAGACTTTAGTTTTCCTTGAGTATTTATGCCTGTGACTGACAATCAGAATTCACCAAGCTTGGCTAGATTACTTTTTTGAACTATCATTCCCAAAAATTTCCTACCAGCATTGCCATGGACTCTACTGACTGTGGGATTCTGTGAGCAAAGGTCCAAAATAGTAACATTATTAAGCACTGGAAATTAATATAAGTTATTTGATGGGGGGGGGGGACCCCTCAACCGATGAAGCTACATCATAGACCAAGGGTTCCCAACCTTTTCAAGGCAGGGGCCAGGTCACGCTCTCTCAGTCAGCTTTGAGGGCCGGGCGGCCATTTTTCCCTGCCTGCATGATGAGGGTTGCCATTTTGTCCCAACAGTTACAAAGGGGTGGCCATTTTTTTTCTTGGATGCCCTTGGAGGAGTGGGGGGGCCACATGAAATGGCGCTGGGGACCGGATCCAGCCCTCAGGCCTTAGGTTGAGAACCCCTGTCACAGACTGTAATGTGGGTAGTGGTAAAAAGGGGAAAGAAGAGAGTAGATAAAAATCTCATGTTCTGCATAACAAAGAACAACTGCTTGAGTTGCAATTGAGACAGTAAAATGTGTAAAGGCACAGCTTCGTATATTCTTTATGTGAACATCTGGGATGAAAAGTGATAAAACATTGGAACATGCTTTTCTCTGTTAATTTTAGTGTTAAAAACTTCTACTTAGTACATAATTCTACCTTATTGATCTCCAAAAGTGCAGCTTTCTAGATTCCAGATCCTTCCCTTTCTCTCTATGAAGCTCATTTGCAAACAGCAATCAAAAGTGGCACTAGCTTAGAAGAACAGTTTGGATTTCCCACAGCCAGGAGGAAGGGAACTTCCACCAGATTCATTGCTTACTCAGAGAAAGACTATAAACAGCATCATTCTCTTTGTCCACATTTTGGTTTGAAAAAAATAAATACATTGATGTTTAATATGTAAAAACATACAATTTACTGAATTAGTAATTTATCACTAAAAGCAGAAAAGGCAACTTTGGAGGTAGAAACAGAAAGGTAGTTGTTAAAAATGCAGAATAAATGCATGGCTTATCATCACATACTAATACAGCACTTCCCTTAATAACTAATCTCAGTTATTTGGGGAAATGCTTTGTAAGTTAAAACAATATATAAATCTCAAGGCTATAATGTATTTACCAGTGTGTATCATTTATTCCATTGTAGCATTCTGAGTGTGTTAAGCTCAGTGGTATATTAGGATGCACTTGTATGGCCAGCATGGGTTTTAATTAATATGGAAGATGAAGCTATTTTAACATCTGTGGGCTGTTGAACCTCTATTCCAAATAGGGACAACTTGAAAGACAACCACATATAGCCTTAGTTCACATGGAAAACCCATGGCACTCTCCAGAGGTACTGCTATGCTTGAACCATCACATCCTTACAAAGACTTCTTAAATTTTAGAGGTACAGAAGGGTAAATGTGCTATCATATAGAAAAAGAAACGGAGGTTTCAATGGGTTTGCAGGACGAGAACATCAACTCCAAAACAAACCATGGTGCCTTCTGTATGTAAGAAAGTCCTTATGTACTGAAAACGATCCCCCTTCCCTTTACAGTGCCATAGAAAACTTCATTAAAGACAGCCATCAATATATGGCCATAAGAGGAGAAAGAGGGACTAAACATCTTGTCACGCCTCTTCCTCAAGAGTTTTGTCACATATACAGAACAACTTGTAGGCTTGTTCAATGGCCACTATTTGCTGGTCTAAGGATACAGGAGGCGGAGGGTAGGGAGAAATCCTTCAGCCATAGTCTTTTGTTACACAAGCATTCAGCAAAGATAAATAGAAGTGTCCTAGTCCCTAAAAGGGAGATTATGTCTTCAGAATCAAATAGGCTTTGTGGTGCTGTTGTAAACCAGGTGTTCAGTGTCCTCCGTCGTAGAGAGCACAGAAGAAAGAGTGGAGTTGGCTGCAGTTGTTGGCTGGCGCCGGCGGCGATAACTCTTTCTATTCTTCAGGAAGAAGTAGCTAAGGATGGCCAAGACGATCATGATGCATACACCAAGGAGGACAGCAATGGCAACTTCAAAAGAGCCTAGGAGAGGTGGAAAAGAATTACAGTTGAAAGCCAGAACAGCAGCCTTGGCACACAAAATAACCAAGAAGGTGTTGTCAGAACAACCTGGAATAATTCAACATCCAAACCATCCTGGCTCATTTAACTATGTTCCACCTTAACTTCAAGTGATCCCTGGTCTCTCTTTCATTTTGAGTGTGCACTTAGTATGTGGTCTTACACAATACTTGCAACCTGTTTTTGTAAATTAAGAAAAAAAACATAATCACTAGTCTTTAATTCTTTGCATTGCACAGATTCTGAGATACATACTCTTTTTCTGCAAGGATCATAGCTAAGCTCAGAAACAGTTTTAAATTATAATGACACAAACTGCTTTTTTGAACACCTAAAGCCCCTAAAGTGAGGAACAGAAAGCCAGCTGCAAGCCAAGTGGTGAAAATATATTTATTTCAACAAACCATAGTTAAAATTACTTACAATGGTTAATGTACTAATTCTAGCATGGCTGAAGAGGTGTGTGTGTGTGTATAAAATCACAACAATCCTATAATGATTAAGTAATCATCAAGCACCACAGAGTTCAAATGATTTTATTTAAAGCTGTAACGCTACGTACCAGCTTTGAAGTAACTTGCTAGGAATGCAACAGAAATTACTGTACTTCTGTATAGGGCTGCATTATAAATGCATATTCTCCTGTGGTTTAAAAAATTAATTACTATGTACTTTAACTTTAGATTTTGTTGGAATTATTGCCCCATCTCATTTCATTTTATCTACTCAATAAAAGTCTAATTAAATTTTCTGAGAACTGTGCATTTATAGAAAAGTTCTGTGGGCAGGGAAATATAGGAAAAGAGTTACATACTTAAACCTGCTCGCTGATACTCATATCCTCTCCATCTCTGCCCAATCACATCTGCCTCTGAAAAGAAGATTAAAACGTAGTCATGTAACAGGACTTTGAAGAACAGAAGGAGACCTTGAGAGGGATAATTTCATATAATATTACTTTCAATGTTAATACAGTAATTTACTCAAAATGTCTTACAAGTCATCACTTTTTATTATCTACAGTTAATCAATTGGGTCATCATGCTATTACTTGTTCTCCTCATGATCTATCTATATAAGGCATGCAATTTTATTTGAAAAGTAAAGATGCATGAGTGAGACATGCTTTGAGAATCTGTTATTTATTACATGATTTTGCCTCACAGGAAGACAACATATTAGAGAGATTCCTGCAAATGTCTAGCCTGGACAAGCTACAGCTATTGTGGCATATGACTTACAGTGGTACCTCTAGATATTAAATTAATTAGTTCCTCAGGGTTTTCTGTAAAGTGGAACCTCATACAACAATTTTAATCTATTCCACAGGGCTCGTTGTTGTACAAAACAATTGCTATATGATGCATGTGTTGTATAGCGATTTTCCCTATGAGATGCATTGTACAACAATATTTTTTTATGCTAAGTGGTTTTTCCCATTGAAAATTTGTTGTATGATTTTTTTCCATAGGGAAAATTGTTATGCGGGATGCCATTCCCCCCCCCCCAACCTAACTCCCAACCTAATTGTTATGTGATTTTGTTGCTATACAGAGTGATTGTTGTATGAGGTTCCACTGTAATTAGCACATTTCCAACAGATGCCTCTAGTTGTCAGTCTCCAACAATCAGCTGTTGCAGAGAAGAGGGAATTTTCAGCACTTCCTGGTGGCGGGGAAAGATTCTGGTGGTGCCAAAACGTGCCAAAAAATTCCAAAAACAGAGTGGAAATGCTCTGAATACACTCCCGCCACCATGAGAAGCATCGGAAGATAAAAAAAAATAATATGTTGAAAAAATTCATAACTTGAAGCATTATTTTCTGGGATTTCCTTTCATATCGTGCTTTTTTGTTAGTCAAAGTGTTCATAACTCGAGGTTTTACTGTATTTACATCCTAGCTGGATTACTGTAATGCAGTGTATTTCAAGAGACTGCCCTTGAAGAATGTTTGGAAATTTCAGCTGGTTCAAAACACTACAGCCAAACTACTGACTAAGGTTATAGGGAACACAGAAAATTCTTAATGAAACAGATTCTCTGGCTATTGGTTCATTCCCAACTCAATTCAAACAGCTGGCTATGACACTATATACAGGTTGGGTCTAAACTATTTGAATGACTAGATCTTTCCATATTATCCTCCCTATTTTTTGAGATCTGCAAGAGAGGGCCTTCTTGGGTCTAAGCCAGTGTTTCTCAACTTTGGTTTTTTGACTTCAATTCCCAGAAGCCTAAGTCAATTCCCCAAAGCACTGATCAGCCAATGTACTGACTTAGGCTTCTGAGAGGCCCCCTTGTGGGGCCTATTACCCATGTTGGGAACCGCCGGTCTAAGCTATCTATGACAACAAATTATACTAATGGATACACCTAGGAAGAGATGTCTATGACCTGTCTTCCTTTTAAAGCCTTTTCTACTTACTTGTGACACCTGAACATGATTTCATACAAGTTTCCTCAGCCTCAAAGTTATTCTTGTTGCCTTCACAACCTCCATATGTGAAGCGGTCACATTTCTCAGTGAATGGGTTGTAATACCAGCGTGGTATACTGTCAAAACATGATCCCGTATCTGGCATATCCACACAGTATCCTTCACAAAAGAGAACAAATTTGTTAATTAGATTGAAATTTTAGTTAATCTTTTTGGCTAGCCACCTATTGTTTGAATACAATCAATCCGTGGAGCCACTAATGCCTGAAGAATTGGCCTCTATTCTGTACACCCATCTTTTAAAAACACCTTTTATTTTTCCCCAATTAAACTAGACCCACTTTAATCATTTAACCTAGGTAGTTTAGCATTACTACCAATGTTTGCTTCCAGGAAGCCTGTTTTGTTTTCTACTTAGGTATAAGTTGAGCAACACAATTGTATTCAAACAAAGCTAGAGCTGAATTGTAATTATTTTCTTCAACTCCAATTACATTAGGGAAATGCAAAAGTAAATGCTAAGATGGTCATAAGCATCTTGCTTCAGTTAACACTCATTCCATAATTCATGATAAACCTACCTTGGCTGAAGGTAACATTGATCTTGCGTAATTTATTAAACCCTTGGACATCTGCAAGAGATGAAAGGAGGATAGTTAGTTGTGTTTTTGCTAATTTTTTGTAGCTAAACACTGCAAGGAATTTTTATGGACACAAACTTCTTCAGATCATTTCGGCCTTTTAGTCTATTTGTTCCTCTTTTTTGTCTCCACCATCAAATGTGTACCATCAAATCAATTCTGATTTGTGGCAACCCTTTTCAGGGTTTTCTAGGTAGAGAATAAGCATAGGTGGTTCGCCATTCCCTTCTTCTGGGAATGCCCTGGGATTGTGCAGTTTGCCCATGAAAACACAGGCTGGCACTTATCTCAACCTCCACTTACACAGCCAGATACCTAAACCATTGAGCCATCCAGTTAGCTAGCAGAATAAGATACTGGATTATTGGAATCTAATTGACAATGGCTAGGACATGTAAGCAACTGATTGCTCCCTTTCCAAGACAATCCCCAGAAACTTTATTCAAACACAGGGTCATCATGAAGACTCTCTGCATAAACAATATTATACAGCAATATATACAACAATGGCCAGCAATGATTCCAGCAACAATAGCAGTCAGAAACATACAACTCATCTGTGCTTAGTGCTGTTTACACTGTTATTTCTCCCTGTGTGAACATGGACCCAAGGACAGGGAAGATGTGTATGGCCTGCATGCATGAACCAGCTTGAGACATTTTTAATTTCACAGCAGACAGTGAAAGCTACATGGATCAAATTAAACCGAAGTAACAGGGAACAATCAACCACTTACAATGAGAGCAACAAGCTGATGCATTATGACCTTTCAAGGTTTAGTTTTATAACCTGGAAATTTTGTTCCAGTGGAAGAGATGATATGGTAGCATAAGCATATACATAAAGATTGATAGATTAACAATAAATTGATAAAATCTCCAAACCCCTATTCTGCTGGTATTCCACAATAGCAGCAACAAAAATATTCCCCACCTGCCTCTAATTTTACTAGTGAATGTCCACTGCCTGGGCAGAGAGGAGCTTACTTCATTTCTGGTAAACTGCACAAACTCCTAGGCTTAGGGTTTTAAAAGTACAGTCAAACCTCGCATAAAGAGCACCTCGCTTAAAGAGTAACTCGCTTAAAGAGCAGGATTTTCTCTGAATGTTTGCTTCGCTTAACAAATAAAACCAACCAAAAACTCACTTAACAAATAAATTGGGGTTCGCAATCCCCTCCACAATTTGTCACTTACAATGGTGTTTCGCTTAAAGAGCAAACTCGCTTAAAGAGCAATCCTGTGGAACGCATTATGCTCTTTAAGCAAGGTACAACTGTATATCCACTAGCTGGATTGCTCTGTGAGGAGGGTACCTGGCTGAAAAGCTGGAAAGGCAGGAGTCTGAATCTCCATTGTGTCTCTTGTGAGAGAAGTGAACTTGTGTTGCCTTGGGCAAACTGCAGTTTCAGAGTACTCTCAGAGGAAAGCAAAGTACTTCTGGGTACTCTATGGTTAGGAAACCCAGGAAAAGGTCACCACAAGGCAGAATGAATTGACTTGAAATGGCATGCATTAATTATTATATATTTATCCACACTACACAGTTACAGTAGTTTGAGAGCCATGTTATCTACCACAGCTACCTCTTAATAGAATCTTGGGATCTAGCATTTGGTAAGATGGTAAGAATCATCTGGTCTGCAAATAGTGGCTCTCCAGGTGTTTTGGACTTCAATTCCCAGAAGCCCAAGTCAGCACTACTGTTGATCGAGGCTTCTGGGAATTGAAGTCCAAAACACCTGGAGAGTCACTATTTGCAGACCAAGGTACTAGTGCATTCTCCTCTCTGTATTATAGCGGAACATTCTAGGTACAGTACTTCACTCTGTTTTTCACCAGGCTCAGCCTACTTGCTTTGGGGCTTCCTGGTAAAGAATAACAGCAAAGTAGATTCCCAAAAGCCTGACATCTGACCATCTCTGTGCAACTCTGGTGATCGGCCCCAAAGATTACAAAACAGGAGAGACTATAAAGAAAGAGAATTGTAATCCTAGACAAGGGTCAAAAATCATGTTTACCATTTGTGAACCTGCAATAGGTTAGCAACTGAAGTTAAAAAAAGTAACTCTTCTAAATGCTGCTTAAGATTTATGCCTGAAGCCACTTGAAATCAAATTATGCTACCCTCTTATCTAATCCAGTATCATCTTCCTCTAACAGCAGCAGTTTTCTAATATCTCAGGCATGGCTCTTTCCTGTCACTTGTTGCTAGTACAGTACTCCTGTTTACTACAAATGCCAGAGGTTGAACCTTAGATTTTCTACATGCAGAGCATTTGTGGTATTGCCATGTTACAACTCTTTCAAATGTAACTAAGGTTTATGTGTAAGAAAAACAGTCACCTACTTACAAGAATCACACGACTTCTCATCTGACCCATCCAAGCAATCTGGTGTTTCATCACATTCCAGGAAGCTATCAATACAGCAGCCATCTTCACATTTGAAAGAGAATGGAGGGCAGTGCCCACTGCACACTGGGGGGGGGGGGGAGAGAAACACAGTCCTTTTAGTTCCCTTCATGGACAGAGAGTGGGTCCTCTGGGTATATAGAAGAAGAGTTATGCTTTCTGACCAATCTTCTCTGGCAGAGAAGAATAGGGCAAGAACTCAGACAGACAGACAGTAGACTAGTGATGGCACCAAAGAAAGCAGCAATAAAGCAAGGGCAAAGGTTTCCCAGTGACATGGAAATCACTGCTTTGCAACACAGGAAGCACAAACAAGAAAGCAATCCAAGAGACTTAAAGAAGTGTGGGAAATAGTTAGGATGGAACTGCAATAATATATAAAACCGCCTACCTGGTTCTTGTCGTTTTCCTACAGCACCTAAAAAGAGAATTTGGAAGGAGTGAAACCACCAGACTTTCAGACACTCACTTCACAGCCTCAGATTCAATCTGAGTTTATACAGCCAAAGAAGCAGAAAAGACAAAGGTGTTTTAGGGTTTTCCCAGTACATTCTCCCTAGACTAGTGAAATCTAACAAAGAACAGGGATTCTGAGTTCTCCCCAACTTGGTGCCCTTTAAGCACAAATAGTAAAAAGCCTGGAATTTAACACATTATAAGAAATATTGAAAATGAACATGATTGGTGATGGTATATCAACATATGCCCATGCCTCACCCCTGCTACGGGCGCTGCATTGGTTGCCAGTGTGTCTCTGGGTGCAATTCAAGGTGCTGGTGATGACCTTTAAAGCCCTACATTGTAGTGGTCCAGGGTACTTAAGAGACCTTGTCACCCCAAGGTCATCTGTCCATCCCACTACAGCAGACCAGAGGGGCTCCTTAAATTACCATCAGCTGGAGAGGCTCATCTCTCTAGCACTAGAAGGCAGGCCTTTTCGACATCTGCTCCGGCCCTGTGGAAACTCATGCCAACCAAGCTGCATCTCCAGACAGCTGCTGCCCTTCAGGAAAAAAGCTAAAACCCTGGCTGGCAAAGCAGGTGTGGGGCACTGAGGATCTGGTAAACACAACACACACACCAGCTTATATAATGAGGGCCACTCACACTTTTAGCTATAATTTAAACTGGCTGGGGTGGGGGTAGTTCTTAACATTTGTAATGGTTCTTTCATGTTTAAGGTTGGTAATTTTATGTATTGATGATCTTGAAGTTGTAAGCCACCCAGAGTCACTTGTCGAATGGGCGGCAACATAATATAATATAATATAATATAATATAATATAATATAATATAATATAATATAATATAATATAATATAATATAATATAATGATTTCACTTCTATACCACCCCATAGTGCTTAGTGCACTCTCTGGGTAGTTCAAATGGTAATTAGCATTTTGCCCCCTACATGCTGGGTACTCATTTTACCGACCTCAGCAGGATAGAAGGCTGAGTCAACCTTGAGTCATGGTCAGGATTGAACTCACAATGTTTTGGCTGTAGTAGAGCCACTTAACCACTGCGCCACCAGGGTTCAAATGGTACAGTATAACATTTTGTGTACAACAATCATTTACACATGACCTCCAAAACATTGCTATTTTTTAAAATGAAGTTAAAAAGAAACACATCACTATTCTAAAGAGGTCATTTTTTTATCATGAGCAATCAGTAACATTAACAGCTTACTTTTTATAAGCAAGAAACTCTTTTCTTAAAAACCCACATACTTATAGGCTGTTTAGAACTACAACTCCCACCATCTCCAGCTAGCATGGGTATACACATCAACATTTCATTGACTGATGCATTCTTCCCCTCTTGGATATAACTATTCATCACATCTGCCAAGTGACAATTTCTTTTCATTTGGCTCTCAGCAATAATGGATTATCTCATGCCAACCTTGGACATTTTTGCAGGCAAGAAGACACTCCTCTTCTCTTAAATAATTATTTTTGTTGGGTTTGCAGCCCCCAAAAATGAATTTTCCACACTGCTGAGTTTCTGGATTGTAGTACCAACGAGGGAAGGAACCCCGGCACCGTCCCACCTTATAAGGAGCCAAGCAGTGATCTAGGATTTAAAAAAAGAGAGAGAGATTTTAAATTCTTACAATAAATGCCAGAAAGGCCACAGGTTAGATTTTGCTTATTTCTCTGATCTTATATCGTTACTAGCAAGACTTTCTAAGGCAGGGGTGCTTAAACTTTTTGAGCTGTGGGCCGATCATGTGGTTCAGGGAGCTGGTCACTATGGCCCGGGTGCGGCCCCCAAGGCCAATTCATCCAGCCCACAAAACCTTCATCATTCCTGGAAGCGGAACTAAAACGTGCCCGTATGGGCGCGTTTTACTTCCGCTTCCAGGAGCGACACAGGCTTCATGGGCCGGATGAATTGGTGTTGGTGGCCGCACCGGTCCCCGGGCCTTAGTTTGGGCACCACTGTTCTAAGGAAAGAAATAACAATAAAATAGTAAATTGAGGAAGTAATTAATACTGATTTAGCAGGCTTTATCCTCTGGTAAAACAAACTTTCACTGGAAGATAGTGATCACAATCCTATTAGTGTTTGTGGAAGGCTTACATAACTTGCTATGGCTAACTGAGGCTGACTGGGAAAGTGCCAGGGCATATCTCTGTTGTGTCTCTGGTTATGCACTTGATGACATAACCATGATGCATCCTGGCATCTCATCAATTAGCCACAGAAAAATACACAAACCTCATACGAATGCTATCTTTCTCTCTCATTATCTTCCTAATATGCAATATTGTTTCCTACCTATCTGTACATCCAGCTGTAAGTTCCAGTTTAAAAAGACACCTCTGAAACTGACTTACCTATAGTCTGCTCAGGATTCAGCACAGTGACAGTTACGTCAGTTGAGTCCTGCTGTCCAGCTGAATCTGTTACTGTCAGCTGAAAAATGTAAATTCCTTCTTGTAGATTGGTGAGCGTCACTTGATCATTCTCCTTCTGAAAATACAAAACGAAAAGAAAAGTGGGATTTTTTTTCAGAATACATGATTATGGCCTAAGGAGTGCTCAACCTTTTTAAGCCGGGGGCCGGGTCATGCTCCCTCAGACAGCTTCTGCTCTTTAAGCAAGTTACTCTTTAAGCGAGGCGCTCTTTATGCGAGGTTTGACTATACAGTATTAGCTGGCTTAACTTGCTTCTTAGGAGGATGCTATACTCAGTTACTATCAAGTCATGCTGTTATCCTGTGAATATCCTGTGTGTGCGATCTGAAGCTTTCCTGAATGTTATGCTAGAATGCAAGTATTAGATTAAGAGTTAACTTCATTATTTCCTGGTTCTGATCTTCTGCTTCTCCTTAAGCTTGTCTGACTTAATGACTTGTCTGATGTTTTGACTTATTTCTGCCTATTTGCTTTTTTAAAATAAATATAAAATAATCTCAACATTAAGACCTGATCATTGACTCTGTGACCCCAATACAAAACTTATCCTTGCCCCTCAACTACCTATTGGTCGACTACACTGAGTGTTAAGTGTACATGATGGCAATATCACCTTACAACAGTGGTGCCCAAACTAAGGGCTGGGGGCCGGGTGCATCCCCCGACACCAATTCATCTGGCCAGTAAAGCTCTTGTCGCTCCTGGAAGCAGAAGTAAAACACGCCTGTATGGAGCGACGAGGGCTTCGTGGGCTGGATGAATTGGTGTCAGGGGCCGCATCTGCCCCCTGGGCCTTACTGACCGGCTCCCTGAACCACATGATCAGCCCACGGCCTAAAAAGTTTGGGCACCCCTGCCTTACAAGGATGGTGTGCTTTGTGACGCTACAAAGCTTTGTACATGTTACTTCCTAGTTAGCATAAGAAAGTCATAGCTGGACTGGTATGCAGGAAGCTGGGTTTGGCCAGCTAGTGCCACAGTTCACTGCACTCATGGTTTCACACACACTCAGGAGGTAGGGACACAGACAGTGTGGTAAAATAGGAGCTGGAGGGCATGGGGAGGCAGGGAAGTTTCTTCCTTCTTCCAGTTAAAGAAAAACAAAGCCTTTACTCAATAGATCTGAAGGAAGTTAATTACCATATTTGCTGGCATAGAAGTCCAAATAGTAAAGATGAAGCTAAAGTACTTTGGACATCAAATGAGAAGAGAGGATTCACTTGAGAAAGCCTTGATGCTGGGAAAGGTGGAGGGCAAAAGAAGAAGGGGACGGCCAAAAATGAGATGGCTAGATGGTATTGTAGACGCAATGGGCATAGAGCAGGCCAGATCAAAGAGGATGGTGGAGGACAGAGGTGCCTGGAGGGCAACGGTCCATGAGGTCACAAAGGGTCAGAATCGACTGTGTGACCGAACAACAACAACAAGACCCACTCACACACACCCTTAAAATACACTGGAAAAATGGAGTGTGTTTTGTACTGCATATAGTGGGCCATTTTGGTAATAATGGGGTGCATCTTATAATCCGATGCGTTTTACACCGGCAAATAAGGTACTGTACATTAAACCAGGAAAATCTACATTGTTCTATATAAAAACACAAAGAATTTGCCTTTTTCCAAATGCTTTTGTTATGTCAATTGCCTCCAAATATTATTTTGTATACCATTATCCAGCTAGATAAAAGGCCAGCTCTTTTTACCACTTATTTGTTTGTTTTAATTTTAATAAGACAAATAAACAATAAAGCATTAAACATTCTTAAAAACATTCCTAAAAACCCTCAAATTTAAACTGTTAAAGATTAAAATTCAAGATCTAAAAATTTTAAAAGAACACCAAATTACTACATCTTGAGGGAGAGAGGGGGCTTAAATCATCCAGCAGGCTGGGGTCATTATACCTCCCGCACCCCATATCTGCCTTGCCAGCCATGTTTTTAGATTCTTCCTAAAGGGCAGCAACTCCATTTGGATGCGTAGCTCCATTGGCAGGAGGTTCCATAGGGCCGGTACGGACACAAAGAAGGCCCTCCTTCTAGTGCCAGAGAGATGCGCCTCTCTGGCCGATGGAACAACTAGAGAGCCTCTTCAGTCCACTCTGGTGGGACGGGCAAATGTTCTTGGGGTGAGGCGGTCTCTTATGTATCCTGACCCACTACCATGTAGGGCTTTAAAGGTGATAACAAGCACCATGAATTGCACCCGGAGACATACTGGCAACCAGTGCAGCTCCCGGAGCAGCGGTGAGGCATGTGCATACTGCCCACACCCCATTACCGCTCGGGCAGTCGCATTCTGGACCAGTTGAAGACTCCAAATGGTCATCAAGGGCAGCCCCATGTAGAAATACAGTAAAACCTCATATAACACTAAAACCTGGTTCCACAAGTCTTCGTGTTATATGATTTTTAGTGTTATCTGATCCTCTATGGGATCCATAGAGATACATTGTAACCACACAGGCTTTCGCGGTTGTTATCTGAAGCATCCCATAGGATCTTAATGTTATCTGATGCAATTCTTCCCCCCAGATTCCTTGATGTTATGCGGTTTTCGTGTTATTCGATACTAATGTTATATGAGGTATTACTGTACATTAAATAATTAAAACAAGATTAGAATATTAAAAACTTTAAAACTGGACAAAACATTAAAACAGACAATAACTTAATTAAAAACCAGCATCTGGAGATTCAGTTATAATTATTAAAACCCTGCACCTGAAGAGATAAAGCAGGGATTATCGACCTATGGTCCATGGGCTGGATCCAGCCCACAGCATAATTCCATCCAGCCCTCGCTCCCATCGCCATCCTTGTCCCCTCTGCTTGGCTTGGAGTGTCCCTAATACTGCACCATAGCAGGGCAGATGTTGTAAGAAGGCTTTGGCAGCGGGGGGGGGGGGGACCAGTCTGGCCCTCCAACAGTCTGAGGTGGCATGATCCAGGCCCCAGCTTTAAAAGATTGAGAACATCTGAAATAAAGCTTCAGCTGTTGGCAGAAGAGTAAAATAGAGGGGATCAACCTAACTTCCTGAGAAAAAGTATACCATCAGAAGATCTTAAGAACTGAGTAGACTCATATGGCTCCTTCAGACAGCCTGGCCCCAAGCCACATAGGGCTCTATAGGTCATGACCAGTACTCTGAATTAAGTCTGGAAACAAACTGGTAGCCAATACAGTTGTTATAGTAGGGGCATTATACAATCCCTACAGCTAGTCCCAGTCAGCAGTCATATGAAGTAGGGCTATCATGCATGACTTTTCGGTTTACATGCATAGAAAGTATTCCCCATACATGCCTGAACAAGGCCAAATACAGGCCTATTGAATTATGAATACAGTGAAATGTCTCACCCACTATCAATGGAAAATACAGTATGTTAGAAAATTGCTTTTAAACGATTATTTCCAGAACAATAGCTACTGGCCACCATAGTTAGAGGATTCTGGGAACTCTACTTAACAAAATAACTTAATTTCATATTCATTCTCTGTCACAGAATGGCATCTTTAAGCATTTCTAGGGCAAGTACAATTACGTACATCCTAGTTCACAATAGGAAACAAAAGTACTGTACTTTGTTTACTCATGCTGTCAAACTAGTCTCACAAGATAGAATTTGCTCAGGCACCCATGGCAACGGATCACAAGGGGAAGTTGCCACAATTTAATTCTGTGCAATAGCTAGAGCAGGGGTGCCCAAACTACAGCCTGGGGGCCAAATCTGGCCCCTGACGCCAATTCATCAGGCCCACAACACCCTCATTGCTCCCAGAAGAAGTAAAATGTGTCTGTATGGCCCCTAGGCCATAGTGACCAGCCCCCTGAACCACATGACTGACCCACGGCCCGAAAAGTTGGGGCACCCCTGAGCTAGAGAATGGCATTTAGTTTTTCTTTCTCTTTAGCTAACACTTTAAGTCTCAAATAGTCAAGCTTGGTGTGAAAAAGAAGTTAGTGGCATTTTGTTCTGTCAGATTTATCCGCATTTGGAAGTAGTATCTCACAATTCATATATAAGACATCCATGTGGTACACTGACTATATACGTGCAACACAGTACTCAACCAGTAATCCCCAGCCCAGGGGATGGGTGGAGATGGATCGGCTTTTGAGCTACGCATCAAACATACAAAAGTGTATCCTCTTCTTACATGATTCAAGCAAATATTTGTCTCCCTGCTGAGACATCAAAGAAGCAGAACCCTTTTCTAAACCAGGGGTTCCCAACCTTTACAAGCCATGGGCTGGGTCACTCTCTCAGTCAGCTTGAAGGGCTGGGTGGTCATTTTGCCCTGCCAGCATGATGGGGGTGGTTATTTTGTCCAAATAGATTCAAAGGGGTGGTCTTTTTGTTTCTCGAATGCGCTTGGAGAGGTGGGGGTCCACATGAAATGGCACCGTGAGCCAGATTAGGCCCACGAGCCTTAGGTTGGGAACCCCTGTCCTACAAAAACCCTCAACTCATGAATCATAATGTCAGATACCTGCCTCAGGAAAAAAAAATAATCGAAAGGAAGAGTGTGGAAAGTATAGAAGCTCTGCCTTTCATTGTGTTGACTTACAGCCCATCCTGAATCTGCCTAAACAGGATTTACCTACTGTGTTCCACCCAAGGGAATCCATTTAATAGACAAGCATATTCTCAAAATACCTAAGCCTGAAATATGCAATTCGGAATTCAACTTTGAACTGGTCCAGGCCTTAAAAAGTCACTAGGTTCACCCTACAGTGTTGATTATATTTAGATCTTGTCAAACAGCTTCTGTATAAACTTTCACAGTATTCCATCCCAGCATCTAACAGCATCTAAGAGCCCTCACCATCTAACACAGAGGTGGGCCACACGTTTTCTAAATCAGGGGCACACCCCCCCCCCTGAGATTTTAGAATCCATATCTGGGGCTTTCCCTTTGCAACATCATTGGGTGTGTGCCCTTGTGATGTCAAAGGGGCAAACCCTTCAACAGCAATTGCAAAATGGTTCACGTTTGACAAGACAGAAAATCTAGGACGCTGTGATGCATTTAAATGCCAATGAAGTGATGCTTGCAAAGGTTCTGCCTCCCAGAATCTGCCAGGCAAAGTCTGCAGCTAGGTTATTTTACAGAGTAGGAAACAACAGTACTACTCACAGGAAATAGGGCCACTCTTTTCTAAACAAAGGTGGAACGAAAATAAATCTAGATTTACTGGTAGATCTCTAGGTACTCTGCCAGGATGAACCCCAATCAGATCAGAATGACTAGGTCAGTGGCATCCTAAAGGCTGAAAACCAAAGGAAGAATGCCAAAACTTCAGCCTACAGAGGAGTGCAGGAATAGGAAGAGTTGTTTTTAACCATCTGAGTAAGAGCTAAAACTCTTCCCTTTCCAAATCTCAGTATGGTATTACTTCCTTTTTCAGTTTGATTTCTTATTTCTTCTATATGGTCTATAAAAAGTGAGTTACTTTCCTTTCTTTAAAACATGAAACTTAAACGGCAGACTTCAAGCTTCTTGGATCTACACATCCTCTTTTTAGAATACTGATAACAACAACATGCTAAATAATAGTTTGAGAGGCAGGGTACAGCAAAGGACATACTAGAACATACATAGTAAAGGTAAAGGTCACTCTTACTTGAAAGCCACTCATATCTGACTCTAGGGTTCAGTGCTCATCTCTGTTTATAGCCAAAGAACCAGCGCTTTCTGCATCTGCAGATGTTTTCATGGTCATGTGGCAGGCATGACTAGACACCACAGTGCACGGAACACTGTTTACCTCTCCACTGAAGTGGTACTTATTTATCTACTTGCAATTTCTTGCTTTCGAACTGCTAGGTTGGCAGAAGCTGGGACAGAGACAGAAGCTTATTCCATCATGCAGGACTCAGGTCTCGGAAGTGCCAACCTTCCGGTAGTGACGTTCAGCGTTTTAACCACTAATCCATCGCAGTCCCCAGAACATACATGCTCATTAATTTGTTTTATTAATAAGACTTTGCTTACAGTCCTCTTAATAATAAATCTGCTGCTAGTTTTCCCCATAATTACCAAAATGCAAAAACAAACATCTTAATTATATGGCCATCACTGCTATTTAACTTCGAGAGTTCTGAGTTTAGACAAATCAGGATTGACTATCCTGACTTCTGTAACAACAGTTTTTCAGTTTAGAGTACAGTAAACAAGAAAATATTGTTATTTATCACTGTTTACTGGTTTAACTGTGGCTCACACAAGGAAGCTGGAAATTTAGGGCATGTTCAGTCACTACATGACACAAAAAATATATATACCACTCTTAGTGCATTCTTTGTAACTGCTGTGAATAAATCTCATCTTACCTCCATCGCCACTGAAGTATCACCGGAAAGAAGTGCCCACTCATAATTCACAATTCCATCATCATCAAAACTTTCTATACCCCTCAGTGTTACTGGCTCATTAGGTTGAACTTTCATGTCCATCAAAGCACGGGCTACAGGAGGCCGATCATCTGCTGGAGAGAGAGAAACAACAGAAACTTATTATTTCAGCCTGTAATCTGGATAAAGTAAACAAAATGGATGCCAGACATTGGGTATTGGCAATGTTTAAAACAATATATTGCCTGTTCATTGTACAATCCTAAAATATGTGCAATGTTGAAAAGCATTCCTTAGCAGCACATCCCATTAAAGCTTTAGAAATTTCCAACGGTCATTCTTATGCAGGTGCAAGAACACCCATATGTATAATTCACAGACACCATGGAGAAGAACAATACGGCACCACTTTGATTCACTTAAACTTTGAGTAGTGGACTTCAAGGATGTAGGTCAATATTTTTAATACATATGGTTTTAATGTTTCTACTTTTTTAGACCCAGCTGAATATGATCTACCAAGGGGAGGTTTATTTTCAATGTTTAAGAAAACAAACGTTTTCAGCATTTAGTTTACCCAAACAATGCTGCCTTACTGTCTCAAACAAGGCTGGGACATTTACCTCTTTTGAATCTTTTGGCAATGTAAAAAAAAAGATGGATAATAGAAACAAGATCTTCTCTGAAAAAAGTAAAACTTCCAGTGAGACAAAATGTATAACCAGACTGAAAGGATATAAAGACACTAAAATTGCATTGATTTTAACAAAATGTGATAATAACTGATCACAAACAGAAGAACTGGTTCAAGGTTTAACAGCAAGAATCAGAGCAACATTCTTAAGGAATCTATTTGACTCAATGACTACTGAAATTCAGAGTTCCAGAAGAAAGAGAATGGCAGATGCAGAGATACCTCGCTTAAAGAGCATAATGCATTCTGCGGGATTGCTCTTTAAGCAAAACACTAAGAAAAAGCACCGCTGCCGCCATGGTAAGTGACCAATCGTGACTTCTGGGGGGGAGGGATTGCAAACAACTGATTTAGTTGTTAAGCGAGTTTTTGGTTGTTTTACGAGGCGACCATTCAGAGAAAATTCTGCTCTTTAAACAATTTAGTCTCTATGTGAGGTGCTCTATGTGAGGTGCTCTTTATGAAAGGTTTTACTGTATGCAGTTCTGTCAATATTGCCAATAAACAACTACCATCAAGTGTTCCCCATCACAAGGCTGCTGGATCAAGTGGGAAAGAACCACAGATCCCAGCCTGTGATTTTTAGCAGACCCCCTCCTGATTAATGTATTGGTGAGGCCTTTAGGACCCAAAGTAACAAAGGCAAAAGTGTACTGTTTTCATGCTTCATCAGTAAGGAAGATGGTTTTCAGAACAGAAGAGATGGGGTGGACGGTGAGGATAGAGAAAGACTGACAAGACCCTTCTAGATCCCAAGGTGACTTGTTACATAATACCGAAAGTAATACTTGTCATGGGATAGAAATGGGGCCTGTGGGTTTTTTAGAATAGTGATGTGGATTTCTGTGTGCTGTTCACTGGTGGCAGTGTTGCATAATGGGTTATTAGAATTGGATGGGCATGATTGTCTGGGATCCTCCGCATGAGAGGTCAGAGGTGAGAGATCGTCGGAGGAATAAAAAGGAGAGGGAGGAGTAAGATCGGCCTCTTTTTGCCATGCTGCAGAAGGCTTCACATCGGAGGGAAATGTTAGTATAGCTTAGTTAAAATGTAGTACACATACAGTATAGATTTTGTCACGCCAAAGCCTGAAGCAAGTTAGAGTTATTATTTTAAAGTGTGCAATGACTAGATTGCAAAGTCTTGTTCCTATGCTATAATTTTGGAAACTTTTTAATAAAGCATGTTTTGAAAGCAGAACTTTTGTGTCTGTTTATTGGAGTAAAGAGCTAAGCTGAAACCCAGGCCTAACACTAACACTGAAATATTTTTAAAAGAGTCCTATGCATACATGCTAACCTATAAGCCAAGCAGAGTACAGGAGAGCTCAAAGGGGGCTGCCCCACACTGAAGGGTAAAGGTTACTGTTGGTTAAACGGGTAGAAAGGCATGATGTGGAAAGAGAGAGAGGTGTTGGCCCTCCCTGGCAGAGATGGGCCAACCCTGGATCACTGACAATACTCCAAAAGACAAAATTTGTCTCAAGGTAGATGGTCCATGGGGTCGCAAAGGGTCAGACTCAACCGTGCAACTGAGCAACAAGAGAGGGCCATTGGCGAGTTAGCTTCAGAACAGCCAATGAAGTGAAAGAAGTCATCTTCCTTTAATAAAAAGCAGGTCAATGAACAAAGACAGACAGACAATGCACATAAACTTCAGGTAAATCATTGACACTGAATTATTTGCACCTTGAAGCATACTGGTGACCCACACCCAAACCAGGGTTCAAACAAATGTCCCAAAGGGTAGACTTTTTTTTTTTTTTTGGGGGGGGGGGAGACACGTATAACAAGATTCCTTCCCCTCTACACACCTTTATTAGACTTGACATTGCAGAGAAAGCAAAACCTGACTCACTTATTCCAGACCAACAGGAAAATTCCATATTTATGTACCTAAAGATTCATTCCATCCCCAAGAACACCTAACAACATAAGAGCATTCCACCCTGTAGAATGGGCATTTTAAAAGCAGCTTGTAATTTTAAATCATCTGTTAAAAGTGATCAGCATACAGTATTTTATTACCATCTCAATTTTAAAAAATAAAAATAAACTTATTTTAAGGCAGGGGAATCTGTCCCCTATTAGGAGCCTTCCAACAACTCATTTGCCAACAGAAGCATTAGCCTATATACAAAATTATGCACAGTTTTATGTTATTGGCTGCATGTTTCTGCTGAGGCTTACTGAGCAGTTTACAATAATATCAAACTGGAAACAAGGAGAAAACAGCAAATACAGAATAATGGTGACAAATAGCAACTAGAAACAAAAGTGAAAAAATAATGCTGTGCTGAAGTATTTAGCCTCACTTTGTTCCAGTAACTAAATATTATTGGAAGGATAGAAATAACCTGACCTGAAAATGGTATCAGTGTCTTTGGATAAGTGTTAAGTAGTTTTAGAAAAGGGGATTTGCTTGCATTTTGGTGGGGTACTCAACAGAGGCTGTTTGGAAAGGAATAGTACTTGGTTGCTAAATACAAATAAATTGTTATATGGTGTAGCCAGTGGTGGGCATCAGCAGGTTTGCACCAGCTTGCCAGAACCGGTAGCAGGAATTCTGGCTGGCCCTGCCCATCCAAGTTTTGAAATAAAGTAGTCCTAATTCAGGTGTAATGCAGGGCTTTCCCCCT
This sequence comes from Furcifer pardalis, assembly GCA_030440675.1. NCBI lineage: Eukaryota > Metazoa > Chordata > Lepidosauria > Squamata > Chamaeleonidae > Furcifer > Furcifer pardalis. The sequence goes on along the minus strand of CP126894.1, from coordinate 51,349,571 downwards.
AGCCATGCCTACCATACCATACCCACAATGAATTGTTTTTGGAGCCCATCACTGGGTGTAGTGCAGTGATGGTGAACCTTTTAGAGACTGAGTGCCCAAACAGAGGGGTGGGGCGAACTCTGTGCTGGGGGGGGAGGAAGCACTTCCATTGGGCTGCTGGGCAGAGGGGCAGGGTGAACTCTGTGCTGAGGGAGGGAGGAAGCACTCCCATTGGGTTGCTGGGCAGAGAGGCAGGGTGAACTCTGTGCTGGGGGAGCAAGGAAACACTCCCGTTGTGCTGCTGGGCAGACAGGTGGGCTGAACTCTGTGGTTGACACGCATGTCAACAGAGAGGCCTGGGAGTGCCACATCCAGTATGGATGCCATAGGTTCGCCACCACTGGTGTAACACTGCTTAGATTTCTTGTCCCATCCACTCCCATCCACAACTCCAACTCTGACCTGCTCTGAGAACTTAATATATTCTTCCCATCACAACTAACATAGGAACAAATGGCCCCACATATAATACTAGATAATAAGAGAGATAGGTTACATAATAAAGAGGATGACTAACATAATGGGAAGAATGATGACAAATGGTCTCACTGCTGCTCAGGTCAGCCTACAGAAACAATTTCAAAAATAAAGTTTATCAACAGTTCATATCTATAAGCCATTTGAGTCACAGATGACATTTCATTATACCTAATTGTGCCGTAGAAACTACTTGCTGCAATTAAATTGCTACAGAAGAACCATAGACTGTATTTCCACTTCATGACTGCTAAAGTAACAGTTATGGTAAATTACTTGAAGAGCCCTAAGCAACTATTGCCAAAGGCCAAGAGTCAATGTCAATTTTGCACCTCCTGACCAGTTTCTACATATCATAAATATGCAATGTTAAATCATTCTATCTGCCATCCCAAACTTATTATTATTTATTTTATAGTTACATTTATGCCCACCATTCCTTCAACGAGCTAAATGTGTAACATATAGCTTTTCTCCTAACAATAATCCAATGAGGTATATCTTTTGGAGAGCCTCACTGATATTTATTTATTTATTTATTTATTTATTTATTTTCTAATTTGTATTGCCGCCCAACTCCACAGACTCTGGATGGCTCACAGAAAATAAAACCAATGGCAATTTAAAAAGCAATTTTAAAACCCATTAAAAACTACTGACAAAAATTAAATTTTGAAAAGATAAAAAGAGAGTGTGTTCTACTAAATTAGCCAGCAGGCCGGGGTTACCATGTCGCTGGTGCCCCACACCTGCCCTGCCAGCCAGGTTTTTAACCCTTTCCTGAAGGGCAGCAACTCCATCTGGAGGCGCAGCTCAATTGGTAGGAGGTGCCACAGGGCCGGAACAGTTACTGAGAAGGCCCTCTTTCTGGTGCTAGAGAGATGCGCCCCTCTAGCATATGGAACAATGAGAGAGCCTCTCCAATCTGCTCTGGTGGGACAGACAGATGTTCTTGTGGTGACACAGTCTCTTAAGTATCCTGGCCCACTACCATGTAGGGCTATAAAGGTCATTACCAGCACCTTGAATTGCACCCGGAGGCATACCAGCAACCAAAGCAGCTCCCAAAGCAGTGGCGAGGCACAGGCATACCACCTGCACCCCATCGCCACCAGAGCAGCTGCATTCTAGACCAGTTGCAGCCTCCGAATGGTCATCAAGGGCAGCCCCATGTAGAGCGCATTACAATAGTCAAGTCTGGAGGTGACCAGAGCATGCGTGACCATGAGCAAGGAGTCCCAATCTAGGGGCAGGCGTAACTGGTGTATAACACGAAGTTGAGCAAAAGCCCTCCTGGCCATGACTGCTACCTGCTCTTCGAGCAGGAGTCGTGAGTCCAGGAGGACCCCCAGGTTATGCACCGGGTCTGTTTGGGGAAAAATAACTCCATCCAGAACCAAAGACGGTAGCTCCCGAGATAACGCAGGGGCCCTGACCCACAGCCATTCAGTCTTGCTAGGATTCAGTTGTAGCCCGTTGTCCCCCATCCAGACCTCAACAACCTCCAAACACCTGGATAGGACTTCAACTGCATTGCTTGGATCACCGAGATGTATAACTGAGTATCATCTGCAGATTGATGATACCTCACCCCATGGGAACAGATGATCTCACCCAGAGGCTTCATGTAGATATTAAATAGGAGAGGCAAGAGCACCGAACCCTGAAGCACCCCATATTGAAGGGGCCTAGGGCTGGACCTCTCACTCTCCAACCACACTGACTGAGTCTGGCCCTTCAGAAATGAGGAAAACCAGGATCACACAGTACCCTGGATCCCCAATCCTCGGAGCCGTTCCAGAAGGATACCATGGTCAATGGTATCAAAGGCCGCTGAGGGGTCAAGAAGAGTAAGGATGGAGGGATTATCTCCATTCCGCTCTCGCCAGAGAGCATCCAACAGTGTGACCAATGCAGTCTCGGTACCATATCCAGGCCTGAATCCTGACTGAAAAGGGTCCAGATAATCCGCTTCATCCAGGACCTGATGAAGTGGATTTGGTCCACAAAAGCTCACATTTAAATATAGGAGTCTGTCTTTAAGGCACCACAACATTTTTGTCCCCCCTCCCCCCCCGGTTTTGTTTTGTTTATTCTCTGATATGTCTATCAAGAGTAGAGTTGAGAACAACAAGGCCTCATTTCTCATCAAATAGTGACTGCTGCCAATGAGAGAGAATGGGTGGGTCAAGTGTGGAGCACACTGGGAGACAGGGCAGAGGGATGGCAGAGATGAAATGCCAATTGAACACCAGAGGTGGCACCCTCACCAGCTGACAAGAATAGAGATTTGGGTGTGTTATATGTGGATTTTCAACTGCACAGTGGTGTCAATGCCCCTAATCTCCATGCTGTTCAAGGATCAACTGTATAGGCTTTAATTTATTACTGTACAGTTTCAGTTGTTGTGAACCACCTTGGGTCCACTATGGGGAGAAAGGCAACACACAAATAATCTAACTAAATAAATAAATGGAAAAGAGGACAGGAGGAGACAAAGAGGATTGTTTCTTTTCCCTTAAAGCAGAGGTTGCAACCTATTGAAGTTGGGGGCCTGGTCACGCTCCTTCAGACAGTTGGTGGGCCAGTCACCACTGGAATCAGCCACAGACTCATTTACGACAACAGCTGGAGCAAGGGCATGGGCTGGTTGATTAGGCTTCATGGACCAGATCTGGTCCACAGGCAGTAGGTTGCCTATCCCTGCTTTAAAGGGAAATAAGAGCCAAATAAAGTTGCTTTAGGTGTGGTGCAATCAATCCTTACATGCCAATCTGCCCAAATGACCTACCAAACTCAAAGTGACCCTGATTAGTCCAATCTAGCTTGATTGTGGCTGGGATAATTTGGCCATCTAGTCACATCATTGTTAAGGTATGGTAGTAAAGTGGGTATAGAGTGCTAAAATGATTAAGGGTGTGTGTGTAGAGAACCAGTCCTGAAAATGTACATTGTAATTTTAAAATGTTGCTTGAGAAATACTTTACTATAGCTGTTTGCAAAATACTCCGCCACTTCCCATGTCATCTCAGAAACAAGATCACTGTTAAAATAAACATCATCTTGCAAAAGAATCTCTCCCATGGTTTACTTCAGTGTGGGTTTTCAGTACTGAAATCGTGTACTGAAATCGGATTGTGTTTATGTCACAATGTGGAAAATATGAAGAAAGTAGACTAGTACCCCGGATAACGTTATGACATGGTTCCACAAGTCATGACGTTGTCCGGTTTTTAGCGTTGTCCAGGGTATACATCGAACAATGCTAAAAAAAACCTGAGAAGAGGCGCTCGCACGCACGCGAAAAGGCGCGCCAGCGGGAACCTCTTCTACCAAACGGGGATAGCAATGGGGATTGCATGTCAAGGCAAGGGATCAAAGCAGGGGGTGCCACCCCCCGCTTTGATCCCTTACCTTAATGTGCAATCCCCGTTTCACGCACCTGGGCAAGGGTCGGCTTTTCCGAATTCCCCCCTCCCCGGGGGAGGGGGGAATTCAGAAAAGCCGACCCTTGTTTAGGCGAGCGAAACAGAAATCGCACGTCAAGGCAATTGCCTTGATGTGCGATTCTCGTTGCTATAGCGAGCCCGGGAAAGAGGCGGCTTGGTCGAAATCCTCACCCCCACGCAGAGGAAGGGAATTTCGGCCAAGCCGCCTCTTTCCCAAGCCGGGGAGATCCCATGGAGAGGCGCCTCTCCTCTCCCGATGTTCCAAAAGGGTAAAGATCCTTACCCTTTCGGAACATCGGGTGGCTTGCAGGTGCGCGCGCGTTGGTGGGGGTTAGCGCAGGATACGGAGGTCTCCCCTGTATCCTGCGCTAACCCCCACCGATGCACGCCGCTCGCCCGAAGTTTTGAAAGGGTAAGGATCCCCGTACCCTTTCCAAACATCGTGGGGGCGGGCGCGGGGGGGGTTGGATTGGGTAGATGTTCTACCCTATCCAACTCCCCCCCCCCACACGCATACACTTGTTCTGGATAACATTAAAAATCGCGTTATTCGATACAAGATTTTTCCGAAAATCTTGTAACGTTATGCGGTTTTCGCGCTATATGGTACTCGCGTTATCCGGGGTATTACTGTACTGTATTAGCAATCTTAATGTGCAATCCTTTAGATACAGTACTTGCAATATGTGACAGTATTTTGGATATACAATCTCTTAGCCTTCCTTTTGTTGTTGTTGTTCAGTCGCACAGTCGATTCCGACCCTCTGCGACCCCATGGACCGCTGTCCGCCAGGCACTCCTGTCCTCCACCATCCCCCTCAACTCGCCCAGCTCCGCGCCCATTGCCTCTACAACACCATCCAGCCATCTCATCTTGGGCCGTCCCCTTCTTCTTCTGCCCTCGACCCTTCCAAGCATCAAGGCTTTCTCAAGTGAATCCTCTCTTCTCATTTGATGTCCAAAGTACCTTAGCTTCATCTTTATTATTTGACCTTCTAAGGAGCAGTCAGGGTTGATTTCCTCTAAGATTGACCTATTTGTTCTCCTTGCTGTCCAGGGGACTCTCAAAACTCTCCTCCAACACCACATCTCAAAGGCGTCTATTCTTCTGCAGTCAGCTTTCCTAATGGTCTTCCAGGACCCTGGAATTACAGAATCCTGATCCAACCAAAGCTTTACTGCCACAGAGAATTATTCGTCTAAATTCTGCAGCCTGATAATAAAAAATATTGTGGTTATGGTGGCAGATTGCTAGATTTGACCTTCCATACCAAGTTCAATAGAGTACCAGGTCCTGCTGGATACAGGATGGTAGATTTTCACAACAGTCACATATTGTCCTGAGCTATCCCTGTTATGCTACAGGAGTGGGATAATCCTGATGGGATAAAAACATGTTCCTTTGTAAAACTGAAAGCTGCTGGATGTGGGTTGATGCTATACATCAACTTGGCAGCTTGCATTTGAGGACTTTCTTGAGGAGGAGGAGTATGGCTCCTGAACATCATACTATACCATCAGCAGGGCAAGCAAATCAAACGGCCCAAAACAGCAGCCACTGTGCCTTGTTGCTCACTTGAAGGTAGTGTTTTCTAGACTGGGGTCCCTAGATTTGGACTCCTATTATCCCTGACAATCAGTCATGTTCGCTCTGGCCTCAAAGAGCTGAATATCAGCAATATATTAGGACTCTCAACTGATGACCACTACTCTGGGGTATTTGGGGAAGAGACCAGAATATGAGCAAATTATCCAAATCGGTGGCATACAACTGGCAGTGTTCTGTAAGATGGGAAACCATCTAAGTCATCATAACATTGTGCATCCTCAACCAAGTGGGATGCACAAGGGAGAAATTCAAATTTTCCAGGAATTCATTCATTCACACTACTGTATTTATTTCCCACCTTTCTCCTCAAGAGGCCCCAAGGCAACTTGCAATATTAAAACAAGCAAATATAAAAACTAGAAGGGAAAGTGGGAAAATAATAACAAAAACCCCTTCTGAAGCAACCAGTTACTAAGAAAAAAACTTATCGGGACAGAAAGGTCTTTACCTGCCAGCAGAAAAGTAGCCTGAAGGGACTGCCGTGGCCTCTTGTGGAAGAGTTCCACAGTTTGGAAGCATATTTAAAATTGTAGCCGTGTTAGTCTGTGCAAGCATATCAGAGAATAAACAAAACAACAAAAAAGAGAAAAAAATGTTGTGGCACCTTAAAGACTAAATCCTGTATTTAAATGTGAGGTTTCGTGGATGAAGTGCACTTCATTAGACAGAAGCGTTTGGGAGCAGTGACAGGGAAGACCCTTTCTCAGGTCATCACCAAACACATCTCTTAGGGTTCTGGGAAAGGTCTCCCATGACAAATGTAAAACTCAGGCAGGTTCATAAAGGGAAATGTGATCTTTCAAGTATCCTTAGCTTGGACTTCTTGTTTTAACCTACGTCCACTCTATCACTGCTATCCAGCAAACTATTTTCTAAAGCAACAGTTCAAGTAGCACTGAAGAATGAATAGCATGACACATGACATAGTAAGTCACTAGACAACTGGAGAAAATATTAGTTTCATTTTACAGTCAAACCTTGCACAAAGAGTGCCTCACTTAAAGAGTAACTCGCTTAAAGAGCAGGATTTTTTCTGAATGTTCACTTCGCTTAACAAATAAAACCAACCAAAAACTCACTTAACAAATAAATTGGGGTTCTCAATTTCACACACACACCCAGCCAAATTCACAATTGGTCACTTACAATGGTGTTTCGCTTAAAGAGCAAACTCGCTTAAAGAGCAATCCTGTGGAACACATTATGCTCTTTAAGCGAAGTACAACTGTGTTTACTTCTCACTGTCCCTCCAATGATCTCAGGGCAATATACATGGCCCTGCCCTTCCTTTAAAATTCTTGCAACATCTCTGGGAGGTAAAAAGACCCAGAAAACATCTACCAGCACAAGGTCAGCCAGTGAGCTGACTCATGGCTGAGCAAGAGTTTGAACCTGAAATGTGAACTATATTTCAAAATGAAGGGATGTGTTTCTGGTGTTTTTACTTTAGTGATTCACAGCCCTTTAGGCACATAAAACAGCAGGAACATTTTCACACCACTAATCAGTTTAGTGGAACCTTGGCAAGTTCAACAGTACTGTACAGGGAAATGCTGATGTAAGAAGGATTGTGGGGTTGATGCAGCATTAGTCAGAGTAAATAACAACAGAATAAATTGGACATGGTGGCCATGATTAAGAAATCAAATAGATGATAGATTACTTAATCATGCAAGACACCATCTTGTCTGGTTGTTTTAAATTTATTTCACCTGTAATGCCTGCTGACTTGGACAAGGTGCTTGCATCCTACGAGGTCTTTAGATGCTTGTCCTTCATGGCTGTGGAAGTCAGCCAAAGATGTGAACATAGAATGGGCCACACTCAGTGGTGGGATGTCAAAAAATTTACTACCCCACTGTGATGTCAACACAGTGTGGGCGGAGCCAATGATATGTCATGATGTCATGGGCGGAGCCAAATAAAAAAACAAATAAAATAAAAATAAGCACACACACACACACCTCAACCCACCCACCCACCCACAACACAAACCTGTAAATAAAATAAATAAATAAAAATAAAAAATACATGCGCAGTGGGGAAACCTGTGAAAAGGTAAGCCCTGAAGGTGGTTCCCCCCAAAAGCTGCTACTGGTTCTCCGGGACACTGGGAAAAGTTACTACCGGTTCTGGAGAACTGGTGAGAACCTGTTACATCCCATCACTGGCCACACTGATTAGGAACTCATCCCTGCAGGAAAGTTACATGCTTTCCTGTTTGAAGGAGACAACTGCACAGCCCGTTGCTTTAAAAAGACTAAAACGCCAACAGAAGACCTTAATAATTAATTAGTAATTAATTAATAATTATTGGTCACTAACATCCATTTTTGGTGAAATAGTAGCGTAAATGCCAACCAGCTGTAGGTGTTTCATGGAGGATAACAATAGTGTGGATCCATTTCAATTTAGGATGCTGGCACTTGATGGAGTGTCTCTCTTGGAGGGATCTGACCTGGACGACACAGGTCCAAGGCCTGGGGACTGTGGTTGCCCACTCAGAGGGAGGACTGGATGATAACAACTAGAAATTCTGCCTTCTCCTTGGTTGCCATAACAAACTTGGAAAAGCCCATCTACTGCAACTTCACCAGACTTCCTCCAGATTTTTCATAAAATGCTTAATAAAGATGCATCTTGGAACATCTTCCCCTGCGATAACTTGCCCCTTGTTTACTGTGATCTGTTTGCTACCTTTGTCTCCTTAGTTTTAGTTTTGTGTGTGTGTTTAGATTTATCTTGAGGGAGGATAGAGGTTCTCACTTGTTTAGGAATTATTGTAAGCCACTTGGAGTTTCACCAATGTCAGATAGGTAGTATATAAAAGAAACAAACAAATACCTGTAAGTGACTATATCCAAGACTACAATTCAAACAACAGAATCAATTCATGAGAGAGAGAAAAGGAAATACAGTACTGTACTGTACTCTGTATTCAGTTAAGATATCTAAACTTTTTCTGAAAAACAAAACACTCAACAGTAAGATCTTTGAGTTCAGCTACGAGAAGATAATTTAAGAGATGCAGATGAAACAAATATGACACTGTGAGCTCTAATTAAATGCTATATTGGGAAAAGCAATCAATAGTTGTAATGAGAAAAATGTGCCAAGTGAAATATGATAAAAATGATCAATTATTGTATACGAAGGCAAGGCGTGAAGAAAAGGTGTTATGAGATGTTAAAATGGTGGGAACACACTGGATAAGTCACAGTGGTGTTTATGTATAGAAGAGATAATCTCAATAGAACAGGTGTTTGTGGTTGAAGAAAACAATAACATTTGATTGTTTTGATATATAACCTGTACTCTAGACAAGAAGCTACTGTTAAGGTAGAATATGGAGACACGGAAGAGTTTCTAAATTGGCAAAGACATAAGATAAGGATGTATTTTACTGTTCAGTCTATAACCAGAATATAGGTATATCATACAAAAACCTAGGAAGACCAGACTCACTGAAAAAGACAGTAATACTTGGAAAAATAAAATTCAGTAGGAAAAGAGGCAGCCTTAAGGTAAGATGTGAAGACTTAATAAAGGAAACCACAACCTTTAATTTGCAAGACCTGACTGACCATAGCTGTTGATTTGTCCTTTTAGAGATCATCAATTCATGGGGGTCACCATAAGTCACTACAAAAAGCAAACAGATCTAAATCTTAAGCATGCTGAATTTTCCACACAGAATGCAAGTGTTTGGATTTGTCTTTAAATCCAAGTCCTCATTAAAGTCACTGAGTGAATTACTTTCTATTGACCAAATAGTTCTGTTTAAAATTGAGGATAGTAACAGCCTCCTTTTGGAAGGGTTTTTATGACTATTAAAGATTTAAAAAAAACAAAGCATACAAACACTACAATCCATATACTGTACGTTACATACATACATGGACATAACCACATACATAAAATAAACTCCTCATATATTACAGAAAAGCTTAATTTCAAGTGCAAGACCTTACAATCAAATTATAAAAACAGTCAACATTTGCTTATTTATTTATTTACAGCTTGCTAGTTATTTATATCCTATTCATCTCCCAACAAGCTCAAGGTGATATATTAGACACCCTCATCACTTTTATCATCAGAACAGCTCTACAGTTAGATCAAACTAGGAGAGCCTGTTCCTAGCCCAGGGTCATCATCTGACTTTCATGGTTCAAGGGGATTAAAACCTGAATCTCTCAAGCTCCATGCTCCAGCAGAACTTTATCCTTCCTCCCCATAAAGTATGCAGCATAAATAAGAAGTGCCCTGTGCTTCTAATTGCTTCACAACATTGGAAGGTACTGTTCAAAAAACAGGCAAAAGTTCAAGGATGTAATTATTCCAATAACACTGAACAGGTTTGCCTAGATTTTGAGTCAACTAATAACGTCATCACTTAAACAGCAGGCCATATTACTGCAGGTAAAATCATCTGCAATTCATCTCTCCAAATTATTATCCATCGTATGGAGAAAACTGTAGAATAAACAAAACAAGTTGCTGACTCTAAGGTCCAGGTTTTCTTTATGGGCAAGTGTACTTTCACTGCAGTTTATTTTTATATATGGTACATATATGTTATACACAGGACTGCAGTGGATTAGCGATTAAGATGCTGAACTTGATGACTGGAAGCTTGGCAGATGAGCAGTTCAAGACCCGAATACTACACAACAGAGTGAGTCTGTCCCAGCTCCTGCCAACCTAGCAGTTCAAAAGCAAGAAATTGCAAGTACAGTACTGTAGATACCACTTCAGTGGGAAGGTAAACATTGTTCCACGCACTCTGGTGTCTAGTCATACCTGCCACATGTCTAAGGAAATGTCTGCAGATACAGAAAGTACTGGTTCTAATCTTTGGCTATAAATGGAGATGAACATCGAACCCTAGAGTTGGATACAATTGGCTTTCGAGCAAGAGCAACCTTTACCTTTACTATGTTATACAATACACAATGCATTGTTCAAGTATACCTTCTTATTTGTATATATTGTAACATAGCCAAATATATAAACTCCTACAAACACTGATCTACAGAAACATGATGGATCTTTTGCTGCAACAAAACTAGAGAGGTAAATGAAAAGCATGGCAAGTTACTTTTTAAAGTAACTAGTTACAGATATACTCTCCAGTGTAGTTTGCTACCATTGCAAACATTGTTTTATTTTAATCTCAAAAATAAAATAGCAATTTACAGCTAATTTCTATTAACAAAATCCAAAGTGGCTCTATGTCAGATACATTTATCACAAAATGTCTCGAATGTCTAGGTTTACTCGATTGAAGGAATTACACTTTTTAAGTTATAATTTTAAAAGTTCTAATGACACAATTGTAATTTTAAGTGTTATATTATACAACAAAAGGATTGCTATTCCCCTCACTCTGTTCCAGTTATAATGTAACTTTGTAACTAGTATTGTAAGAAGCTGTCCTCATGTTCTCGATGGCCAAACAAAAGATGGTGCATTCATTTAGATAAGTGGAAGCAGATCTATAGAATGTAGAATGCATATAGAGGATAGCTTCCCTTATGAAAAGAGTTGAGAGATCTTTGACTATGAGGCTGAATCCAATCATTTTTAAATTCCTCAGAAAGTCACTGCTCATGAACTTTTCTAAAACTGAATTTGATCCTTGGGTCAAAAATTCCCCATCCTTGTTCTATGGAAATTAATGTGAACCAAGGAATTCCAAACTTGAACTGAGCTTCTGTACCTGGAATGAATTGTTAGTTAAGATGTTCTATTTCGATTTTTTGGACTTCAACTCCCAGAATTCTCCAATAATCTCCAATGCAAATTTGAAGAGTACCAGTTCACCCAATCTATACCTTCAGACACTTGTATTTCTCTCTCTTGGAACAGGTCTGAGACTTCCAAAACTGTATTCCAGACTTTTATTTCTTGGTTGTCACAATTTTCCTGCCCTTTAGGCTCTACAAATCCTCCGGTTCTCCTGAAGAACTACAACACTAAGAAAGTATTGCAGCTGCATTCTCCCAGGAAGCAACTGCAGTAAGAAATGAAGGCCTAGAATTCAACCTTGGAGGAGCAGGGCTTGGTCCATGTGATGGAAATACAGACATCCAAAGGTATGGGTTCATGGACTGAAATTCTCAGAATTCTGTCTGAAAAATTCTTGGAAAATTCTCAGAGTCTAAAAAAACCCCAATGGAACATTCCTAATGGCTAAACTGGAAAAGCACAGCTTCAGCTGTACGTATATTAGAGGGTGAAAGATAACAGCTATTGGTAGTGTTTCATAGTCAGCACTATGCTACAATAAATGAGTAAAAAAATGTGTACCCAGTCTAGGCAAGGCGCTGGAGAAATCCCACTGAATGTGCCAGCTGGGGCATTTAGCCTAGCCAGCAGTGGTTCCCAAACTTTTTTTGGCCGTGCAGCACCTAAGCATCTCTAAAATCCTGATGCCACCCTCCACCACCACCCGTGACATATAATTCTTATTATTCAAAAAGTAAAGTCCTGTTCACATGGAGGAAGCCTAAAAGACTATTCAGTGTTAACAACTTATTCTCAAATTGCCCCACACTGGGAACCACGAGCCTAGAGGATGATAAAAGGGGAAGTACAGTGGATTGGTGGGGAAGCTGCTTATCCTTGTTGCAACAGTATGCTTCATTCATTGCTTATTGCTATCACACCAAACATATACGTATGATGTTCTACCAGCCCAGAGGTGCCTATGAGAACTGCCTACTTTCCCAAATGACTTACACATACTTCAAGCTGCCTTTATCACAACCCTTATTAGCAATTATTTCTAAACAGTGTTTTTGTGTACAAGGTGCTTTGCAGCCATTCTAATCTTAGCATCATCTCTATGAATTCAATTACTGGCATTCTCACTTTACCAATGGAAAACTGATGACAGAAGGCAGTAATGGACCCTACACTGACATTCAACTTTCCCAAGTCTAAAATCCCCACAGTTCCCCAGTGACGTAGTGAGGGAGGGGGGCGCCCCAGGCGGCACTTTTTTGGGGCAGCAAAATTTCACTATAAATAGGCTGCTACAGCTGCAGGACTTTGCCACTGCCCTGGACTTACTAGTGGCTGGGGCGAAGGGGCCACTGCGGGGACAGGCCCCGCCCAGGGAGGCAGAAAATTTGGCTTACGCCCTGGGGAGCTGAAACCCATGTCATGGGCCCCACCCAGGGGACAGCGAATTTGTCTGATGTCCTGGGTGGCTGAAACCCACGTTACGCCACTGAGTTCTCCACTAGGAGGACTAGTTCTTCCCCACAAAGCTATCCTTGAATTGTGTTCTTGATTATTATACCCTAAGGAAGTTTGTATGTACAGTAAAACCTCATATAACACTAAAACCTGGTTCCACAAGTCTTGGTGTTATATGATTTTTAGTGTTATCTGATCCTCTATGGGATCCATAGAGATACATTGTAACCACACAGGCTTTTGCGGTTGTTATCTGAAGCATCCCATAGGATCTTAATGTTATTTGATGCAATTCTTCCCCCCAGATTCCTTAATGTTATGCGATTTTAGTGTTATTCGATACTAATGTTATATGAGGTATTACTGTACTTATATTCTCTTGCTATTCCTCAGATTGTTTAAGATATGGTAAAAGACAGTAAGCAGCTAAATAAGGAATGGGGAACTTCAGTGGACTCAAGGGTCTCTTTCCCACCACCCAGGATCTGCCACAGGTTGCTTAATATCACTATATTGTGACCAGACTGCCAAAATTCAGCAGCAGTCTACTTCTGGTTTTGGTGAAAACCTACTTTTTAGCAAAACACAGGGGTACACAGAAAGTGACTCCTCAAAGTTTGTGGTATTTTTAAACCACAATCAGGCATACCCCAGGCAATCTTGTTGTGATGGCTAATCTTTCTCACACTAGGTCAGGCAAAAGGAACTACGGAATGAAATCACCAAAAGGCAGTTTAAAGTCTGTTCTAGATATAAAAGAAGAAGCAGAACACAACATCGTGCATGCCTTTTTTTAAAGAATAACCACAGCTGTAAGAAATATGATTCTGCTATGCAATGTGAAGGAGGAGTAGGAAGGCTTTGCTGTTACATGTGGTTTAATTGCTGCCAACTGACAGCTTTTTACAATATTACTGTCTAGAGCAGTGGTTCTCAATGTGGGGCCCATGCCCCACAGGGAGACTACAATTTCCAAAAGCCTAAGTCAATACATTGGCTGATCACTGCTTTGGGGAACTGACTTAGGCTTCTGGGAAATGAAGTCCAAAAAACAAAGGTTGGAGAAAACTGATCTAGCGCAGCGGTCACCAATCTTTTTAAGTCGGGGGCCAGGTCACACTCCCTTAGACAGTTTAGGGGGCTGGACTGGTGATCCCCAGGCATTGACAGCTGTCGAAAAATGCATTTACGACAGCCGTAAACTAGTCTACAGCTGATTCCGGCGCCTGGAGCAGAGAATGGATTATTTGGCACCATGGGCCAGATCTTGCCCGTGGGCCATAGGTTGCCTACCCTGATCTAGAGTCTGCAAAAACTGCCAAGGACTACATACTGCACACTGTAAACTACTTGCTTAAAACCTTGTTTCTCTTTGGGCCTAGAAACCACATTAGGCAAATACAAGCTGCAGATAATTCCAGCTGTCCCTTTTCCTCCAACATCTTTCTGCAAACTCCATAGTGCTTCCTTGCTACACTATATCATGTGAATAACCAAATACTGTACAGTGGAACCTCGGTTAACAAACAGCTCGGTTAACATAAAAATCGCAGAACAAAAGGAAATCCATAGAAAATAGTGGCTTGGTTTACGGAATTTTTTTGGGAATGGATTAATTGGTTTTCAATGCATTCCTATGGGAAACCATGTTTAGGTTAATGTATTTTGGTTTTCAATGCATTCCTATGGGAAACTGCATTCAATGCATTCCTATGGGAAATTTGGTTAAAGTAATTTATGCTGTAAGAAACGTTCCAGAGAACATATTAATTACATTAACCAAAGTACCACTGTATCTCCTTAATTGCCCCATCTGCCTCTATGCAGTGACTCTCTCTCTCTCTCTTTTAACTAAAAACATCCAGTTCACCCCATGGGGAAGAGAACAAGAAGAACTATTATCTTTAAGAAAATTGCCACCATTTGCTTCTGTAGGGTAGTCATGAGTCCGGCCTTTTTATTTGAAGAGTTCCTAAATCCAAGTCTAGTTTAAAGACAGAGGACCTTGGGAAGGAAGAGCAGGGGTTTTGCAAAAGCTCATCAAGGTGTAGTAAGGTAAAGGCCACCCTTGCTCGAAAGCCAGTTGTATCCAACTCTAGGGTTCAGTGCTCATCTCTGTTTATAGCCAAAGAGCCAGCGCTGTGTGTGTCGGCAGACCTTTCCGTGGACATTTGGCAGGCATGACTAAACGCTGCTTACTTTCCCCTCAAAGTGGTATCAATTTATATAGTGTACCTGCAATTTCTTGCTTTCGAACTGCTAGGTTGGCAGGATCTGGGACAGAGACAGGAGCTCACTTTGCAGCACTGAGGTCTCAAACTGCTGACCTGCAAACCTTCCAGTCATCAAGTTCAGTGTCTTAAACACTAAGCCACAGTCCTTCAGTAGTGAACAGCAAACTAAGCAAATAAGAAGATTACAACCACTGATTTCCAACTCTATTGAGATAAACATTTTCTCTTTTTATACTATAGCAATTATCTCCCAATGTGAAGCTGCACAGTAACATTGACAAATGTAGCTTTCTTTTTGTTGCTTTTTCAAAGAAGGTACAATGCATTTCCTCATTTTTTGGCTACATGTTAAGTAGCCAATGTCAAACCAATCAACTAATGAGCCCTGGTCTTGAAATGGATTTTGTCAGTTTTCCTAGTTTAAATTTTAATTCAAGTTTTTTTTAATTTAAAATAGGACAAAGTGTGAGAAAGTCAATTTTTTTAATGTAACCTTTGGGATGCCCTCTAGAAGTACAATGTTTCCCATTTGCTCCCAGAGTGCCCATGTTGACAATCAGGAGAAGTCCAGTACTGTACTTATACTGTACAGTAAAACCTCATATAACACTAAAACCTGGTTCCACAAGTCTTGGTGTTATATGATTTTTAGTGTTATCTGATGCATGTTAAAATCCTATGGGATCCATAGAGATACATTGTAACCACACAGGCTTTAGCGGTTGTTATCTGAAGCATCCCATAGGATCTTAATGTTATCTGATGCAATTCTTCCCCCCAGATTCCTTAATGTTATGCGATTTTAGTGTTATTCGATACTAATGTTATATGAGGTATTACTGTATATGCTTCCAACAGAAGACTTGGCTCTATTCAGAACTACAAATTTATTTTCAAAAGCATTTCAGTGGTTTTTGAAACTATCCCTGGAAGTACAGTCTTAAGTACAAGTTGCTCAGACTTCCACCACACTCCATGACTACTCATGTCATAGTAACCAATTTACAGTGGCATCTGCCACCTCTTTGGAACATTCTCATAGCTCAAAACTATTGACTTCCATGGATAGTTTAGAAAGATGCCTTTAGAAGTTTGCATCTGGAGAAAATGTATCTCTGAGCTTACATGGAGAATTAAGCCGAGATGTTCTGTACTTCCACTGCTTTATTTGATCTCTGTAGAAAGCTTTTAAAAACTGTAGTATTAGCCTGGTTGTAGATAGAACAACATTCTATGGCACTTTGAAAAACTAACACACTCACTGAAGCATAAACCTGAGGTCTGTTTTAGATGTTTGTTTTAAGGGAAACCTAACATTCCAAGCTCTGAATTAACCCAATTTTTGGCTTAGTTCTCCCTCAGATGGTAAATTAGTTCCTAGTAACAATGTTCTTCTTTTCCTTTCTTTGCCTCCCACATTGGCTGAGAGGTCAATATCCAGTTGCGAAGAATTAAATCTCTTCTTCCTGGTGCAAACTGGGCCTGGCATACTTACTTTAAAGCAACAGTAGGTAAAGTACAGTCCTCCAGATTTAATTGGACTGCAATTGGGATTAGGCTTTGACATACTAGGTGAGGAATGGTAGGAATTCCAGTCCAAAAGCATCTGGGGACCTACATTTTGTCAAACTCTGCTTTAAAGCAAAGAAAAACAAGGACAAAATACACAATATAGTTAACATGTAATCTGACTTTCAGCTGGTCCACTTGCATGACTACAACAGAGCCTTCACTACAAAATGTTGTTCCATACAAAATAAAACTCCTACATATTAGAAACTGGGCATGAGAAAGGAAAGGCCTGACCCAGTTTATATCTCTTTAACTCTCCATCTGCATCTATAAGTCCTTTGACTACTTCAATTTAGCTATGACATTAATTGTACAGGGGCAACAAATGGCTTGCTAAACACATTTTGTTATCCTCCTTCCCGTTCTTCTTCTGCCATATCTGGATCCGAATCTTGGTGATCCTCATGGTGAGGATCTGGGCCCCAATATCCTTCTGCCCCATAGCTTCTATTACCCAAGGTACCTGTCATACTCTGGCATATGGTAGGCCTACCCCTTTGTATACATTTGTGAAGAAATAATGGAGGAAAAGGATCATGCCCACTGTAATTGCTATAAAAGCTAATCATCTCAGGATTGTGTACAAGGAGGAGGAGGAGGAGAATGTGGCTTATTTCACCAGGCAATAATCATGACTCATCCCCTTTTAAGTCCCTATTTGAAAAGGGTTTTTGTGTGTTTCCGGAGAAAAGGACCTCTGAAAAAAGGTATTTTTTTTCTCAGGAAAGAATGAGGAAAAAAGCCTCTCTTCCTGAAGTGGCCAAAACTCTTTTTAAAAGTACAGTCAAACCTTGCATAAAGAGCGCCTTGCTTAAAGAGCAACTCGCTTAAAGAGCAGAATTTTTTCTGAATGTTCGCTTCACTTAACAAATAAAACCAACCAAAAACTTGCTTAACAAATAAATTGATGTTCGCAATCCCCCCCCACACACACACACACAATTGGTCACTTACAATGGTGTTTCACTTAAAGAGCAAACTCGCTTAAAGAGCAATCCTGTGGAACGCATTATGCTCTTTAAGCGGTACAACTGTATTCACACAATTCACATCTATCCAAGCAATTAACACCATATGATTAAGTCTCAGACTGGGAAAAAAGATTAGCAATAGCAATAACATTTATATACCTCCCCATACTGCTTAGTGCACTCTCAGGCGGCTCACGAGTTAAGGAGCATTTCCCCCCCAACATGCTGGGTACTCATTTTACTGACCTCAGAAGGAAGATAACAACATTTTGGCTGCAGTGAAGCAGTTTATCCACTGTGCCACCAGGATTTCAGTTTTCAATGTTCTTCTTCTCCCTTTAAATATGGCACTTAATGCAAACCATTCAGACCCTCTCCTTTGCTATTATTTGGCTGGGGCTGCATGGATTGCTTGAGGGAAGCATAAAGCCTGGTTTCCAAATTTTGTTTAATGATTGCCATGGTCAGGAGAAGAACAGCTGAAGGTCTCTTTTTCTCAAGAGGGAAATGACGTAAGATACTGAAGTGCCTACCTGGCAGCCTAAGTCATTTGATTTCTCAGGGGCTTTATTAATCCTGTCTCCAGGAAACACACCTGCACAACCACACTCTTTTGTACCAGTGGATGGAAATGACGCACTCACCTGTCCTGTTCCAACAGGCCTCACAGTCTCTGTAAGATTTCCCCACCTCCTGACCTAATTCATCTATGACATAGCTTCAGAACTCATTCCCCCCCCTCCCTGCAGGGAGCCCATCAGCAATAGCATCCCAGTTCCCAGTCTCAAACTGGAACTGTTTTTAAAATCTCAGCCATACAGGCGTGTTTTGCTTCCGCTTACAGGAGTGACCAAGGCTTCATGGGCTGGATGAACTGGCATCGGGGGCTGCCCCCGGGCCTTAGTGACTGGCTCCTTGAACCACATGATTGGCCCATGGCCCAAAAAATTTGGGTACAAAATATAAAATGTGAATACAAAAAGAAAGGTGACACAACAAGTGAGGAGAAAGATCCCAGGTTATCGCCCCCAGTCCCCACCAGAGTAGAGAGGAAAAGGCATTTACCCAGACACTCTGTTCTCAAGACTACATCAGCATTATTGCACACAATCAGTGGTGGCCAACTTTTCGACTCCAGCTGTTCTTGATCTTCAATTACCAGAAGCTCAAGTCAGTACACCTGCTGATCAGGGTTTCTGGGAATTGAAATCCAAGAACAGCTGGAGTGCCAAGGTTCACCACAGCAAAAATTCATATGGTGACACCAATCAAAAGCCTTAACAAGTCTTCAACAATGTTTTCACTAAAATAGGGAGGAGAACTCTGTTAGGATGGGACAGAATTATATTGTTGAAAATTACAGTGTACTGTACAAACTTAAGGCTGACAAAGTTTCACAAAAATAGGCAAAAACAGAAACACCTCGTGGAAGGGAAAGTAGACCTGGGCTTTGCAGCCTACCAATTTTAAACTCACACAAAAAGGAAAGGTTTCTTTTGTAGAAATGACTCAATGCAAACACATACAATGAGGGGGAAAGGAGTAAGTTTGAACTTCCAAGTATTCTTAATTTCACTGTGACTCACCAACTCAGATCAGGAAAAACCTTTATGGCAAGAACAAACATTTTTGAGGATACACAAGAGCAAAACCAAATTAGAAGATGGAGGAAGGAGCTCATTGGGCAAGAAACATCATTAAAGGAGAATACAGTACGGTATAGCTGAATATCTCTTATCTCCCCTACTCCAATTAGAGGACCCTGAATAGGCTGAATTGTTTTTTAATAGTAGCCATGATAGTCTGTGCCTGAATAGGCTGAGGGTTGGAACCTCTAAATGCAAGACCCCAATATGCTCAAGTGGGGACTGCTGGTGAATAACAACACACGATGTGAATGTGAAGATACACTGAGTCTGGCTCATTTACTATTCTGGCAATTGCTGCCAGAGACATGCACCGATGAGGACTTCAGTTTGGGCAACAACAAAGCGAAGAAAGTGGCTTCATTTGGCAGTCCTGGGCTTGATCAGGACTCTCAGTGGCTATTTCTGAAATACAGTACAACAAACCAACCTATATAGCAAGTGACCTGAAGCAAGGAGGGAACAGTCAGCCAGATAACCAAGTGATTTCCCTACTCTAGTACTTCCTAAATATATATGTAGAGTGTTATTGTCAGTCTCACTTCCTTCCTCTTTTCATGCTTCCTGTTCTTTTATCTTGGAGAGAAGCAGACTATGGCTTTCAGATGACCCTGCAGACTTCATGGATGCTACCACCAGAGGCTTCTGCAAATAATTTACCTAGCTTTCTGTGCACTATCTAAATAATAAATTTCCTTTATTACAGATACAGTATAACAAAGTAGTATCTACGGGGCGGTGGGGGTGGGTGGGTGAGGGAACTTTTACTAAAACTCAGCCACAGACTTGAAACACTGTCACTAAATATCATCCTATTAACTACAATGCCTTCTAGGCAATAACAGGAACATAAGCAATATAACAAAAATGTCTAGCATCTTTAACACTAAAATATGTATTACAGCATTGATTTTTGTGGGTACATAACTCTCTTCCTCGGCTACACGAAGTACAATCTTGGAGCTCAGCAGTGTCTGCTCAGTGTCTCAAAGATATATGGTCTTATCACTTTTTAACAGTTGTTTCAACTAGAGATGCCAGGGATTGATAACTGGACTATCTGCATGTCAGCCAAGCATGTGATTTACTTTAGTCCAATCAACTCCAAACAGAGAATGTTCCAATCCCTTTCACTAAAGTCTCCTGGTCTACAGAGAGGCTATAACCCAAAATGCTCAAATTCGAGCCATAATCACCTGTCCAGCATTACATTAAGATTTCCTTAAAGATTCTGAAATGTTTCTATTGAATTAGAAAGGCCTCTCTAATAAAACTTGGAATTCTATTCTTTATGGGTTTGTTAGGCAATACCGAAGCTCCCCCGGTGGCTTAGTGGTTAAGACACTTAGTTTGGAGACTGGAAGGTAGGGTTTTAATACCCGAGAGCTTCACTTGGGGACATGAAACAAGCCTCATTCTGGCGTCGCCTGAGTGGAGTTTCTCCAGCAAAAAATCCTTTCAACTCAGAGTAATCTTTGACACAAAATTATTATTATAGACAATACCAAAACCATGTGGACATTAAGGAATCCAAGAAAACATTTAAGCAAAATAAACATATTTAAAATTGCAATTACCATATTACATCTTATTGACCTGTCAGTATTGTTCCTGCTAAATGTATAATTGATTGGTCTGTGTTGCACATGTTCAAAATACTTCCCATAGTCTACCATTTTATTCATTAGGCATTTCTGAACCAGCCTGGCTCAAAATATATTAGGAAGTGGTCATATGATCATAAGATACAATAAAAACAAAAACAGAATGTCATCAAACAGTTTTAAAAGAGCAAAATAGAAAAGGAAAATACTAGTCAATGGAACTGTATAGGCAAACATAATATTTCAACCAGTACAATAAACTGGTAAAATTAAAGCCAGACATAGAGTTCTATTCTTTATTGAGATGTTCTGCAAACAGTATGTCTGACGAAAAGACTATCTTCCTTGTTTGTACAGAACATATGTAAAGTAGAGATCGACCTTTCTATCTTCTTCTTTTTCAAGTGCCCGTGTCCGTTCCAGATATTGGCTATCATCATGGCAATAGTCTTCCTGTTCTTAACTCCTTGGAACAGTTCTTCCAAGGACATTCCACACCAGTCTCCCTGGTGGTGCAGTGGTTAAACTGCTGTACTGCAAAACAAAAGGTTGTGAGTTTGATCCTAACCAGGACTCAGCATTGACTCAGCCTTCCATCCTTCCAAGGTTGGTAAAATGAGTACCCAGCATGTTGTGGGCAAAATGTGAACTACGGTAACTTGTGAACCGCCCAGAGAGTGCACTAAGCGCTATCAGGCAGTATATAAGTGTGATTGCTTTGCTTTTTCTTTAGCCACAAAGTCCATCTACATCCAGGGCCTCTCTTCCCAGGGATCTTTCCTTGCAGAGCAAGTTGGAGTATTTTATACTTTATGTTGTTCCTCATGATATGCCCAAGATTTTAGAGCTTTCTTTGTTTAGTGGTCTTAAACAGTTTTTGTTCTTTATCCATCCAGTGGAACTTTCTATCAGACCTTATAAAATAGGGAACTTTGCAGGAAAACTTCAGGTTTTCAACCCCAAACTATTTAGAGTTTTACGGGTCAACACTAACACCTTGAATTGGTGATGGACACAATATACAATTAACATACCTCCCCCAGAATTGGTGTAACCTCATCTGAACTGGCTGTACCTGTTGCCCCTGTAGCAGTCACAAATTACACTAACTGAAGCTTCTAGGTCATCTTCAAGGGCAGCCCCAAATAAAATGCACTGCAGTAATCAAGCTATGTTTCTCTCTAGCAGCAACTGCTAGAAAGAACTATGTTGTTTGGCCAGATTGCACACCCTTCCTTCTTTTGGACTTCCCCGACTCCTGGTCTAACATGGGCCTAGTGCCATTTCTATCACAGAACAAGGAAGCCACCTTAATGGTGTCATTATATCGTAGTCTGTCATCACAGCAAAGTCTTTCTGTCATTTTAATGACTGAAAATCAATTTGAGCCCAAGTTTCCCTATTTCAAGTCTAGTACCTGTTGTACTAAATCACTCTGCCTTCTGGGGAATTTCCAGAGGATTAAGGGGTTAGTCGCAGTTTACACTTAACATGACACTCCCATAAATTGGACTTAGGGCAGGGATGCCCAGACTTTTTGGGCTGTGGGCCGATCATGTGGTTCAGGGAGCCAGTCCCTAAGGCCCAGGGGCTGGGTGCGGCCCCCGATCCCAATTCATCTGGCCCCCGAAGCCCTCGTCTGGGGCCGCACCCAGCCCTCGGGCCTTAGTTTGGGCATCACTGACTTAGGACAAGTAGCTCAGTACCACATTACACTGTCATGATTTGGCTACTGAGGCCTTGCTTCAGGTAATTTGCTCCTTCTAAGCAAGTGGCAGTGAGCCAGTTCTCTTAAAATACACAGCCACTACGAACATAAATGGATTTGTCACCTACAACTACTAATACAACTGTATCATCTTCTACAACCAATACCTAGCCACGACTTTCATACAGCCAGACGGCAATCACAACAGTAATGAATGCATTTTTCTGGAAGATGGGAAAAACATTTTCTTAGATAAATGAATCCATAGCAGAACAGGGGAAACTTCAACCTTCCTTACATTCTTGGGCTCCAAAGCCCAACACCCCCATTCAATAGGAACAAAAATATGAGATTATACAAACTGAAGCCTAACATCCAGAGGGCCACAGGTTCCCTGATCTAGAAACAACAGGCTTGGGGAAGTACCTGTCAAGACTCTACTCACCCACTCACTACAAATATTCATATTCACAAAGCTAACAACAATGATCAGAGCAGACACTGTTGTACTCACACTAAGGTGTATGCATAGGTACATTAATTCACATGAATATTTGAAAGATCAGTGTCCAAATAGTACATGCATGAGTGACTGTGATCAGATCCACATCTACAAAATTATTCTCTTACCTGGCCACTATAGCTAATCCATGCAAATTGCATATTAGTTGTAAAATGGGCTACAAAGCCAAGACATTAAGGTATCTGTTAGTTCAACAAGTGTTCTGGGAATACAAAAGATGCTCCTTCTTTACATGTCACTTGATTTCAGCCCACCAGGATCATCCTTTGCAACTACAAACAGGCAAATTCACACTTACGGTATATGTCAGTAAACAAACATATCAGCAGTGTGATTCATATTATGTCATGTATTATTCTATGCCCCTCAACAAAGGTGTCAATTTGACACTAACAGCTCCAAGTACTCTAAATATTGCCCATTATTGGGCAAAATAAACAAACAAACAAACACTGACTTTTTGTGGTGCTTCTGACATGAACAAAGAATGATTTCAGCCTGACTCTCAAGTAAGAATATGGCATATATAATACCAGAATGCTAACTTTAGTTTCACAGTGGTGTTGTAAGTAAATCATGGGAGCAAATTACTGTACTACTAATTAACAAGTCATCACTCATATCCCTAGTTGTGTAAATCCACAACAAATTCAGCCATTGTGGCTGGAAAAGGAAACATCCCTCAAATAAAAGGACAGATATGAATAAGAATACATAAATAAGGAGCAATACCTATGGATTTGTGAACTAAATACAGACTGTTTCCAACAACAGTAACTAGAGCTTTTGGGAACTCATAATCAACACATGAAAGCAATGAACTTCCATTGCAATTCATACCAAAGACCTGCTAATCCGATTATACAGTACTGCTCTTGGATATGGAGATTTATACTAGTTCCAACACTGGAGATGATTTTAATTACAGGTACTGTATCTGCCTTTCTTTGAAGGCAAACTAGGCTCTCCTGCTGCCCATTTAATCTGCACCAAACCATACATCTTGGTTTGGTAGGTTTGGCTGAGAGAGAGTGATTGTCCTAAGGTCATCAGGAAGTTTCACAACTCACTGAAGAATTGAACCCTGATCACTCAAGTCCCAGGCCAGCACTGGAAACCCTAGTGACTTAGGCTATGACACTTCACCATGCGATTCATGGCCTTGTCCGACATGGATAACATTAGGCTTCTTTGAGGCCTGAGCACAGGTAGCTTCAATACACAATGTGGTATTGTGAGTGAGAGGAATCCCTTACACTTATACATACAGTGGTGCTGCGAGTGAGTGGAATGCCACACTCACACTGGTATTGTGAGAGAAATCCCTTACACACACAGTGATATTGTGAGTGAGGAATCCTTTACACACACACACACACACACACTTAGATGTGTGGAGAGACTGCGAAGAGGGCAGCCAGAGATATAGAGGAGAAGGAGGGCTAGGAGCCAAATTGGAGGAGGGTTTTTTAATAGCCATTTTGCCCCCATGAAGTAATGCCTGACGGCGGTCCCGTGGGGTGGCAGGGCGTAATGGGAGGTGGTTTTAGTGGGCAAGAATCCCACACACTGTGAAGCCAGAGCAAGGGCTCACAGTGTCTTTTGAAGATTTCCACCTGCTCTTAAACACACACACACACACACACACACACACACACACACACACACACACACACACACACACACACACACACGGTATTTGAGTTAGAGAAATCCCTTACACACACAGTGGTATTATGAGTGATAGGAATCCCTTACACCAGGGGTTCTCAACATTTTTCAGCTGTGGGCCAGACCACGCCCCCTCAGGCAGCTGAGCAGGCCAGACCGGTACCATAAAACACATCCACGGCTATTGTAAACCCATTTACGACAGCCATGGACTCGTTTACGGCTGTGGTAAATGTGTTTACAATGGCCACGAATGAGTCCATGGCCGATTCTGGCAGCAGCAGCTGGAGCAAGGTCAAGGGGGTTATCTGGCACTGCAGGCCAAATCTGGCCCACGGGCCATAGGTTGCAACCCCTTGCTTTACACACACATTGTAGCATTGCGAGCGAGAGGAATCCCTCATGCACAGAGTGGTACAGCGAGTGAGAGGGACCCCTTCCCCGCTCGGTGTGGCCAACTGCCCCGAGCGGCGGGTTCGCTCCTTACCGCGGCTGCCTTGCTCCCGCATCGCCACATAGGCGTCGTAGACCTCCCGCTTGACATAGTTGAGGAAGCCGTCCTTGCGGGCGAACTTGCAGACGAAGGCCTGGTCGTAGAGGCAGTCGAGGAGGAAGCAGCTCTGGATGGCGTCCGGGTCGTCGCCGGGCACCTTCTTCTCCACCAGCGCCAGGTTGCACTGCGCCTTCTTGCAACAGGAGCGCACGCAGTCGCGCGCGCTTCCCGCCGGCGGGGAGCCCAGGAAAGTGGCGCCGTTTTGCACCGAGGCGTCCGAGTCCAGCACGAACTCGGGCAAGCCGGCGGTGAAATTGGCTAAGCAGGTCTCCCCGAATGAGGAGCCCGAGCCGCCGCCTTCCGGCGCCTCCTCTTGCCCGAGGACCAGCGCCGCCAGGAAAAGGGGCACCAACAACAGCCCGCGTCTGTTCTCTGGAGCCATTTTAAAGCTCACCAAGGGAGTCCGGTTTCGCCAAGCCCGAGACAGTTTCCGGGGCCAATTAACGTGGTGGTGTCGATTGGGGGGGGGGGGGGAGTGGGAAGAAGAAGAAAAACCACCACCAGCACCACCACCACCTTCTTCTCCCTTTAGTTGATTCCTTATCTAGTTTCTAGATGTCCAAAACTTGGCAAGGAGAAGGGATCGTAAACAAGCCAAAAACCGACGGGGCGAGCGCTCTGGGCAATTGCTTCTCTTCAGGGGAGGCTGAAATTCTTCCCCCGAGGGGGGGGGGTGATCTTCTTTGCAAGGGGACGTGAAAGGTTGTTTCCAGAGGCTTTTTTAGGGCTGGATCCCAACCTTAGTTCCCCGACGTTGCCTCCGGGCGCCTCTCCCTCGGCCAGGGTGAAAAGCCCGATGGCTGAAAAGTCCACCTACGAAGCGAGGAGTTTGCCTCTCCCCGAATTTCCTTCGGCTTCGCGTTCTTTCTTCCCTCTCGGGCGGGAGTCGCCGCCTTTCTCCTCTTCCTCTTCAAGGACCTTCGGCTCTCTTGCTTCCCCCTTTCCTTTTTGCTTCCTTCACTACCTGCGATGGAGTTTCAGGTGAAACTGACTCAGCGGCCGAAGAGGGGGTGTTTCCCTTTCTGCGCCATCACACAGCGCTCTCCTGGCTTAACTCCTTCCTGGCCGGCCGGGCTCCAGGTGAGCCCTTGCCTTGCAGAAGCGCCTCGGGAACAGACAAAAGACTCCAGGTGACAGGAAGTGAAATCCGACGCCTATTTCACTCTAGACCAGACGGAGGTTTATTGTGTAAAACAGAGAAGAACAAAATGTTTAAAGCAGGGGTGCCCAAACTTTTTGGGTGTGGGCCAGCACGTGGTTCAGGGCACTATGTGGCCCAAGGGCCGGATCCGGCCCCCAATCCAATCCCAATTCATCCAGTTGCTCCTGGAAGGAAGTTTTGTTGTTCAGTCGCACAGTCAATCCCAACCCTTTGCGAACCTATGGACCATTTTCCTCCCGGCACCTCTTTCCTCCACCATCTTCCTCAACCCGCCCACCTCTGCGCCCATTGTGTCTACAGTACCATCTGGCGGGCGTTATGCTCGTGCCTCACCACTGCTTCGGGAGCTGCACTGGTTGCCATTATGTCTCCGGGTGCAATTCAAGGTGCTGGTTATTACCTTTAAAGCCCTACATGGTAGTGGGCCAGGATACTTAAGAGACCGCATCGTCCCAAGGACATCTGTCCGTCCCACCAGGGCGGATCGGAGAGGCTCTCTTATCATTCCATCGGCTAGAGAGGCGCATCTCTCTAGCACCAGGAGGAGGGCCTTCTCCGTGGCCGCCCCGGCCCTTTGGAACCTCCTGCCAACTGAGTTACGTCTACAGACAGAGCTCCTGCCCTTTCGGAAGGGCCTAAAAACCTGGCTGGCAGGGCAAGTGTGGGGGTCCAGGAACATGGGGGTCCCATGTTGGGTGGCTGATATGATGGGACAGCCACCCCTCCTTCACTCTTTTAAACTTTTAAAATCTTTTTAAACCTTTTAACCTTTTTAAATCTTTTAGATTTTTGTAAATTCATGGTTTAATTCTTTTTTAATTGACTTTTAAGTAATTTATGAACCTCAAGGTTTTAATTTATGAATTTTCTGTAAGCCGCCTAGAGTCAGGTTCGCCTGATTAGGGCGGGATAATAAATCTAAATAAATAAATAAATAAATAATAAATCTCATCTTTGGCCACCCCCTTCTTCATCCAGGTTGCAAAGCCCTCATCAATCCTGGAAGCCAAAGTAAAACATGTTTTGCTATGGCTTCCAGGAGCAACGAGGCTTTCAGTGGCCAGATCACTTGGTATTGGGGGCTGGATCTGGCCCCCAGGCCATAGTTTGGGCACCCTTGGTTTAAAGCCCTTTCAAGGCCAGGAAGAAGAGATGAAAAACCCTGCGGAGAGTACTGCCCAATTCAATCTCTTCCATCAAAACATATTTCCTTTTGTTCCCCTTTGCACAATACTTATCTAAACATGTATATCAGAGAGTAAACAAAAAAGACAAAAAACATCATGGCACCTTAAAGACTAACTTCCGTGTTTGAATGTTAGGTTTTGTGGATCAAATCTGACGAAGTGGACTTGATCCACAAAAGCTAATGTTAAAATGCAGACGTTAGTCTTTAAGCTGCCACAAAGTGTTTTATTTACTTACTGATAATGCTTGCACAGGTTGCCACTTCAAAAATTGTGTAAACATGTGATTATTTCAGCATAAGAGAAAGGGTGGGGAGTCTTATGATGTCTTTAAAACTAAATTAAATAAATAAAAATTAGTTTCTGTTTATATTATTATTGAAATAAAAAATAATAAATCACAACAACAAAACCATACAAAAATCTTAACAAAATTACATATACAGTACTGTAGTACAATAGAACTACAGTACTTTATGCACCTACCACCAATTGGACTTCTAAAACTTCTTGGTTAAATATTCTCAATATCATTCGTTTCTGTTTATATAAATGTGGCGGAGGACTTTTTTCCCCTCCCTAAAAATATCTTGCCTGGAGAACTTGATTTGTGAGCCTTTAAATACCCACAAGAGTTACGTGTGTTGTTTTAAGCAATCAGCTTATACCTTACCGCTGCAGCAGTTATATTCTTTTGAAATAAAAATGGAAACAACAAAAGCAATGTACACAATAATCCAACTGGATCACAGAACAATGAACTTTATTATAATCCTGAGTACAGTATACAAGAATATACTTGTAGAACAACTTGCCAGGAAAACTCCAGAGAGCTCAGAGTATAATAGACATGTTAAATTTTAAGGCGCCACGGGGTCTCCTGTTTCCTCTGTAAGAAACTAATATGGCTACCCCTCTAGAAACTGCTAAAGAAAAACATACTATCTAACAAAACATTCAATCAGAAATTTAATCACAAATGGGAAACAATTTTACATAAGATAAGAAACCAAGGGTATAATTATTTATTTTGCCTAGTTAAACAATATGTTCTTAGGGAGTGTTCATAAGCACAACATATGTTTTGCATGCAAAAGATTTTCCAGGTTTTGTCCTGGCCAGATATCTCTAATGAAAATATTTCAGACAGTAGTCTGGGAGACAGATTACTCTTTGAAGAGTGACTGCAAGATGAAGTAGCAAGTTTCATTGGTTGAAACTTGATGGGCCAGATACAGCCTATTCAGTATAATCTGAATGCACGTAAACAGTGTTTTTAAAGGTTATGCCAAGAATTCTGTAATGATCATCCAATGAGATGGTATATTACCTAGACAGGATACTAAAAAAAGTAGTACCTAACTTCATTCTTCCCCTTGTTAATTGCAGATCTCTCACAGATTTATGGAATGGGAGGGGTTAGTATATTGAATTTGTTATTGCAAATGCAGTACTGTACATACATATATAAATGCAAAATAAACATACACCCAGTCATTTGAAGTTATACAGGGAGAAAGGCTCCAAAAGGCACAGCCATTTCTCTGAGGATACCTCAAATGCTGATAATAATTGTCTGCTATCAATTTGATTCTGATTTATTTCACCCTTTTCTAGGATGTTCTAGGTAGATGTTTCAAAGAAGTGAGTTTCCCCAGAATGTTTCATTCTCTTTCTTTCTTCTGGGGCCAACCTGATATTCTGCAACTTGCCCAAAGCTACTAATTTCATAAAATAATGTATCTTTGGTATTTTGTTGTCCATCCACCTTGAGTTAATTAAGTTTGTTTGTTTAAAGACTAGAGGTTGGTGATCATAGTGGGAATGTGATCCACAGGGCAATTCATCCATATCAATTTACCATCACCACCCCAGGTCAAAGATGCCATTGTAGAAAACAGGACTTTTAGCAACACAAGGATAGTTTGGAAGGGAGTTTAAGTGGAAAATTATATGGGCTGAGGGAATGAGCTATTCCTACCATGCACACTAGGACAGAAAATGGAATGACATAGTGGTTTGGAATAGGGAAAGGAGTAAGACAAGGCTGCATTTTGTCACCCTGCTTATTCAACTTATACACAGAACACATAATGCGCAATGCAGGGATGGAGGAATCACAATTTGGGATCAAAATTGCTGGGAGAAACATCAACAATTTGAGATATGCAAATGATACCACCCTAATGGCAGAAAGTGAGGAGGACCTAAAGAAGCTCCTGATTAGGTTGAAAGAAGAAAGTGCAAAAGCTGGCTTGAGACTCAATCTCAAGAAAACCAAGATAATGGCAACAGGCCCTATCAGTCCCTGGAAAATAGATGGGGAAGAAGTAGAAGCAGTGACAGATTTTACTTTCCTAGGATCAAAGCTCACTGCAGATGGTGATTGCAGCCATGAAATAAAAAGGTGACTGATTCTTGGGAGGCAAGCGATGAGAAACCTGGGGAGCATATTGAAAAGTAGAGGCATCAAATTGCAAACAAAGATTCGCATAGTCAAAGCAATGGTATTCCCTGTGGCAATGTATGGGTGTGAGAGTTGGACTATTAGGAAAGCTGAGCGCAGAAGAATAGATGCCTTTGAGATGTGGTGTTGGAGGAGAGTTTTGAGAGTCCCCTGGACAGCGAGGAGAACAAATGGGTCAATCTTAGAAGAAATCAACCCTGACTGCTCCTTAGAAGGTCAAATAATAAAGATGAAGCTAAAGTATTTTGGACATCAAATGAGAAGAGAGGATTCACTTGAGAAGGTCTTGATGCTTGGAAAGGTCGAGGGCAAAAGAAGAAGGGGGCAGCCCAAATGAGATGGCTAGATGGTATTGTAGAGACAATGGGCACAGAGCTGAGCGAGTTGAGGGGGATGGTGGAGGCCAGGAGTGCCTGGTGGACAGTGGTCCATGGGGTCGCAGAGGGTCATTTTGCCTTTTTTATAAGCAAGGCTGACATTCTGGATCTCAGTCCTATAAGAAATCAGCACTTAGGTTTCCCAAACTTGGGCTCCCAGATGTTCTTGGACTTCAATTCCCAGTAGCCCTTATCAGCAGGTGTACTGACTTTGGCTTCTGGTAATTGAGGTCCAAGAACATCTGGGAGCCCAAGGTTGGGAAACCCTGGATTAGACTAATAGAACATATATTATTTCTAACATTGTGTCAATATGTTTTCTAATACTGTATTGAAAAAGGCTATAGAGTGAGTGACATGGACATGCTGAAGATTATAAGGGAGACTGCCTGCCTTCTACATAGAGAATACAGTACAGTACCTGTACTTGGATATGGTTTACCATTCCCTTCTTCTAAATAGTGGTATTGCAGTGGCTCAAGTGGCTAAGATGCTGACTGGGAGGCGGAAGGTCAGCAGTTCGATTCCTGAGTATGAATGGCTATAGTCTAGATCTTTTCTTCGATTCCTGAGTATGAATGGCTGTAGTCTAGATCTTTTCTCCGATTTAGGCAACTACATAGAACCTTTATTACCCTTAAGAGAGGGGAGGAGTGTATTTGTTTGTGTGTAACATTGTGATGGCTGACTAACTATCTTGTGTGGGCTTTGATTGAATAGTTCAAAGATACACTAGATACCATGTTACTCTTTTCCATCACTGAGACCTCATAGCTTCAGCCCTATACAAGGACGATAACAGGACATAATTCAAGAACAGAACACATACTCTCTATAACCATTCCCTGGAATCTGCTGTTGAAAGATTATGACTGGAAGGCGGGAGGTCAGCAGTTTGATTCCTGAATACTGCAGGACGGAATGAGCTCCCATCTTTGTCCTAGCTCCTGCCAACCTAGCAGTTCAAAAGCAAGAAATTGCAAGTAGATAAATAGAGACCACTTTGGTGGGAAGGTAAACAGCATTCCGTGCACTCTGTTATCTAGTCTTGCCTGCCACATGACCACAGAAACGTCTTCAGAAACAGAAAGCACTGGCTCTTCAGCTTTGAAACAGAGATGAGCACTGAACACTAGAGTCAGCTATGACTGGCTTTCAAGCAAGGGATACCTTTACCTTTAGGTAGAATAATCTAAAGTGTTGGAGAATGAAGTTGCCCCCAACATACTAGTTACTCATTTTACAGTAACATAAATGCAAAAACTGTCCTAAATCCTACAATTCTTTACAAGTACACTGTTGTCAGCAAGTGTCTCTTAAACACACATACACACACATACATTTCTTTTCTGGACCCAGTATTTCCCCCCCTGTTCAGCACAATCTCTTTGGAGCTATTAACTGAATCCAGATTAATTAACTGTTTACCATCCTGACTGCCTAGAGAAAGCAATTTTGTGAAAGAACTTCAAAATCATACCTGAAGGAGTTGGACTATAGTTACAATTCATGACTACTTGGCATTTCTTTAATGCCTACAAATCTGGAAACAATAAATGAAAAGGGGAGACAGTACTTCACCTTTGTTAATATCAATATGTTACAGTAAAATTCTAGTTTAAATACTTGCCTGCTGTAAGACAATTGTATGCTTCTGTGTTAAAGTACAGTACAGTAATGTACTGTATTCCTTCTCATAAAATAGCACATAACAGAGATTATGTAATGCAGATCAGGTTGTTAACATTTATGTGTTCATCCTAATAGTATTGTAAAGATATAAAGGGGTGTGTGCCATTTTCTAGCTTAACAAAATGCATTACCCTGGGGAGCAAGCTATAGGGAGCTTCAGGCTAGCAGCTTCTCTTCCTCCTCCCTGCTTGGGAGGACAGCAAGGAGGCTGTGCACACGCGCCAAGCACTGTAGGCATGTATGCACACAAAGTGCTTGGTGCACATGCACAGTGGGGGAACCAGTCAAAAGGTAAGCCCCGAAGGTGGTTCCCCCCAAAAGCTGCTACCGGTTCTCTGGGGCACTGGGAAAAGTTACTGCCGGTTCTGGTGAACTGGTGCGAACCTGTTACATCCCATCACTGGTAATAAAGGTTCCATGTAGTTGCCTAAATCGGAGAAAAGATCTAGACTACAGCCATTCTACTGACTGAACAATTTACCACTCTTCCCTTGCTATGCCTGGAATGGCTATCCATAGAGATGAGTGGGGAATAAACACTTCTGTGAGGTCCATATGAACTTCCCTAGAGGTCAGCAAACTAGAGTTTCCAGGAGAGATTTTCACTTTCACAGGGTCTTCAGCTGTCAACTTCCTTCTGCCTTGATGCTCCCTTCTTTTGCCACATAAAATGGTTCCAAGTACAGTCCAACCTCACATAAAGAGCTCCTCACTTAAAGAGTTACTCGCTTAAAGAGCAAATTATTCTCTGAATGGTCACCTCGCTTAACAAATAAAACCAACCAAAAACTCACTTAACAAATAAATCAGGGTTTGCAATCCCCCCCTGCCAGAAGTCACAATTGGTCACTTACAAAGGCGTTTCACTTTAAGAGCAAACTCGCTTAAAGAGCAATCCCATGGAACACATTATGCTCTTTAAGCGAGGTACAACTGTATTTTATTTAAATGTTTTTTAAAACTCAAAATGCTTCAGCAAAATTCAGTGATTTGTCGAACTGCCCTGTAGCTGACCTGGAAATGCACATATATCCTAGTTCTGCCTCATTTGGACACTTTTCTATGAATTGGTCCATATTGCTAGCACAACTACAACAACTTTGTATAATCTGTCATTAATATACAGCCAGACATTGATCTTTGACCTTAAGAGATATTTCTGAAAAAGGTAGTACCAGAAGCACTCTTCAAACCTCTTTGTTTTCAAAATAGTGATGTAAGACAGGAGTTCTCAGAAAG
Organism: Furcifer pardalis; assembly: GCA_030440675.1. Lineage (NCBI taxonomy): Eukaryota > Metazoa > Chordata > Lepidosauria > Squamata > Chamaeleonidae > Furcifer > Furcifer pardalis. The sequence continues at coordinate 51,316,185 of CP126894.1, read as the reverse complement.
CACATTAGAATCTCTTCATAAATCTCAGGGTGGTCTGCATCAAATCAGCAAGATATTTTGGCTTCCAATTCTTTAACAATAGCAACAAGAAAATTACTGCATTTGCCGGTGTATAACATACATCAGAGCATAAGGCACACCCTGTTGTTACCAAAACGGCCCACTATCGGCCATTATATACTGTACAAGACACACTCCATTTTTCCAGTGTATTTTAAGGGGGAGGAGTGGGTCTTTTACACTAGCAATTATGGTACTTTTTCATCTGATTGCACTGCTGAATTTAGATAAAACTTGTGGGTGCAGGGGAACAGGATTTTTTTTTTAAATGAAAGGACTACAGGCTCAGTCCTGATACTGGAAGGAAAATCTCAATCTGAGCGCTATCTGCATTTTTAATACTACCTTTGGGATTCTGGGATTTATATTCAAAAAAGTAATTATCCCAAGCCTTGGTTCAGAGGCATCTTGCTTTTTAATTCTAATAAGCATGTCTTTTTTGTGAGCCATTATTTTGCAACCAGCTCTGGACACTGAGATTCTAGTATAAGAAGAAAAGAACAGTAGATCCTAGATGCCTAACATCTGCCTACACTAATCTTTGTTCATTCATTCCATTTCACTTCATTCCATTTTTACCCTGTCTTCTTCCCATTTCAAGGAGCCAGTACAGGGGGGGGGGATACTAAATATTTATTGTAATATTTAAAATGAAGTTAAACATACCAAAGTATAGTAAAGGTAAAGATTTCCCTTGCTTGAAAGCCAGTTGTATCCAACTCTAGGGTTCAGTGCTCATCTCTGTTTCAAAGCCGAAGAGCCAGCGCTGTCTGCTTCTGCAGATGTTTCTGTGGTCATGTGGCAGTCATGACTAGACACCGGAGTGCACAGAACGCTGTTACCTTCCCACAGAGACTTTTAATGGAAAGTTATTCAAAATGTGACAATCAAGAAAAACAACATTATAAGGCAAAAATTAAAATAAGGGGGCGGGCGGGCAGGGGAGTGCAATATAAACACATAGCAATAAAATGCCTAGGTGTTCTTGAACCTTAATTCTCCAAAAACACCTGGAGTGCCAAGGTTGGCCATCACTGGCCTGGGGTGTTCAGGAGGCATTTCAGATTGCCACTGCTTAGGTTTAGTCTGCATTCCAGTCTGATACAGAAAGCAAAACTGTCCAACCAAGTCTTGCAAGGTGTTGGCTGGTAAAATACCACTGCTGCTGAGATTAGGGAGACCAGAAGAACATGCACGGACAACATCCAAAACATGAACTTTTGAGAAAAGATGTCACCTAATAGAGCCTGGACCAGAATGTCCAGCAGGCTTAGCTAATCTAAGGTCAACACATTTGTGTGTTGCCGCTCTCTCTTTACAGTTACTTTGTTTGTTCTTTTTGTAGAATGACACAAATTCTTATCAAGAATAAATACTGAGTCCATTACATAACTCGATTTTCTATATAAACTATTTGACTTGAACAAGCAGCACAGTTGAAAGACTACCAGCTATGTTGACCAGTTATTAGAAATGAGAGATATTGTTCCATCTGCCCGTTGAGGAGGATGTTTTTCTTTGTTCGTTTGTCTGTTTGCTTCTGTTTTCTCAAAAGATAACCGGGAATAATAACTGGTCCTAGGGCCATGTAGTCAGTATGTTTGATGGATTAGAATCACGCCTCACATCATGCAGAAATCCCATTTTATGCAGCACCAAGTTCATTAAGAAATTTGAAGCCTGAGATCTTGAGACTCCAATGCTAAGAGCATGTAAAAGGAGCAGAGGCAGCGCCCTGAAAATGTTAGGGGGAGATGCTGCCGCCTCAGTTATTACCTGCCCTTACAAGGCTATAAGAGAATCTTTAAGTAACAGAGAGTAACTCCTTCCAAGGAAATTTATTCTCTTTCTCTCTCTTTTGTATAACAGCTTCCAAAAGTTTCAGGCAGCCTTGCAGGGTTGGAACGATTTAATTTTGAATTTTCCAAACTCTGTTCTAAGCAATTTGGGACTAACAAACCCACCTCTTAGGTTTAGTCAACATCCCAAGCAACATCTGGACTTTGGGCCAGAAGATTTACTTATGGAATCCAAGCACTGTCTACTCTGACTGAAAAGCTCTGTTATTCTTGCCTGTTTCCTGAACCTTTCTTTGAAACACTGGATTTGCTGAAGATTATACGGGATACTGACTGCCTTAAAACATCTGTGTGACCACAAGTCTATGATTTATATGCAGTCAAAAAAGTGGCCTGGTGGTGGCCCCTCTGTCTACTTTCCTTGGCCAAAGGTGAGCTTAGAAAAGACCCCTGGAACTTGCAGTTGGGAGCCCTACTGCTCCACTCTGACACTGTAGTCTTTTAATTGAACTATCTGAGCCACACCTATGTGTACTATTGCTTTCCTTGACCTGTAATACAACTTCCCCCATATCCTAACATCATTGGAGTTCATGCATTGCTTCCACATTTCACACCAATTAATGGCTGAAATCCAACAGTATGTCACAACTAGAGAAGTTCTAGTGAATCAATCAGGATTGGTGGGTTAGCACCAATGTAAGATACATTGATTTGATTAGCTTACTCCAGTAATAATTTACTGCTGGGTTTCAGCCAACAGCAGGAAATTACACTCTGACTTCAGAATATGAAACAAGTAGGAGAACAAATAGGTCAATCTTAGAAGAAATCATCCCTGACTGTTCCTTAGAAGGTCAAATAATAAAGATGAGGCTAAAGTACTTTGGACATCAAATGAGAAGAGAGGATTCACTTGAGAAAGCTTTGATGCTTGGAAGGGTCGAGGGCAAAAGAAGAAGGGGACGGCCCAAGATGAGATGGCTAGATGGTATCGTGGAGACAATGGGCACAGAGCTGAGCGAGTTGAGGGGGATGGTGGAGGACAGGAGTGCCTGGCGGTCAGTGGTCCATGGGGTCGCAGAGGGTCGGAATCGACTGTGCGACTGAACAACAACAAAAGGTTTTTGAATCCTCATTGAAAAAAAAGGGTGGCCTATAAATGCAACAAATTAATTAAATAGATGGTTTATTTTTCAATATTCATTTAAAATTTCCTTTATTCTTAATTTATGTTAATAATTTTTAATAAATAAATAAAAATAATACATTTAATACATTAATTAAATAAATTTAATTAAATAAATAAATGCAAAGAAAAGGAGGGTAAATGCAGTTTGTGGCTGCTGTGCTGTTCATAAGAATACTTTGGAAAAGTAACTTTGAGTTATTTAATCTCCCAGTGTACATCAGCCAAGCCAGACACTGACGTCATTAGTTAGATGCTTTTGGGAGCTGTAGTCCAAGAAAGTTACTATTTGAAGCTCCTCTTGAAATGTTTGAATTAGTTCAAACCAATTATGTATCTTCTTTCAAAAATTTCCACTGAGACGGACCCTTCCCTTCAACTCCCCCCTGCCTATTACGTATCAGTTATCTGGTACAACTTTACTCTTGGCAAGCACATTTTTAAAAAACAAACAGAAACAATATTTGGAGAAAAGGAGACAACAGGAGCTCATTTAAAGGAACTAAAGGTGGGGTATTAAATGCGAATAATAAATAAATAAATAAATAAAAATAACTAACATAATACAGTACTACGCACACTGACATCCCTACAACCGACCCTTTGCATCAGATCAGGCAAACACACCCAACATAAACTATAGAAAAGCCAAGTTAGAACAAAATAAAATAAACTACCTGTTGCCAGCTGAAGAGAAAGGTTTTTGCCCAATGAAAAACACGAGGCTTCCCTGCACACAGTGATGGGATGTTACAGGTTCCCACCAGTTCGCCAGAACCGGTAGTAACTTTCCCCAGTGTCCCGGAGAACCAGTAGCAGCTTTTGGTGGGAACCACCTCAGGGGGTTACTTTTTTGCCGATTCCCCCACTACACATGCATGCCAAGCGCTTGGTGTGCATGCGTGCCTACAGCACTTGGTGTGCATGCACGGCCTCCTTGCTGTCTTCCCAAGCAGGGAGGAGGAAGAGAAGCTGCTAGCCTGAAGCTCCTATAGCCTGCTCCCCAGGGTAAGTGACTCGCCTTTGGGTGTGGGTGTGGGGGTGTATTTTAATGTGTATTTTTATCTGTATTTAATTTGTATTTTTATGTTTATTTAATGTGTATTTAATGTGTATTTATTTTTAATGTGTATTTTTATGTGTTTTATCCGTATTTAATTTGTATTTTTATGTGTTTTATGTCTATTTAATGTGTATTTATTTTAATGTCTATTATATGTGCTTTACGTGTATTTTTATGTATTTTTATATCTATGTAATTTGTATTTTTATGTGTACATGGCCAACTTTGGCCCCGCCCACCAGGTCACATGGTCCTGCCCATGACATTGGCTCCGCTCACAACATTGGCTCCACCCACATTGTTGGCTCCACCCACAAATTAGGCTCTGCCCACGATGTGGTAGTAAAAATTTTGACATCCTACCACTGCCTGCACATATCTTTGTGTTATGTTGTTGCTCATTTTTACTTTGATTTTATACATGCAGAACCTGACACAAACTGGAGGGGAAAAGCCAATAAAGATTTCCTTTAGTTGGACAAGGAGGCAGGAAAAATTACAGAAGACATGGAGATTTAAGCAAGCAGCCTGTAAAGGTGACCTGGGTCTGGGTGGTCGAATGTTTCCTTTTGAGATCTAGCATGGGAAGCCTGGTTTCCAGCTGTGCCTCTGTCATTTATGCTCAACATGTGCTTGTGGGTATAAACGCAAATCTTATGAAATGCCAATATGCCTCTAGTGACCAACATCCAAAGGAAGCCAAATCAGGAGAAGTGCTGGAATGTCTTTCCTCTCAGGGAACTGAGATGAGCATTACAGTATTTTATTTTGAAGTTTTTTTAAAAAAATGGCTTTGGCTTCTGTCTTTATTCCTGTAAAAGAAAATGGCAGGGTAGAATGAGCAACAGAGTACACAGAACTGGACAAACTTCCTTTTATGGACCACCAAGGCTATGCTTAGCTGGCTATGGGATTCTGGAAGTTATGATACAAAAAGGCAATATTTCCAAGTCCTGGAACTGCAAAGAACAGTTGCAGCCAAAGATAAACTAACCCTCCCTGATAAAGGTATACAGGTCAAAGAGTATCACTTGGTGAAACACACCTTTACAGTTAGTGTATTTAACAACAGAGGTAACACTGAGCAATTGCCCTGAAATGATTGCCTGAGGTCCTTGGTTGCCATGTCATGGATAAAGTGGGGTTCTCCAAAAGGTGCTCACCGATTTGTCATCTTTCATGTAAGAAGCCAAAGGCTCGGATCGATTTTTGACACTGACTCTTCCCTGCAACTCCCAGGACATTTCAACCCGTCCTTGCCTCTGTGCTGCACGTTGCTTTTAAGGGATGGCTCAGAAGTATATTGCCTTGCTTGTTTTTCCACTCCTCTCTCTCCACCCAGCAGGTTAATTGCCCTGGTGCGGTGGGTGTCAGAATCACTCAGGCAAAAGGAAAGGGTGTGGACAGTGGGCATGCATGAAGACAAAGAGGTGGCACTGGGGAGGAAGTACAGGGCTCACCAGATCGTGACTAATCATCTGGTAAGCAATAAGGTGAAAAAAAAGCAAAAGAATGGATGACAGGCTTCTGAATCTACACGGAAGTAATAGGCTATCCTAATTTGTAATGTGCTTCTATTATTTATCCACTGGATTTGCTTTCTAAAGAGCAGTCAGCTTGTGGTCAGACTCCTGGAACCATTGGAATATCCACATCCCTACTCAATATAAGGCAAAGGTCTCCCTTGCCTGAAAGTTAGTCATATCTGACTCTAGGGTGCAGTGCTCATCTCCGTTTACAGTCTGCAGACATTTCCATGGTCATGTGGCAGGATGACTAGACACATGGAGCACTGTTATTTTCCTGCTGAAGCGGTACCTATTTATTTACTTGCAATTTCTTAGTGCCACTTCGGTGGGAAAGGCAACAACATTCCGTGTACTCTGGCATCTAGTCGTGCCTGCCACAAGACCACGATTAATGCTGGCTCTTTGGCTGTAAATGAAGAAGAGCACCACACCCTAGAGTCGGATACGAGAGGCTTTCGAGCAAGGAGACCTGTACACAATACTTCTGCTTGAAAAACAAAAGAATCAGCTTCCATTATTAAAAGAAGATTATAAAGTTAAAGTCCACAATGTTTACAGCTCAGAAATTCATCAATTGGGTGCTTTTGCTTGTACAGTATAAGAAAAAGTGTGGTTCAACGCTCTCTGCAGTCCCTTCCCCCACCTGGCCTATTCTTCTCAGGAATTAGACTGCATTGAAATATTAATGGACTTTGTCCATCCGGTCTACTGTGTGCAAAGGATTTTCTAAGAAGAGCTGTTATCATATTGACTCTCCCTCTTTTGTGGTTTTTGACAGTGTCACTAGCCATAAAACTCAAGAAATCTTTTCCCTATAAAATTTGATTGACAGCTTTCCCTATTACCTCTACCGCTACCCACCCCCACCCATCTAGTGACTTATGTTGAGAGGCATAAGCAGTTTGTTCTGCTGATTGAACAAGAAACAAGGACAATTTTTTTGAAGCAAAGAAGTATGTTGGAAGAGAGAGTGTTCCCACAAAGAGCTAAAGAAGAGATGGTGAAGTTCATCGTCCAGATGTCAGGTGCTCTTCCTCAGGTCATATTTAATGCTCAGGAGCAGTGTTGGGATGTCAAAAAAATTACTACCCCACCGTGATGTCATCACAGTGTGGGCAGAGCTAATGTCATGACATCATGATGTCATGGGCAGAGCCAACATCATGATGTCATGACATGGCCGGGGCAAAGAAAAAATAATAATAAAATAATAATAAAATTAAAATAAGCACACACACACACACCCCTCAACCCACCCACCCACCCACAACACAAACCCGTAAATAAATTAAAAAAATAAAATAAATTTAAAAATACATTAAAATCCACCCACCCACCCACCCCAAACACAAATCAAACAGAGCTTTTAAACCAGAGCTTAAAGCTTATTCTGGTTAATCTTTCTCACACTAGGTCAGATGGAAGGAACTACAGAATGAACTCACCACAAGACGGCTTCATTTTGGCACTTTTCATCTTTTCAACAGTTAAAGAAGTTAGGTACTAAGTCTTTGCCTAATCAGTTCTCTAGGATAATATACCCTAATGTAAATGTAAAACAGCTGTATCTCCTTAAGGGTTCTCCAATTGGAACAGCACAGGTGTAGCTTATTGATGAGGTAACACCAAGACTTTGCTTAAAAACCCCAAGCCAGGGTGCCAGGCCTTTTTAGGAACTGTGGTAGTACGTCAATATAGGTAAAGGTATTAAATACACATTAAAATACACACAGACACACCACATCCAAAGGTGAGTCACTTACCCTGGGGAGCAGGCTATAGGGAGCTTCAAGCTAGCAGCTTCTCTTCCTCCTCCCCACTTGGGAGGACAGCAAAGAGGCCGTGCATATGTGCCAAGCACTGTAGGCATGCATGCACACCAAGTGCTTGGCGTGCATGCACAGTGGGGGAACCAGTGAAAAGGTAAGCCCCGAAGGTGGTTCCCCCCAAAAGATGCTACCGGTTCCCCAGGACACTGGGAAAAGTTACTACCAGTTCTAGAGAACTGGTGAGAATCTGTTACATCCCATCACTGCTCAGGAGAAAGAAGAAGATGAACCACCAACAAGAAAGTTAACAGTAAAATACAACCAAAAAGATCTTCAGAGGTAGCTAGATCTGGAGGAGTGGATCCACATAGAGTTGCAGAATCTGTATCAGTGCTCAATGAAAAGCTGAATAAGGGTTTCTCCCATATAGACCCAAATAATCTTACCTAGGAAGGCACAGTCTTGAGCAGGGATGCCCAAACAGTTTGGGCCGCCGGCTGGTCACAGGGTTCAGCAAACACTGGTTCCTCCCACTGGAAGCAGAAGTAAAATGAGCCTTGCAATCTGTTTTGCAACAAGATGAGATTGATTTTAAGCTTCCATTTTCTCCGTTTAAACAAGTGGTGCCCAAACTATGCCCTGCAGGCATAATTGAGCCTCATCACCAATTCATCTAGCCCATGGCACCCTCATTGCTCCCAGAAGCAGAAGTAAAATGTACCCGTATGGGAACAATGAGGGCAATGAGGGCAGCGGACACTGGACGAATTGGTGTTGAGACCAGATCCGGCCCATGGGCTGTAATTTGGGCACCCCTGGTCTTGAGTTTACAAGAGCTAATCAGTGCTACAGGGCATTTTGGAGGTCCTCTTCTTCTTTCGTGTCCCGATTCCTGGACTGCCAAATGAAGCCACTTGCTTGGCTTTGTTGTTGGCCAAGCTTAAGTCCTCATCGGCACATGTTTCTGGCAGTAATTGACAGACCAGTAAATGAGCTGGATTCTGTGTCTCTCCACATTCACACCGTGTGTTGTTGTCCACCAGCAGCCAGCACTTGAGCATATTGGTCTTGCATTTAGGGATTCCAACCCTCAGCCTATTCAGTCTGAATAATTCAGAGTCCTCCAAGTGACGTAGGGAAGGCTGAGTTCCTCAGCTATATCCTCCTTTAATGTTGTTCCTTCTACAGTGAACTCCTCCCTCCATCTTCTAATTTGGTTTTGTTCTTGTGTACCCTCAAGAACATTTGTTCTTGCCATAAAGCTCTTCCTGGATCTGAGCCAACAGACACAAGGCTCATATCCGAGGATGTCAAGGGTAATTCTCTTGCTTAGCATCTGCTGTTACTTCCCTCCTTATTTTAGGTGGAGCAATACCAGTAAGGGGATATATTTTCTCAACTGATGTACCGGTAGATTTGAGGCAACCTGTCAGTATACACATTACTTCATTAACAGCGATGTCATCTTATTTCATGTGTGTGGATGTGCTCCATACTCCTGGAGCAGCATACTCTGCTGCGGAGATGCTCAGGGCCAAAACTGATGTAGTGTGGGTGTTTGAATTCCCCATTTATATTTTGTGAGTTTCCTGGTGATGTTGTTCTTTGTACTAACTCGTAAAATTTGGAGATCACTTATTCAGAGGAGTGCCACAAACTGGAGGTGACTTGACCACATGTAACAACAGGAATAGACCATGACCATAGGTGCTTGGAATGGAATGGGATGGTGTTTGTTTTTGGTAATACTGTAAAAGAATGTAGTACCATTTGCTCCACTGCTCTTACTCCCATTCTTCATGAGATTATTGTGTGTAATTAGACCAAACTGTAATCTTCTGCCTCCAAGGCAAAAGCATCCTATATCTATTCTAAAGCATTCCTGGCAGCCACCTGTTTATCCTTACCTTGACATCCCAGCCTTTTTAAGCAGCTTTCTCAACTGGGGAACTGCTTTTCTATTCAGCAAAATTTAGCTAATCTTTCATTTCAATCTACCTCCTTTAATTTAAAGCCAGTGGTGGGATGTCAAAAATTTTACTACCCCACCGTGATGTCATCAGTGTGGGCGGAGCCAACATCATGACATCATGACATTGTGGGCGGAGCCAAAGAAATAATAATAAATAATAATAATAAAATAAAATAAAAATAAGCACACACACACACACCCCTCAACCCACCCACCCACCCACAACACAAGGACAGCAAGGAGGACAGTAAGGAGGCCGTGCATACGCGCCAAGCACTGTAGACATGCATGCACACCAAGTGCTTGGTGCACATGCGCAGTGGGGAAACCAGTGAAAAGGTAAGCCCCGAAGGTGGTTCCCCCCAAAAGCTGCTACCGGTTCTCTGGGACACTGGGAAAAGTTACTACCGGTTCTGGAGAGCTGGTGAGAACCTGTTACATCCCATCACTGTTTAAAGCCATTGTCCAGTCTTCAGGAAAGAAGATGGGATAATTGCTCTCTCTTCTTTTTTTTTAAACAAGGAAAATAAACCTTTAAAACTGGCATGTTTTATCTGACATTAACTTCCTTGGCTCCAGCCCACTCTATCAGATGTCTGCTGAAGTGGTTGTCATGCACAGATGTGCCAAATGAAACTTACTTTATTTGCTGTAAAAAGACTAGGTGCTATTATTTTAATTAATTTAATTTAATTTAATTTAATTCTCACACTTGTATGCCACCCAATCAGGACTCAGGGTGGCTCACATAATATTATACAGTAAATACAATAATAAAATATACAATACAGACAATAATTATACCATATTCATCTTGATGCAGCAGCAAGCCAGGGGACTTCTCCTTTATGCGATCTCTGTTAGTGTTTTCAGAGTGGCACCAGAGTCCCCTAAACTCCATTATAAGGTAGCTAAAAATAATAAAATACAGAGTAAAAAAATATTGTTATTTATTTATTTTATCACATTTATTCCCCACCCTCATCCAAAGACTCAGGGCAGCTTACAAAATTAAAAACACAGTTAAAATCACATTGATTGCATTTTAAAAAAATTAAGAGTTAAAAGGGTTAAAAGGTTAAAATGAAACAAGCCAACCAGGACTTGAAATCTACAATTTCCGGACCTTTCAGCCTGGACTTAACAATAGCAATTACACTTTATATGCTGCCTCATCGTGCTTAGCACTTGCTCTGGGAGGTTCGCAAGTTAATTAGCATTTTGCTCCCAACATGCTGGGTCCTTATTTTTACCAACCTTAGAAGGATGAGTCAACCTGGAGCCCCATCACGAATGAACTCACAACATTTTGGTAAAACAGCAACTTCAGATTATTTGCGGCAAGTTAAGACTGGGGTTCTTGGTGCCATTTCACATGCTCTCCCCCCCCCCCGGCCGCCTCCACCACACCTGGAAGTGCCATATGTGGTTCCTATTTAATGTACAGGCCGCCCCCATCATACAGGGGAAGCAAAATGGCCATGCAGCCCCCGAAGCTGCCCTTGGCTTAAAAAGGTTGAGAACCCCTGAGTTAAGAGATCACTTAAGAACTGTAATGCTCAAATAATTCAAGAGGCAACAAACTATCAAGTGGAACTCTATAAAATAGTCCATACCCTCATGTCATGAGATTAGACCCACTAGCTTATGAACTTTCTGCCAAGCATTTTAGAACAAAAGTTGAGGCCATCTGATGGGACCCCAACTCTATATTTAATACAGTAGGTCAGGTTGGAATGTCCAAATTGGGACGTCTAATAACCCATCTTGTCAAATTTTGTGGAATCCGTTTCATCTGAGGAGGCAGATTAAACACTTGGCATGTCACAGGTTGCTACCTCTCAATATAATCCTTGTCCATCCTGACTTTTAAAATCTACTTGAAGAGTAAACTACACAGGGTATTTATTTATGAGTATTCTTAACAGTATTGTTCACTGTGCCTCTTCCAACTCTTAACATATGATAATATATTTAGAACTGCAGGCGTTAACTAGACATCCCAACTCTCCAGCAGAGTCCAAAAGTTTAAATACCGGTAGTTGCATCAGTCTGTATTATTTTTTTAAAAGGAGAAGAAGGCCTATAGTAAAGCTAATACCCATAAATCAAGAGTGCTCAAATTTTTTGGCCCTCGGGCCAGTCATGTGGTTTAAGGGTGCCCAAACTATGGCCTGGGGGCCGGATCCAGCCCCCGATGCCAATTCATCCAGCCCATGATGCCCTAATCACTCCCGGAAGTGGAAGTAAAATGCACCGGTAAGGGCATGTTTTACTTCCGCTTCCAGGAGAGATGAGGGCATCATGGGCCAGATGTATTAGCATTGGGGGCTGGATCCGGGCCCTGGGTCACAGTTTGGGCACCCCTGCCCTAAATTGTCCATTCAAGATCAAGGCACATTCAATACTTAATATTACAACAGGAATCCTTTGCAATAAAATATTGTATTGTCCTTTGGAAACTCTAGCCTCTTGTTTCCTAAGAAGACTGAAACTCCCAGTGAACAGAAAAACTATGGAGGTAGTGTTGATGATGCCATAATCCTTGCTAATCAGAAAGCCCTGAGGGTTCGAGTCTGCAACCCCTTGTCTGTCCAGCCATTGCTTATTATGTAATGTTTTCCCACAATCATTCACATGGCAATTGATTTTCTTGCCTCAGCATTATTTATCTCCCCAGTCATCTGAGTAATCCTCATAAAAATGTAAAATGGCCAAAGGTGAGTATATCTCAGGTAGTCTGGTGAATGAGTTGTACTGTACAGCATATCAATAACATAGACTTGACATTCAAACAAATGCAGGAAAGAGACTATACCTTTTTCAGTTCACTTAAAAAAATTCAAAACTTAGCAAGCTTAGCTACTTCTTTAAGCTAATGTGGCATGGAGAATGTAGTCCAGCCAGGCTTATTCTTAGATGTAAAATGGGAGAAAAAGAGGAACAAATAGGAGCTTACATCTTTTTGCAATTTAGAAACAGGAAACCAGGATTTGTTTAAAGACATGACAGTCAACTACAACTGTACAAAAACCCACTCATGTAATTTTACTTTCAGCCAATTAATTTTCTTTATAAGGGATTAGATTTATAAGGGATTAATTATAAGGGACTAGCTATAAAAACTAAACATCAGAGAACAAACAAAGCCAGACCTCATCTTCCTAACTTGACAGTTTTCTAAGCAACAAACACATGTATAGAGCTTGCAGTGTGAGTTGTATTTCTACAAAGTATTGGTGAATAAACATTTAAACTCTTAAGTAACATCCTGAGAAATATGAAGGATTTCCATAGAAATTTAGACAGCTTCTGCTACATAGGGACTATGATGGCTTAGTGGTTAAGACACAGAACTTGACGACTGGAAAGTTAGGTCAGCAGGTCATCAGTTTGAGCCCCGAGTACTGCATTACAGAATGAACTTCCATCTCTGTCCCAACTCCTGTGAACCTAGCAGTTTGAAAGCAAGAAATTACAAGTAGATAAATAGGTACCACTTCAGTTGGAAGGTAAACAGTGTTCTGTGCACTCCAGTGTCAAGGCATGCCTGCCACATGTCCATGGAAATGTCTGCAAATACAGACAGCACTGGCTATAAACAGAGATGAGCACTGAACCTTAGAGTCAGATACGACTGGCTTTCAAGCAAGGTCGATCTTACCTTTACCTATATGTATGTTATACAGCAGCTTAGAAATGGTACTGCTTTAAAGGGACAGAAGATAAATGTGGCAAGAAGAGATGCTCAAGTAGCACCACTGTACAGGTGATGCCGTGTTTCAGATCCTTTGATAAAGTACAATGGCAGAATCTAACTATACCCTGCAGAAAACCATTCAGATATTCCCTTGTTTTGTTCTGACCCTGTATTCCCCCCTTCCCCCATATACATTGTGAATGGGTCTCTTTTATATGAAGCATTTATCAGAGATCAATATTTCGTGACACCATCACCTGGAAAAAATCTGAAAGGTTTTGTAAAATTGATTTTTCATGCCCCAGACAATGCATTAACAAAGGAATGGTGAGTGTGTGTAACTGATGATCCTGGTACACTACAGAAAATGACACAATGTACAGTTGCATTATCATGACTTCATTCATGATTAGACTCTTTGATGACGATGGTGATGCTGTGTAATTCAAATTGTAAATCCCAGGGATTGAGTAAGGAGAAAATCAGTCGAGTGTCTCAAACATGGACACTTTTCAGCAGGGGGAGGGGATCAGACATAGAAGAACAGTTTTGGTTCAGCTCTTCTTTTAAACAGTACTTTTTCCTACCAGAAGAAATGCTCTGAGCCTCTGACAGATTTGCACACAGTTGTACTAATAGAAGGAACAGAGTCTGGATCTCGAAAATACTGTAATATAAAAATGTGCTAAAAGAAGTGAGGGCAGGGGGGAGTTGTGAAAAAATGTAAGCACTATAAAAGTTTGGTTTTCTTTCTGATGCATGTCTCTTTGTATAATTACAAGGTGGGGTTTCCTGTCTATTTATTTCCTATCAGACACAGATGACTAAGTGGGTGTTCAGGTCATAATTTCTTCTGAGCAATGGGAATGACTTCACCTGAAAAGCCATATGCAGCATGGAAAGCTTACCTTTTTGGAATAGAATTTGCAGAATCCCACAGCCAGAAAGGGACCTGCTGGTTAGAAAACTGAGAAAACATTTTTGAGGCAACAAAAAGTACAATTTCCAAACTCTAGATCCAATGATGCACCCAGAGTAATAAAGGTTTTCAGAGCCAGCATGGTTTTCCAGTGGCTCCTGTGCTGACTTCTCATTTATTTATGGCTAAGCATACAGTCGCTTGGGTTATAGGAGGAATTAGCATTAGCATTAAGATCTGATACAGTCATTTTGATTGCACTCATTTTGGATTATATCCTCTCTTACTGACTTCGCCACTGGAGATGTTTCAGATGTTTTTTTCTAAATTCCCCAGGCATCTTTATAATAGGCTGGTTTATCTTGTAGAATCATGGGACCAAGTTAATTCTCAGCAGCTGGTAGACAGGTTGTTTCATATTACTATATTTATACACTGAAATAAAGGAAAATCCTCAGTCCATGTTGAAAAGAATGTTGTGCAGGCTGGATTAACACTGGTAGATTTCCATGCATGGGTCCCATGTCCTTCTTGGCATGGGATCTTCAAAATATGTGAGATATACAGAGTGGTTTACTGTTGCTACACCACTATTGAGTTTCCATAAACAGGGAATTGAACCCAGGTCTCCTCAGACCTAGATCTATCACTCTATCCCAAGAGTTCTCAACCTTTTAAAGCTGGGAGCTGGGTCACGCTCAGTGGTGGGATTACAATTTTTTTACTACCACGCCATGACGTCATGACGTCATGGGCGTGGCCAGTGTCATGAGTCATGACGTCATGGGCAGAGCTGACGTCATGACGTTGTGGGCTGGGCCTTAAAAATTAAAAAATGATTAAAAATAAATTAAATTAAAATAAATAAACACACACACAACCCTCAACCCACTAACCCACCCACCCACTCACAACACAAACCCATAAATAAATAAAAGAAATAAAAGAAATAAAATAAAAATAAAATAAAAATACATCCACCCACCCAACCCAAACACAAACCCCTCACTTACCCCTGGGAGGGCTCGGCGGTGGCGGACGGCCCGGGCAGGACAGGCCTCAACCTGCCCATGGGGGCTTGATGGCCCTGGGGGAGGTGCCCTCCTCTGAGGGCTGGTGCCGTCTGGCCAGGCCACCATCGCCGCCATTGCCATCGTCGCTGCCACCGCCGTTGCTGTCACCACCGCCGGAGCTGCCGCCGCCGTTGCCACCGCCATCGCCACCACCACCAGAGCCGGAGGAGGAGGAGGAGGCAGCGCACTCCGCTGGGCGTCCCCAGGCCATGGGGGCAAGCCCCTGGAAGGGCTTGGTGGTGGCAGACAGCCCGGGCAGGCCTCAACCTGCCTGTAGGAGCTCGGCAGCCCCAGAGGAGGTGCCCTCCTCTGAGGGCCGCCACCGCCACCGCCGCTGCCGGAGCTACTCTAAAAAAGTGCAGCTCCGATTTTTTTTTAAAAAAAAAAAATTGGAGCCAAAATGGCTCCAATTTAGTGCGCATGCACAGAAACTCAATCTGACGCATGCACAATGCGTCAGATTGAGTTTCTGCGCATGCGCACTAAATTGGAGCCATTTTGGCTCCAATTTTTAAAAAAAATTCTTTCGGTGAGGCGTCCGGAAGCGGATGCCTTAAAAATGGGCTACCCTCTCAGAGATCCCTCTGACATTGTTCCTACCGGTTCCGGGGAACCGGATGGAACCGGGGTCATCCCATCACTGGTCACACTCCCTAAGACAGCCATTTTGCCCTTCCTCCACCATATGGCATTTCCAGGTGTGGTGGAGGCGATTGGGAGCCACATGAAATTGTGCTGTGGGCCACATCAGGTCTGCGGGCCATAGGTTGAGAATCCCCACTCTATCCACTACACTACACATGTTCTTGAGATGTTATCTTTATCTTAAAAGCTTATCACAATTTTAGTTGCAATGCTAAAACTGACACAATTTATCCAATAAATGATTTTTACCTCTACGTGCCCACCTCACAACTCTGTTCTGTAGGTCATTTTTATTCCTGACTTAGGAAAGAAGAACAGGGAAATAAGAGGGGTGGGGGGAGAACATGCCACAGAAGAATAAACCTCTAGGGTTTACCCATGGGCATAGTTGATATTCATGGATAAGACATTTTCTAGTTCATTTCATCTCATTCAGAGATTAATAAAGGTACCTGTACCAAAAGGGTTGGGTATAAATGCAATAAATGCAACCAACCATCCAACCAAGGTCCTTAATTCTGTGTCCACCTGCCAAGTGAAGCAAGACTGGTGGCTACTTTGGAGCACTCAATTTTAACAGTACATATATATATTTCTCGCCCTAGCTAACCTTGAATTCCTGAATTTGGAGAAACTGAAACATTTTACCAGAACTCTGATTTGCTGTGTTGCCCTTCTTCCCGTTAGTCCACGTTTTGAAAATAAAAGTGAAAAAGGACTTACAAAAATGTGCCAAAAGCTCTGAGACAAGGGTAGGGTCAGTATGGACTAAAAATGAAACCTAGAAGACTGCGTGGTTTTTTAACTGTTCCAAGGAAAGTAAACTTAATTTTAAGCTGACCTTTAAATCCTTAACAGGCACAGGCTGAGAAACAGGGATAATAACTGACCTTCTACGAATCATTCCAAATGTTATTAACAACAAGAACTTGTCAAAATTGATTCTGCCTTATGGCAACTCTTGCCAAAGGGTTTCAAGGTATAAAGTATTCAGGAATGGCTTATCAGCCCATTCTTTTGCTGGCAGTGTGAGATCTTGTAGCTTGCCCAAGAACACAGAGGCTGGCTTTTCTCCTCCAAAAGTCCATTGGAAAAATTTGGTGCGTAAAAACCATGCCTGTAAGTTTCACTCCTTGTCTGAAGAAGTGGACTCCCAACCCCTGGCTCCTCAGTCAAGTGCTCTGATTCCCTGAGAAATCCAGGCGGCAGTCCCAGTATATTAAAGGTAAAGGTTTCCCTTGTTCGAAAGCCAGTCGTATCTGACTCTAGGGTTCAGTGCTCATCTGTTTCAAAGCCCAAGAGCCAGCGCTGTATATTAATCCCTTTAATAAGGACCAATTACACTTTGGCCTGGAAACCTGCTCTCTGTAACATCCAAGTCAGACCTGACAGTGGGAGAGAACCAGACACATCTATTAATTCTGTGGTTCTCCAGCTTGAGATAGACCACATTACTAGTCTTTTCTAGGAAAGTAGGAAGATGCTTGGTAATCTAATCTTGCTCCTGCTTGCAGCAGCCCAAGAAGTCAACCAATTTGTAGAATCATGTAGCAAATGGTTTGTTCTCCCATGGTAGAAATGGAAATGGGCTTATTTCCGCCTACCATGAATCCATCATTCTGTGGGGTTATCAGTGTTTTCATGCTTCAGGAAAAATAACTCATAAACCGGGCTTGTCCCTGTATAGGCCTCTGACTGGAGCATTCCAACTTGTCCTCTCTTATTTATTTTATTTTTATATTTATTTATATTTCATACTTGCTAACCCGCCCCAATCGGGCAAGCCCGACTCTGGGCGGCTTACAACCCAAGTTAAAACACATCAATAAAAAATTTAAAAATTCATAGACTACTGTTACAGTGGTACCTCGAGTTACAAATGGTTCGAGTTACAAAATTTTCACAATGCAAATGAAAATCAATTGAAAATAATGGTTTGAGTTAATAATTTTTCCAGAATAGATGAATTGGTTTCCAATACATTCCTATGGGAAACCATGTTTCAAGTTATGAATTTTGGTTTTCAATGCATTCCTATTGGAAATTCAAGTTACAAATTTTTCATAACATGAAAAATGCCTTGGAACGTATTAAATTTTTGTACAGGTACCACTGTATTTCCCTAGTGGTGGCAGGCGTGCCCTTCTTCTTCAACACAGGAAAGGGATTGTATTCACCACTAACTGCATAAAACTGTTTCCATGTTGTAAATGGTAAATTGAAGCTGAAAAAAAGTGTTGCATGCAAGATCACCTAGTTGTTGAATAAATGCAGCAAGAATTTACCCATGAGCAAACATCCACAGGATTACTTGCTTTGTTTTGTCATTGGAAAAGATCTACACGTGATGAACTCATTACAATAACATTCCTTACTGTTCAGTCACTACTACTGCTCAACTAAAATACGAATTACCCCACAAATTGGGATGGTCCCAGTACACCTCTTTGTCTCTTCGACTTCCCTTTACAGAGATTGTTGCCAAATGATGGGCTTCCCAAAGTAGATGGGGCTTCTGAAAAGGCATGAAATAGGTCAATGGTTGACCGCAGAGTGTACTATGTGGAGATGGGGACAGTTACTTTATATTGGACTACAAATGCACCCACCATGATTTAGTTGGGTAGTTTAAAAAAAGTTTAACTACCGTATATTTGGTGCCATAAGCCAAAAGAAGCTGTTGATAAAGCGAGCTGTTGATAAATATGGCTTTCTACAAAACTTTGTACAGCACAGCCATTTAAACACAGTAGTCACAGACATAAAACTAAGGCCCATGTTTAGACCACACTGTGTCACCTATGGAAGAAGCTGTTTCATTTATTCTAACACCCTTGCTCTTCAAAGACATTTGGGCCATGAATTCAAGACAGATGTGACCTAGAAGAAAAGGAAGTGCTAATCTGGGAGCAGCAGCAAAAGTCAATTGATAAACTGATTTTCTTTAGTGCACTATGGATTCATTCTCTGGGGTTTGTTTCAGTGGTGTGCTCCAAAAAAAATTACTACCACACTGTGGGCATCATATGGTGGGCGTGGCTGGGGGGAAACCCCTGTGTTGCACCTGAATTAGGACTACTTTATTTCTAAACTTGAGTGGGCCGGGACAGCCAGAATTTATACCAGTTCTAGCGAACTGGTGCGAACGTGCTGATGCCCACCACTGGTTTGTTTCAAACGCCAATACAGTTTGGGCAGGGGTCAACTCACTGCAGGGATGACAGAAGCAAAGAGGATAAAACTGTGACTCATGCGTTAATATAAGGTTGACTCAGCCTTCCATCCCTCCAAGGTTGGTATAAATGAGTATCCATCATGTTTGGGGCAAAATGCTAATTAACTTGTGAACCATCCAGAGATTGCACTAAGCACTATGGGGCGGTATATAAGTATGATTGCTTTTAATAACAGAGGACATTCTAATTTAATTGATTTGTTTTTGCTGATTGAGTTAAATTGTTCCTGCAAATAGAGAATATAGGTTATTAATTAGTGTAAGATTTTACATTTGTTCAATGCTACATAGGTATGTATTTTATTAATGTTCATCATTGTTTTTATCCTGTTTGGATTGTTTTGGTGATACCATTGTTTTGTGGGTTGTTTTAGTTGTAAGCCACCCAGCATGGTGCTTGTGCCAATGGGGACAGGATATAAAACAAACAAACATTTTAAAGAAAACTACAATTCCCAAAGTCCTTTAGCCAGCAGACACAGATGGCTATGTGATTCTGGAGGCTGTGGTGTGAAAATCCTCACCAAACACTGAAGCAAGGAAAATACGCACAACCAAGAACATTTGAGAAATACACTTATAATTAATTTACTTATAATTTATTTTTGCAATATTTGTATCATGTGTTTTATTCTGTTAGAGTCACCTTAGGGAAAATAATCTCTCTCTTTGAAGCATGTAATTCTTCTGGTTTTATTCACAAAACTAGTCTGCTTCAGTGCTCCACCAAGCTTCCCATCAGCTGCCTCTCTCTTGAATCTAGAGGCATTTGCCCGCTAACATCCGCAGCATTGGGACGCTGCCATTCATTATACAGAGAGCTGCCAGTTTGTACTGCAGTGACAAAATTTCCCAAATGTCATTTCTTTTTCTCCTTGCACTTGACGGCCTCACTTTTGCTTGGTAGAAGGGCGATAGTTAGACGTCCGGTGTTCCTTCCGATCAAATTCATCATGGCTTTCTCTGGGAGCCAAAACAGGAATGCAGAAAGGGTTCAGTCAAAGGCAAGCCTGAATAGTGCATTCTATCTCGGTTTTCCTACAGTGAGGCAATGATGGTATATATGGCTTACTCTGACCTTACTTTACCCTCACAACAACCACTCAAGGTAAGTCTTAGAGGAGAGTTGGAGATAGAAATGACCCCAAGGTCATCCAGTGAGGTTCACACTCAGTTCATGGACTGAACCTATACATTGGAAAATTCAAGGATTCTAACCATTAGACTAGACTTCAATGTCATTGCAACAGTATTCAGCAACGGGGCCTTTTCAGGAGATATTGTCAAAGATCAACGAACTATCTGCTGATCTGAAGTGCACAAAAAAAATCACAGAATTAGCCTATCCTCCTTTCATTACTAGACAGGGCATTTATTTATTGCTCACATTTAGTATCCCGCCCCAATCGGATAGACCCGACTCTGGGCGGCTTACAGCGTAAATTACCGCCATAGGTAATCTATAGTCATATCAATATCTAAAACCTTAAAAATTCATAAAAATTTAAAACATTAAAACAGCAAAGCAGATAAAAACTGATACAGATACAAGGGGGGGGGATGGCTGCCCTTAAATCAGCCATCCTAGGTGGGAACCTGCGTTCCTGGGTCCCCACACTTGCCCCGCCAGCCAGGTCTATAAGCCCTTCCGAAAGGACAGGAGCTCCGTCTGCAGGCGCAGCTCTGTCGGGAGGAGGTTCCAAAGGGCCGGGGCGAACACAGAGAAGGCCCTCTTCCTAGTGCTAGTGAGGCGAGCCTCCCTAGCCGATGGTGTAACAAGAGAGCCCCTCCGATCTGCCCTGGTGGGACGGGCAGACGTTCTTAGGGTGATGCGGTCTCTTAGGTATCCTGGCCCACTACCATATAGGGATTTAAAGGTAATGACCAGCACCTTGAATTGCACCCGGAGGCATACTGGCAACCAGTGCAGCTCCCGGAGCAGTGGTGAGGCCTGAGCATAACGCCCGCACCCCATCACTACCCGAGCTGCCGCATTCTGGACCAGCTGCAGCCTCCGAATGGTCACCAAGGGCAGCCCCATGTAGAGCGCATTACAGTAATCAAGTCTGGAGGTGACCAAAGCATGTGTGACCATGAGCAAGGCGTCCCGGTCTAGGAGGGGGCGTAACTGGAGTATTACACGAAGTTGTGCAAAAGCCCTCCTGGCCACGGCTGCCACCTGCTCTTCGAACAGTAGTCGTGAGTCCAGGAGGACCCCCAGATTACGCACCGGGTCCTTCTGGGGCAAGGCTGCCCCATCCAGAACCAGAGTTGGCAGCTCCTGTGACAACGCAGGGCCCCTTACCCATAGCCACTCAGTCTTGCCGGGATTCAGCTGTAGCCCGTGGTCCCCCATCCAGACCTTGACAGCCTCCAGGCACCTGGAGAGGACTTCCACTGCATCGCTTGGGTCCCCATGGGCCGAGATGTACAACTGGTTATCATCTGCATATTGATGATACCTCCCCCCGTGGGAACGGATGATCTCACCTAGTGGCTTCATGTAGATGTTGAATAGGAGAGGAGAGAGTACCGAGCCCTGAGGCACCCCATATTGAAGGGGCCTAGGGCTGGACTTCTCATTCTCCAGCCACACCGACTGGGTCCTGCCCCTCAGAAATGAGGAAAACCAGGCCAACACAATGCCCCGGATCCCCAATCCTTGGAGCCTTCCCAGAAGGAGACCATGATCGACGGTATCGAAGGCCGCTGAGAGATCGAGAAGAGCTAGAACGGATGGATGACCTCCATCCCGCTCTCTCCAGAGATCATCCACCAATGCGATTAGTGCAGTTTCCGTACCATATCCGGGCCTGAATCCTGACTGAAAAGGGTCCAGATAATCCGCTTCATCTAGGACATCCTATAGCTGTCGCGCCACATTGCAGTATGATTGGCTAAACTGACAAAACAGGAGGCCTCCAGCTGTTCTTCTGGAGACCTACAACTTTGAGAATGTTTCACAGTAGGAAAAATGCTCTCCCAGCTAAGGTTTGTGTACTACAGAAAATCATGGAAAGGAGACAATTCAGTAATAGAAGATGTTCTGTTGGCACAATGGTTAAACTGCTGTACTGCAGCCAAAACATGGTGACTTCAATCCTGACTGGAACTTGATACCCTCCAGAGACTGGTGGACTATCATCCTTCTCTAGTAGTTATGCTGACTGGGGCGCTTGAGAATGGCAGTTGACCACCACCAGAAGGGCTACCAATTGCCCAGCCCTGTTCCAAACATAGGAGAGTAAAGGAAAGCAGAATTTTACCACACAAGGTTGCTGCCATTACCTGAAGCATCGTTGGCAGTAGAGATCATCATCGCAGCCATGGCAGCGCAGGGCGGCATCGTCATTGCATATACAGCACCAAGGTAACTCTTCCTCGTCACTGTCTGGCCTTTTAGCAGGCAGGGGAGCAGATTTAGGAGCAACTGAAATTTGAGCCTGACAGGAAGGGTGGAGAAATGTAATAAACCGTAAGATAAATTATAGGGTCAACATATTACTTAGTTTTTTTACAAACTGCGGCTTCCAATGTGCACAACAACTAAGTTTTTGCTCAATATATCACAGCCTGAGATCCACAGATACAGAAGTTATAAAAGCAGCTCATGGATTTGGAGGAGCAGGGAAGGCATTTTGAGTTCCTTCTTCTCTACGAATTCAGTTGGTATTTCTAAAAGCAAGAAAGTTGCTGAAACATTCAACACTGCTTGGTCATACCAAGATACAGTACCTACAAATGTTATAGCTTATTATTATTATTATTATTCCGTGTCTAGGTCAGACGATAAACTCCCAGAATGAAGCCGCCATTGGTGAATTCATTCCCTAGTTCCTTTCACCTGACCTAGTGTGAGAAATAGTATACCGTATATACTCGAGTATAAGCCGACCTGAAGACAAGCCGAGGTACCTAATTTTTACCTGAGAAACTAGGAAAATAGATTGACCCGAGTATAAGCTGAGGGTGGAAAATGCAGGAGCTGCTAATGAGTTTCCATAATCACTTCTACATGAAAATAAAATTAAGTTAATTGAAACATTAGCTTTCAGAATGTTTATGGCAATGTGCAGGTACGGTTTATTTATTTTTACTGTATTTGAATTAGCACCACCCAACCAGTGGGGGCACTGCAGGGTAAAGAGGTACGTGGGCCAATAGAGAGAAGGCAGAAAACGTCACTCTAGCATCTTGCTCTCAAGCCAAGCATTTTTCAAATTGCTGTGGAGGGGGAAAAACCCTGCTGCTCTTTTTTTGAGAGACGTCCATCTCTCCCTTCTGTTGTCGGAGCATCTCTCTGGGA
This sequence comes from Furcifer pardalis, assembly GCA_030440675.1. NCBI lineage: Eukaryota > Metazoa > Chordata > Lepidosauria > Squamata > Chamaeleonidae > Furcifer > Furcifer pardalis. Next base: position 51,292,926 of record CP126894.1, on the reverse strand, counting down.
GAGTTTGCTGACTGACAAGCACAGAAGAGGCAGGCATATTCAAATTGCAGGAAGGGTACTGTATTTTGTTCTTCACAGCAATTTGAATGTGCCTGCCTTCACTGTTGTTGCAATCCGGTTACTATATACACCCACAAGAGAAGGGGGGAGCCAGGCATGTGTGTCTCAATCTGGAAGCAGCAAGAAAGGAGATTTCTCCGTGCCAGTTTGAGGCGCGCCTGCTTCCCCAATCTTCTTTTTCATTGGCACAGCTCAATCTGGGGGGTGTCTTGGGACCCCCGCAGTCAGTGGCCCGAATGTAAGCCGAGTCTCCCTTTTAAACCTCATTTTTGTGTTAAAAATTTCAGCTTATATTCGAGTATATACGACAACCAATAGACTGATCAACAGTGAAAATATTCCTGTCAGCTCACACATTTCACAAAAAGGAGTTCTTCCTGATTTTCAGACCTAGATTACCAAGTAAGATTAATTTGGCATGAGAAATACATTTGAATTGTAGTTGATCATGATGACATTTATCAAAATTTTATAGCAGCAAGACCTGTTCTAACAGGTTTGTGTCTTAGCACAATCTATTTAGAAAGAGACATCAGACAGGAAGATTCTTAAGGAACCCCATTATAGAGATAAAGTATAATTTTGGAATGTAAACATCTCAAAAAGCTTTGGATCATTCAACAGCAAATCCATATATTCTGACAACATCCTAGTGTTTGTGACCATCGTCAGTACTTCTCGTTACCAAATATAAAATATATCCAAGTATCCCTTAATCTTAATTCAGTGATATCAAGTCTTAAATACAAATCTCAACAAAGAACATATTTTGCATTGAGAAAGACTGCTATCTAAAACTGAACCTAGAATATCATTAAAACATCTCCAACCTTTGGTTTTTGGACTTCAATTCCCAGAAGCCTAAGTCAATTCCCCATTGATTAGCCAATGTACTGACTTAGGCTTCTGGGAATTGAAGTCCCCTGTGTAAATATAGAATTTACAAGAATAACAAAACAATTGTTTGAACAAACTAAATGAGAATAAGGATGTCTCTAAAAATTCTCCAATCCCCTCGAAATGAAAACAGAAAAAAGACACAAAAACTAAATTGTGTGTACATTTGGTGGGGAGGTTACAAAACAGATAATGCTTCCTGGTAAGAAAATGGAGTAACATCAAACATTAGCCATCCATACCCAAAAGACTATTATAAGTAATGGATCAATTTTAAAATAGCTATTGACACATGTTTATGTAAAAAGGAGGACCAAATAACCATGTCAGCCAAAGCAAATAATAAAATTCAAATTACAACTGTTTTCCCAGTGTTATCAGAATATTGGCCACAAGCCTGGAACTTTATTCTACAATCAAAAAAAAATTGAAAGGCCACACATTCAATTCAGGCATGCTATCAAAAGTGTTAACATCTGCCAGGACTAGCTGCACATTAGTTTATAGTGAGGGCCAGTACAATATAGTGATTAAAGTGATGTTCTTGGACTCAGGAGATCTAGGATCAAATGCCCATGAAACTCAATAGATACAGTAATAATAATTTCATGTCATAAATTATTCTGGGTTAAAAGGACTTTTGAGGGAGAAACTCTGCTCAGAGGATGCCCGAAAGAGGCTCCATTCATGTTCCCAAGAGCTGGGACAAAGACAGGCACTCAATCCATCATGCAGTATCCAGGTTTCGAACTGCCAACTTGCTGGCCTTCCAGCTAACAAGATGAACTTCTTAACCACTGAGCCACAGCAGCCACTCACTCACTAGATGAACTTGGGACACTCACATTCTCTCTGCCTGGCCTACCTCACAGGGTTGTTGCTGTCAGGATCGTGCAGGATCAATACTTATCATTTAATCATCAAAAACCACAAGGCTGAACTGTTACTTTTTTTTTCTTAATGAGATCAGGAGGAGGCTGTATTCTCATCTGCCTTCCTTCACTTATACAAATATCAGCCTTATGCTCCAAATTATTTTTTTTGAAGAATGATTCTCAATTTTGCATGTGTTTGGAAGGCTAGAAAATGTGGTTATGGCATGTGACTCTGGGTTAGCTGACCTTTTAGAACAAAGATGGTCAACCTTGGCGCTCCAGGTATTCTTTGACTTCGATTACCAGAAGCCCAAGTCAGCACTCCTGCTTAACAAGACTTCTGGGAATTGAAGTTCAAGAACATCTGGAGCACCAAGGTTGGCCATCCTTAATTTAGAACTGGTGTCTTTTGTTTCTCATTTTAACAATAGGGGACAGATGCTTTTTCTTTGTGTTCAAGGATGGCAGTACTTTGCATTACAGGATAGCAGTTTTGTGTGTGTGTGTGTTTAAAGTAAGAAAGAAGTTCACTTCCCCCCAGTGGACAGGCACTTCCCAAAAGCCAGGATACAATACAAATCAAATCAAATCAATCAGTCAATCTACTCTGTTTTTGTTATTAGTTTAACACCTACTTTCACTGAATTCATGCATCATATTTAGGATTCAACTAACTGCTCACCTGCTTGGCTTTTTTGGCTGATTTCTGTTGCACCATTGGCTGAGTGGATTGATCTGGGGAAATGTTGAAGCCACTTGCTTCATCCAGAGCTGCTTCTTCAGTAAGCTGATGGCAAAGAAATGTGTGAAAAACAAAGGTGTTATTTATACAAAGCTGTACTTCTGAGGCGATCTTCTCCTGCTCCCTTAAAACCCTTTGGTTAGTAAACACAAGCCAGCTGAAATATTAAGCAGAGGAAAGAACCTGCCCTCATAAATGGTATACTCTTACATATAATATCACTGATCGTGTGAATCTGCACAACTATCACTCAGCTGCCAAGCATCTTGAGCAGCCTTCTAATGATCATAATTTCTAAGACACCTCAAGGTTAGTGTGAAGCTAAGGAATTGAGGACACTACATGGAGCACTTTCTTAGCTAAATAAATATTGGGGTGTTGTGGTAAATTGTAAAGTATTTGTACTCAGTATGACAATTCCCACAGCTACCTCTTTAAAATGGGTCCAGAAAGGCAGACAGCTTTTCAGAGCCATATCAATAAGCCAGTTCTAGCATTCCTCATCTCTAAGATGCTAATTGAACTTATATCCTCATTCAATAACACCCACCTCTCAGAAATACTCATTGCAGCAGGGAGGAAAATGTATCCCTAGTTACTGTGAGTCTTGCACAACAGGGAAAGGGAAGCCACAATGGAGCCAGCAGAAAACTTTATAGCACAGCTTAAACAAAAAGTCTCCTGTGAGCCCCAGCCCTACTACATTACTGAACAAATGGGCAATAAACTAAATAATGTAGACATATTTTTTTATCTTATTCCTCTTTTTAAAACACTTTCAATACTACCTTTCCTTTTGATTTTCCTACTTTGCTCTTCTAATATTCAAATTTCTATCCCTTATTCTGTCATTCTATTCCCTCATTTCTCATATTCATCTTACTTTTGTCAAGACCATAAGCCTGCAAGTAGTGATCACACAACAGAGGGACACACTTCTGCACAAATATGCACAGGACTGAACTGTACAATTCATACTATTTACCAACAACAGGAACTCAACACACACTTAGCTAGGAGTGAATCTCATTGAATTCCATAGTATTTATTTATTAGCTGTTGGTCCTCCCAGTTTAAAGTGTGCCGTGTGTGTGTGTGTGTGTGTGTGTGTGTGTGTGTGTGTGTGTGTGTGTGTGTGTGAGTGAGAGAGAGAGAGAGAGAGAGAGAGAGAGAGAGACTAGAAGCATTTGAGAATACAGTCAGAGTATTTCCATTACTACTGGCATCAGAAATTTGTGTATACAAACAAAACAGTAAGATTAAGTAGGGAAAAAGAACCCTACTTCCTGTTCACCTGTTTCAGAACTCTCTGAATGGCTTCTTCTTCATCCATTTCTTCATCGCTATCAGGCAGTTTGTAGTCATTTAATGTAACTATAAGAAAGAAGGGACAGCTAATTAGATGATGGCATTCATCAAGACTACCTCTCAGGATCTTGTGTTCCTAAAAACAGACATAGAATTGAAGGGCACAATTCAAGACAGTAGCCTTCTCTGGCCTGGATGCTCTTCCCAAGTGGTAAAACTGGATTTTGTTTGGATCCATAGTCCATTGCTACTTGCTAATCCCTGCCAAGTGAAAGAGTAGCTAACGGATAAATTGATAACATACTGTAATACTTAAATGGTTGGACTGGAGCTCTATTTGGACATTGTATGGTCTAGCAAAGTAAAAGCATGATGAAAGGAACATGCAAGCGCTACCTTTTGCCACTCTCACTTGACACAATTGGAAAGCAATGGTTATGCCTCCCCCAGGTATGGAAGCTTTCTTCAGATTGGGGGGGGGGGGAAATCAGTGACAGAGCAAAAGGGGCTAACAGACTCCCCTTCTTGTGTGTCTATTTTGACTAGACCCCCTAGCCCCTTCAACAGCCATGTTCTAACCCCCACTGAGTTATTAAACTTGGTTGTGTGTGTGTTAATGTGGACTAGTCACCCTCACCCCAAGTTATCTCATAGTGCTGCTGTGATGATCAGGAAGTGAAGAGAAGCCATGTATGTTGGAGGCAAGTCAAGACATACAAGTAATAAATAATAGGCTGTCCCAGTCCATTGTCAGGCATATACAGCCAATTTCATTTACAATCCTCTTTAGTTCCCTTGATGTTTCCATCAAAGCTACTCTGGTTCCTCATCAGTTTATCTGTTCTCTTTTCTCATATCTAACTTGATACAGCTTTATGCTAGAGGTTCAAAAGGAATGTACAGTGGTACCTCGCATAACAAACGCATTGCAAAAAATTAGCATAATGAAGCATTCATTATGCAATGGGGATACCCCGCATAACAAATGTTTTTCATTCTGCTGGGATTTTAATTACGGGGTATGCCTGTTTAATGGGAACCCCGGTTAACAAACCACCACCCCTCCAGTTATGCGGGTTATCTCCCATAGGGAACTGCATAACAAAAAAAAAACCTGCATAGTTAAGAGTTCCATAGAACGGAGTTTTTCTGTTATGTGGGGTTCTACTGTATTAACTTTCATGCCAGCCCCTGAAAACCCAGAAGTACCTTAAAGGCTATCAAGGATCATTTCTCTTCCACTGCTGGTGTAGACAAGGCCTGCTACAGCTTTGAATCCTTGGTAGGTCACTATTCATACGCCCTTTACAGCAGGGGTGCTGGGGTACACAGGAAGAGCCACCTCGAAGGCTGTGGTATTTTTCAACCACAATTAGGCATACCCTGGTAATGGCAACCTTGTGTTGCTGGCTAATCCTTCTCACACTAGGTCAGGCAAACGGAACTGCAGAAAGAACTCACCAGAAGGTGCCTTCATTTTGGCAGTTTCACATCTGGCCTAGAAACAGAAGTAGAAGCAGGGATGCTCTATACCCGTGGTTCCCAAAGTGGGGCACAGGCCCCACAGGGGGACTTCAATTCTCAGAAGCCCAAGTCCATACACTGGCTGATCAGTGCTTTGGGACATTGATTTAGGCTTCTGGGAATTGAAGTTCAAAAAACCAAAGGTTGGGAAACATTGTTTTATACCAAACAGCTCACAACCTCGCTTAATGAGTGACTCACTTAACGAAAAACTTGCATAACGAGCGGGTTTTTCAAAAAGTGATCCGACTCGCACAACAAATTTTTTTGCTATGCAAGTATTTCTATGGGGAAAACTCGCATAAAGTAAAAATTTCTGCAATGCAAGTTTTTCCATAGAAATTTTCATTATGTGAGTTTTCCCATAGGAATTTTCACTATGCAAAAAAACCTCACACAGAGAGGCAGCCTCCAGAACGAATTATTTTCATTATGACTGTAATGGGAGAGTGGAATTTAAAAAAAACCAGCATCGTACAGCTGGCTGCTAACCAGGACTCCTTTTGGCTAATGTCAGGGCTTGAGAAGAGAGAACAGACATCCTGAAATCATCTTCAAGCTCACTGGGGTAAAACGGGGTTTGACTTTGAGTTTTGCTGGTTAAACCGAGCTCCTGTTGCCAGTCATTTCTGTGCCAGCCAAACATGTTAATTATCTTCTCAGAAAAGGACTGAAATCACAGGCCAGGGAACAGTCATTTCCTTGAGAATTATGTGTTGCACATATCCTCATTAGTTAAAAAAAAGGGATTATTTTTCCCAAGGAAATGAAGCAACTATTTCTCAGCTTACTCTAGAACTTAAAAATGTATCTTTTCTGTGTAACAACTAATAAATTACATGCTGTCAAGTTGATTTCCTGGACGGCCCTTTGCTGGATTTTTGGATGGGTGCATTTTACTTCCACTTCCTGGAGTGATGAGGGCGGTGCAGGTCAGATGAACTGGCATCAGGTACCAGATCCGGCCCACAGGCCATAGTTTGGGCACCCTGGCTTAGCAGAGAAAATGGCAGCCCAAAATCTATCTCATCCTTTTGCAAAACTCAGATTGCAAGTCGCGTTTTACTTCTGCTTCCTGTGGGAGGAACCACGTGACCGGCCTGCTGAACCACATGACCAGCCGCTGAACAACATGACAGACCCACGGCCTGAAAAGAATGGGCACCCCTGGTGTAAAGTATACCGAACTGGTTTATCTCTGCCATTTTCAGGGAACATACCAAGATATGACACCTTTGCCTAAGGCCAAACAGGTTGGCTCTTCCCTGACAAGGCATAATGGAGAACTGAACTCTTGACCTCCAGGTCCACAGCCAGGTGCTCCAGCTCACTGAGTTAAAAACTCCCTACATTCTTAGTTCAGGGGATTTTAGTCAAAAAAAGTGACTCTGTGAAGCCCAAGCTTGCTCTGATGCTCCTTGCTGCACACCTGTCTCAGGATCTTGGCCTCTTAGTGCCGCTAATCGCTTGGCCACTGCTAGAATCTTCTCATCCCGAGTGTTCTCCTCTCTCAACACGGAATCAGCTTCTGCTAGAAGTCTATTTTTCTCCTCCTCCAGCTGTTTGGGATCAAGATCCAGAACACCAGTTGTGCCGTCCCTTCGATTTAAGTCATTCAGTGCCTGCATTCTGACTTCTGGAAAACAGAAGAGAGACAGGCTGAATTTACACATTTCCATATGCTACAAAGCTGTGACATTCCTTGATAATCTGCAAGCACAAAGCAAAATTTGGAAACCAAATGCTGTAAAAACAGTACCATCTATTTCTCCACAAAACACAGGACTATTTATTTCAATTGAGTCTTCTTCTTTTTCCATGTCTAGGCCAGATGTGAAACTGCCAAAATGAAGACACTTTTTGGTGAGTTGATTCCGCAGTTCCTTTCACCTGACCCAGTGTGAGAAAGATTAGCTGGCAACACAAGGTTTCCATTACCAAGGTATACCAGATTGTGGTTCACTGCACACATTCATTTGCTAGCCATCATGTAATGAAGTGTAGGAGGCATAGATTGTCTCAGTCTGTAAAAAGGGTTACTAGGTTGATCTTCTTGATTTATTATCTATTTCTTTCATTTATAATACACTTCCCCAATACACATTAGTGCTCAAGCCTGCTTATAAACTTCATAAAATAATACAAACAAGTAAAACCACAAAACATTTCAGTATATTTGGAGTTGGGCAGCAATATAAATCAGAAAAATAAATAAATAAATATTTGTGGTTCATAATTTCACAGCAAATTGTTTTAGCCCAGGAAAATATGTCCTGATTGTCTAAGCTTCCATAGCTGAGTCTTCTAATTTTCCAAGTCAGTAGCAGAAATTGGTTGTGAATAGGTGCAATTGGCTGGCAACTGTGACATCAAAGAGGCTTCTGCAACCAATCCCCAGAACAGTTTTGCAATTTAAATAAGATCTATGTTTTAAAGGAAAATGAAGAACAAATGCATGCACAGGTGACATCTTTTTAAAGAGGAGCAGTTATTTCTAAAGATAGAGGAGCTGACAACTAATCTATTTCCCAAATTCCTGGAATGTATAGCTACCATACGAATTTTGAGGGAAATGACAAACTGCAGAATTGAATACAATTCTCCTGATTGCCCCATGAGAACTGCATGCAAACCAAAGAACCCACCGTTACTCATCTTTTTAAATTGTATTTTTCTTCATTCTAGCAGTCTCTTGATATACAGAAATAATAAAAGTGAAATTTCTAATGGGAACGCTGTGCACTTTTAAAAAAGTTTTATGGAAGGCAGGAGTCACTGTACCATTTGTTACAAAGTCTCAATAAAACATCAATGGAATGCACCATGGATTTGGATCAAACCATTACACACATATACCACATTACAGCCACTGAACAGCAAACTATGATAGGTAAAAGAGCAAAAAGCCCCATTTTAATTTAAAACCATTTGCATCATGATGTGAACCCAGGAGACAGTAATAGGTTCAGAAAGTGACTGTAGAACAACAAATATACTGGCTCAATCCTTTTGGTATAGTTCTGTGAATGCAGCACTGATGATGGCATCTGCTGCAGCCTTCTATCATTAAATTAAATTTCCTATCCCCTCCCCCAGTCTTACTAGGAACCAGAACTGACATTGATTTTTTTTTTTTGCACATTTTGGATTTTCTGATGTTTGGGGTATTTCAGGCACCAAAGGGTTCCCCATGATGAAGGATCTCCAAGGAGCCTCAGAACTGGGGGTGGGGAGATCAGAAACTTTTAATGATAAGAGACCATGGCTGTTGACATCAAAAGCCTTGAGCACACAGAGCTGTACCAATGAGGTTTCAGGCACTGTGTGTGATGCATAATTGCAATGCACTTTGAGGCATGAGGTTTTGGGGCACACTTGTTCCCACCTCTCTATGAAAAATGATTTGGAAGAAGTGAGTTGGAACTAAACAGGAACCTTGAGGCATAACTCCGGAGCCTCCACTCTCATCGATGGCAACCTCCTCAGCCAGCTGGTTCAGCAGGTCATCGGTCTGCTCAACTTGTGTCCTAGTATTAGAAGGCTGGTGTACCTACCGAGAGAGACACAAAACAGAGTAAGAGATGCTGAAGTCATACGAAGGGGTTCAGAGAGATGGAACATACCCAGCCCTAACAACTGCTGAATGTCACAAAGTCCTGAAAACATACATACAGAACGTCCCAGCACTCAGCACCACTGGGCAGGGCTGAGAAACATCATCCTCTGGAACTCGGAAGAGCCACAGTCAGGCAGCATGTGAATCAGAAGTGGGGAACCCTTAGGTTGAACCTAGCAGCCCCCAAACACCTGTAACACCTTTTGCTCTTTAGCTATAGCGATAAAATTTATACACTGCCCCCCTTTAGCACTTAGTGCACTCTCTGGGTGGTTCACATGTTAATTAGCATTTTGTCCCCAACATGCTAGGGACTCCTTTTACCGACCTTGAAAGGATGGAAGGCTGAGTCAACCTTGGATCAAACTCACAATGTCTTGGCTGTAGTACAGTATTTTAACCATTGCACCATCAGAGCTCTTTGAGATCTTTCATTTCGTGGTTTTTCATCTTTCACACAGAGTTTCCCCTAAGGGTTACTAAGTGTCAGAAAGAACTTTAGGCTAAACCAGGAGTGCCCAAACTATGGCCTGGGGGTCGGATTTGGCCTCCAATGCCAATTCATCCAGCCCACGAAGCCCTCGGTGCTCCTGGAAACAGAAGTAAAACCTTCAGGATGCAAAAGGCTCCAGATACTTAGTCCAGACCACCAAGAGTGGGGAACTCTGGTGCCAACTTTCTACTTTGCTTGGACTACACTAATGGCCAAAAAAAATGTAGAAAAATTACCAGATGTGACCAGAGGTCCAATTCCAGTTTTGATAGATTGGGGAGGGGGAGAGGTTAGTATAGGGCAGTGATGGCGAACCTTGGCACTCCAGCTGTTCTTGGACTTCAATTCCCAGAAGCCCCAAGCTGCAATGCACAGTAAACCCTTTTGTGTGGATTCACAGAGACTTGGGTTGTTCTGGGAATTGAAGTCCAAGAACAGCTGGAGCGCCAAGGTTCGCCAACATGGGTATAGAGAAACAAACAGGAAGCTTCTGACTATCTTACAAAAACCCAATAAATTGCCACAACAACCTGAACGTGCATAAGCTTTGACATGAAAAAGATGGAAGAAGGGGAGGGGGGACATGCCATTTTTGTTTGCTTTAAAATAGACGTTCACAGAATGATAGCAGGTTGCTCAACTGAAGAAATAGCATTTCAAATCTAATGCATTCATGTTCCACTCTGAAATACAAAACAAAAGCTTCCCAATGCTTTACCTGTCTCAAAGAGTATAATTGTCCTAATAATTCTGAGAACAAGAACTACACAAAGATTTTAGCTTCATATCTATCTAATGACTTCAAATCTTTTTTCCTATTCTGTGCAACACAAAGACCTTCAGAAGGCTATGGAACTTTTTCACATTAAAAAGGTAATACATTTGAAAAAACAGACATGACAATTATGTCCGATGGGTGACAGATGGACGGATTTTTCAAAGTGTTTCAGCAGTAAGCAAAGCCAGTGTTTTGACTTACCAGTTCCAAAACACCCCAGCTGGTGTGGCTAAAAGGCTATATTGGCTGGGAATGGTGGAAGTCACAATTTAAAAAGTATTGCTTCCAAGCTCTGGATCTCATAAGGATAAACTAAAAAGAGATTTAAAAGTACTCTTACTGGCTGGGGAGATGAGGAAGGAAGTGTTCTGCCCTGCAAGGCTGCAAGGCGGTCTTCCATCTCTTGGGCCGACGGAGGAGGTTTTGCAGGGTCATTCCTCAGCGCTGCCAGTCGAGACTCTATCTCAGCCTGAGAAGGGATGGCTTCTGCCCAACGAAAAACAAAGGGTGTTGTTGTTTTTTAAACTAATGGCCACCAAAAGACTTTCATAGTTTCATGTCAGGTGTGGACAACTTGCAGCGATTTGGGAATCGCACAGGCCTATTGTCGAACCTTGAAGGGCTGCATCCCATTCCCCCCCCCCCAATAATTTTCAACAAAAGGTTTAAAAGCTCTTTCCTTCCCTCTAGTGCAGTGGTTCCCAGTGTGGGCCCTAGGCCCCACAGGGGGACTTCAATTCCCAGAAGCCTAAGTTCAGTACATTGGCTGATCAGTGCTTTGGGGAATTGACTTAAAATTTCTGAGAACTGAAGCCCTAAAACCAAAGGTTGGGAAACAGTGCTCTAGCAGTTGTAGAGTAATGCTGTGTTGGAGGAACTGCAGCTGCACTGTTTCGTATTTGGCCCCAAACAGTTGAGAGGCCTTAAAAACATGGCAAAATTTACACCCTCTAAAAGTGGCAAGAGAGCTTAGAACATGATTTCTTTTCCTTGAAGAGATGTAAGAACTTTTTTGGGGAAGTTTGGCACAAGAGGACGTGGCACTGGGGTTGCCCTGAAGGTTACATGCGGCCTATGGTAGATGGTTAAATGCAAAGTGCATGACTCCCACGGATAGCATCCTAATTTCCTCAAAGAGCAGAAGTGTGTAACTTGTTATTAAAATTATAGAACCAACATGAGTGCAATCCTACAATGGGGAATATATATATATATAGGCTCCCATTTAAAACTACTAGCATGAAATAGAGACAAAATAAAGACATAGGCTTGATTCATCCTTCTCATCTAATGGCTTCCTCTCTGCTATTCTGCTACAAACAATAAAATAATTAGCAAATTTCATTACTAAGACATTTGTTTGCCATAGCAAATAGCAGTCATCTGCTTTCTGACAGGTGAAGTCTCTACTGCTGGGGACTGAGGGGAAGAAGTCCCAGAGCTGTATTCCCTGCATCTCCTTTCCACTATATCAGGAGGAAGCTAACTTCGGACTTGTGAGACCTACTTTGTTTCTCAATGGAACACCAAGATCCATCCACTAGACCTAGTTTTAGAATTAAAGAATTTGTTCTGAACAGCAGGCAAAGAGTTCACAATCCTCCCATGCAAAAATCTACTCCTGATTGATTCTCTTCAACCACTTTCTTAATTTATACAGTATACTTTATTTTTATATAATCCACTCAAATAATTTATGCATGCTATCTAGACATATAATTAATTCATGATTACAGCAATTACCAATATTAACAGCCCATTTCAGATTTCAACCTTGATGGTGCAAGTATTTTGTTTACAAACTCTGACAGTCTAGATGTACAAATCATCAAGGTCTTCCAAACCCATGTTTAAGGAATCCCCAAAATCTTGTGTTTATGTTTGGACAGATCCATTGGGCAAACAAACAGTTAGTTTATATGGCCCATGATTTTGCCACACTCTAATTTTCCATGCTATTCCCAAGCACAAGTGGAAGACTCAAAAGCTGGAGACAGCATCTCCTCAACACTTGCATTTCGAGTTCATTTCTGGAACTCTGTTTTCACTTTCGCCCTGAAGCAGACCAGATTTGGAAATGGGCAGTATGGGGCTCTAAAAAGAAGCAGAAACTCACTGGGCCTTGTTTCCTTTCTGAGCCTCTCCAGTCTCTCAGCTAGAAGCCGATCCTCTTTAGATAAGCCTTGATATCTGGAGACTGTCTGGCTTTGGGATTTCACTAATTCCTTATGGAAGGTCTGTTGCTGGTTCTGCTTAGCCTCAAGGGCTGCTACACGCCTGTAAAAGGGTGACACAATAGAAATTATATGCATAATGATAAAAGCAACTTTTCTTCAGAAATGGCAAGCATGACTTTTTGAGATTATGATTCCCAGAATATCCTAGCTAACATGGCCAATGGAATTTCACAATATGACCATGCTGACTAGGGCACTATGGGAAATATAATCCAAAATGGTGATTTTCACCATTACTGGTTCACACATGCACACACAATATAGCATCAACAGATGTCTTATACACATAAGCCATTGCACATCAAATGCCAAACGTAGTTTTCACATCACATCTCCTGACAGGTTTTCCAAGTTCTTCATTTTTCTAAATGAAATAAGAGAACTTCATCAATGGTCGGATTAATCTTGATCCAACTAACAACAAAAGTAATTTTAGTATAGAATATATAACACACATACACACTTCCTTTGCTATACTTATCAATGGTACAGAATTAAGCCATGTAGACAATTATCAGAACTCACTTTTTATAGTTCTCTGGTGGAGACCATTTTGCTGTATTTGATTTAGATGATCCACTGCAAAGCAAAATGGGAAATATGTTGAGTGCAGAACCTAACAGACAGACAGAACACAAACCCCTTCTTTATCATGGTAAGACATGGCTTCCCATCTTACTTTCAGTCCTACAGATATCCTGGACATACCACTATGATAAGGGCTGATTCCAGCTGTTTGGCTGTCTGAGGTGGGCAGCATGGACTCCTACCCTAAACTCCAGATACAGAACCTCAGTTGGACCAGCAGTTGGCTCCTATTTCAGACAACTTATGATGGAACAGCATCTTCTGTCATGCATGAAGGTAAAATAAATATTGAGAAGGCAGGCCTGACTATGACACTCAAGCTACGATTTCAAACAGACAAATAAGTGGTAAACCTGTTTCTTGGCCTTACCACCCTTTGGTTTGCCAATAAGGGCTTGCTTGACCCAATAAGCTCTGGTACAAAAATAAACAAGCCTTTCAGCCAGTTATTTACACTTAGAAAACTAGCAGACAAGGACTGAGCGTGATGGTATTTATAGTCCAAAGTTTACAAATGTTTTGTTTGGAATAAGCCTTTGTGGGCAAAAGTCCATGGAGGTTTATGCTAAGTAAAGCTTGGTAGGGCTTAAGGTGCCACATGAATTCTTGTTGTTTTTGTTATTTACAAATTATAGGAGAAGGCACTGAGGTGGATTTAATCAAGTCACAACATTCAAACAGATGTGGAGTCATATAGCTACTGGATCTATAGAGTTATATATCTACTGGATCACTCATACTGGCAACTAAAACCCTCAAGATGTTAAAGGCATGTTGGTAGCCCTCACCTGAGCTCTTGGAGCATATAAGGCAGTGGACCACACCCCACAGGGGGGCTTCAATTCCCAGAAACCTAAGTTAGTCCATTGGCTGATCAGTGCTTTGGGGAACTGGCTTAGGCTTCTGGAAATTGAAGTCCAAAAACCAGTGTGGGAAACACTGATACAGTATAGGGTTTTGACTCAGTGGCAATTGGTCCCCACTACTGAATGTTCAGGTCTTGAAAGATCCTTGAAACATGTGTAATGAGCAACAGCTGCCCCTTTTGAACTGCAATTTCCTGAGTTTCTGGCAAACAAGCGCAACTGCCCCTGCTATCTGGGGAATTCTAGGAGAGGTGATTTTAAAAAAATAAAAACTCCACATTTCCCCCAGGTTTTGTCATTGCAAATTTCCTAAACTGTTTGAGGCAGCTACATATCTTGCCCCAAACTAGCAGGCACAAGAAATAGCAGTCCACCAAAGTCTCTTTTATATAATTTGATAAAAAAAAACAAAAATTAAGGCTCTATCAATCAAAATGACAGCTCTGGTCTTACCTTGTTAAATCCCTATGGCATTGCTTGCAAACCTTCTGCTGTGTGCTTCCACAACGGGGAACAATGGCAGTGAATCCCAGGCAGCCGATACAAAATACTCGGCCACAATTCTTGCAACCATACTGAGAGAAGAATGGAAAGTACAGTAAGGGGAAAACAAGCAAGGCTTATTAATACTGGCTGCTTCAGTCTTAAGAACCCTACTTAAATCCATCCCTTCTTGGATTGCATCTGCAAAGTAGATGCTTCTCCACAAAAAAAGGTCAATAGGAGTTTTTAAAACTGCTTTCTACATTTTATGAAGCAAATAATATATTTCCATGAATAAAAACAATATTTTTTATCTCTTCATTACCATAGGCAACCATAAATAACTTACTATAAAATTCATGAAGAAATGTGTAGTAGCAGACTAAACTTTATTGATAAAATCTTTAACTAAAAATATCTATCATACGGTAGTTTTGGCCATCCCACAGAGTCTGTGACTACAACCACAGAATTAAAAAGGTCCAGTAGCCAACAAACAATAACTGTGAGCTGTCAAATGTATTCTGACTGATGGCAATCCTTGTGAGGGCTTTCTAGATAGAGAATACACAGAAGTACTACATCAGCACCACAACAAAACACAAACATTCCTAAAACCCTCAGATATAAAACTGTGCAAGATTAAAATTTAAAATCTAAAATCTAAAAAGTTTAAAAACTGCCAAATTACTACATCTTGAGGGAGGAAGGGGCTTAAATCATCCAGCGGGCTGGGGTCACTATACCTCCCGCACCCCATACCTGCCCTGCTAGCCACGTTTTTAAATTCTTTCTTTTGTACATCCTTGGACTGTGCAATTTGCCCATGATTACACCAGACTGGCTCTTCTCCTTAGAGCAGGGATGGGAAACCTATGGCATGTGGGCTGGACCTAGCCCACAGTACCAAATCATCTAGCCCATGCCGCTACTGGAAGCAGATGTGTTTCATGGCATTTACAGTGGGGAGAACCACTAGTCTGGTCTGCTCAACTGTCTGAGGGAGTGTGGCCTGACCCGTGGCTTGAAAAGGTTGAGAACCTCTGCCTTAGAAGCACAGTGAGGAATCAAACTCCCAACCTTCAACTCCATAGCCAGATGCTTAAACCACCGAGTTGGCTAGCCAACTAGCAGTCAATATTGACATTATTTAACATACTGTACTTTATTCAAACATGATTCCAAACACTCATTTACTTCATTCATACATATTTTAATGTACACCACACAGTGTACTTTACAAATGAAATAAGTCCCATTGTGTTAAAAAAAATCTACTTCTATATTAAGATACAAGAGTTAGTCTTTAAAGTGCCACATCATCTGTGCTGTTTTGTTTACTCTGATATGCTTCCACAGACTAACACGGCTACCACTTCAAAAATTCTTAAATAACTGAACATGATTTCAGTTATTGGATACACGTACTTTGAAGTCTCTCATTCTATGGAGTCAAAACAAATCATTCATAACTCACAAATTCCAAAAATGAATTTTAAAATCCAATAGGAACTTAATACTTCACCACCAAAACACAAAGTGTCACGTACTCAATCCCAAAGCAATTTCCCATCAAAGGAAGGAGCAGCAAAATCCAATGGCAGGTACAAGTCAAACTCTAGACCCCAGTGAACTCCTATTATTACAGAATACACTATTTGCTGACATATAAGACCCACTTTTCCCCTCTTAAAATATACTGGGGAAACGGAAAGTGTCTTGTACTGTACTGTATATAGTGGCCTATAGTGGGCTATTTTGATAATAATGGGGTGTGTCTTATACACCGGCAAAACGGTAAATAACAGAGTCTGGGAAACAGTGGTGGACATCAGCAGGTTCTCACCAGTTCGCCAAAACCGGCAGCAGAAATTCTGGCTGGCCCCGCCCATCCAAGTTTTGAAATAAAGTACAGTAGTCCTAATTCGAGTGCAACGCAGGGCTTTCCCCCTCGCCACACCCACCATACTAACTACACCCACAGTGTGATAGTAAAATTTTTTGGAGCCCACTACTGCTGGGAAGCAGTAAGCTGTCCAAAATCCATTCAGTCTAATAAATTCATTTGGGATGCGAGGATTATAAAATATAATCTTTATTAAAAGAATTGGAATGTATAAGATACATGGAAAGAAAGCATCAATCACAAAAAAGCTTCTGGAAGACAGTTTTGGAAGGAAATTCTAAACTCTACTGATCTAACACTTCTTGCTTAAGATAAAGATAATCTCACACCTGCTTTGTTAACTGAAAGATTAGTAAATAATAACTTGCCTGTTTCTTGAAGATAGTAAACTTTGATGCACAGCCGTAACATCTGCTATCCATCATTCCAGATGAGGTGACAAACAGAGCTTTCACAAAAAGCACAAATGGAGGCACATGACTCTTTTGTCTGTATGCAGCTATCCCAATTTTCTCCCTCTTTCAAAATGAAAACAAATAATAAAAGAGATGTACAAGAAAGCAACATTATGAAATGGAAGCAATGGAGCACAAGCATGCACAAAATGCTTTGCTAGGACAGTTTTACTCTGGCATTCATGCAGTTGAAGAAAAAAGTGTAGGCCCAATTTATGCCTAGTCTAAATGAAAGCATATGTGATAGCTAACTGGTTTAGGCTGCAATCATATGCATACCTATCTTGGAATAAACTAGCTGGGAATGAAAAGTGTGGTGTTACTTCTAACTGAACATACTTAGGATTGCACTCAATAGTAACATTTCAAATATTATTATTTAATAAATAACAAAACAGCTTTCTGCCTTTCTATGATACCCAAAATCTGCTGCCAGAAATAGTTTCTGCATTTTGACTAAAAGCATGATTGACCCAAATTTTCCATCACAGGCAAAATTGATCTTCAGTTTCATTCAGGAGCAGTACTCCAACCAGATCTGTGAGCCAGGAGTTGATCCATGATGTCCTAATCATCATCATTGTTGGTGGTTGTGGCAAACACAATCACCAACATAGCACAAAATACAAAGAAATGAAAGACTGGCAATACTGTAGATTTTTTTAAAATAATGATACATCATTTCCAGGACACTAGCACATCACGCTCTCTCTCGATAGTTCTAAAAATCAGCATTCTGAAGACAAAGAACTTGCCTTTAAAACCCAAAACCTTCTTCCTCTAACTCAAGGAAGGAGCTTCTGACTGAGCTGTATTTTTGCTGGGCTGTAAAACTGCAAAACATTTCATTTGTCACAGACTAGTCAGTACAGTACAGTACTGTATTTGAATATTTTTAACATGGGATTTCCATTTCTAAATCCTTTACAGTATCAAATTGGTTTATAACCATTACCTGCATCATGCCACCTGCTACTCAGTGTGATGTAGGTGGACACAGTGAGGACTGAGGAGGTCTAAGTCAGTCACAGCTAGAATAGGCCCACTGAATTAGTGGAGACCTGGCGAATGAACTCCTCCAAAAGTTCCACTGATTCAATGGGCCAATCTAGTTGTGACTTATTACTGAATATCAGCCAATATCTACTTCTATATTTATATCTACATTTATATACAGTAATTTTAAAAAACTGACTAAAAAACAGGAATATTTAAGCAATGTTTTAACTTCCACCTCCTTCAGTTACTCTGTAGTCTCACTCACATGTCTGTTGAAGTGAACTTGATCCATGAAAGCGCACATTAAAATATAAGTTAGTCTTTAAGTGATACAGTGTTTTTGTTTATTCTCTGATATGCCTGAACCACAGACTAACACAGCTACTATTCTAAAAAAATTAACAGAAATATTTAAACAAAACGCTTTCTCTTCACTGTCCTCTAAGTTCTATAGCTGCCATCTGGTTGATTTTACTAGAGCAACTGAAGAAGGCAGACTCCAAAACAATTTGCTTAAAACAGTGGTTCCCAACCTTTTTTTGGCCATGCCCCACCTAATCATCTCTAAAATTCTGATGCCCACACCCACCTCAGTGACATATAATTCTTATTATTCGAAAAGTGAACTACTGTACTGTATTCATGTGGTGGAAGCCTAAAAGGCCATTAACATGGTCTAGCTCATTCTCAAATTGCCCCCCTGTGGGCCATGTGCCCCATGATGAGAGCCATGGGCTTAATTCCTTTCCTCTCTCTTCCTCTCTTTGTGTGCATAAACCAAAGATGGGAATTTTATTTTTCTCCTCTTCTTTTTGTGCCATATCCAAATCTGAATACTGTATTGCCCATCATCATGGTGATCAGCCATGAAGATTGTCCTGGGAACAATATAATGTAGTGGCCTTTCATTTGTTGTCTGTATCGCAGCGTCGTACCACTGATCCAGTTCCACCAGTCACTTTCTGGTCCTGAGCTCTTTTGGCACACTAAGTCCTCATCGGCCTCAGGCCAGTATGGATGAATGAAGCTGCTGCATTAAATCAAATGGGGATTAATACACTTGGGGAACATCACTCTTCCCTTTGGACTTTGCAACCTGAGGGCTTATTTCTCAGGGTTGTCAGGTTAGTTAACCACCATCTGACAATCATCGTTGAGTTGCTGGTGGTAGTATAGTCTACTCCTCTGGTTCCCAACTCAGGGGGGGGGGGGATATGATTTTTAAGGAGGGGGGGGGAATTCAAGAATGAGTTATTAATAGTTGATGGCTTTTTAGGCTTCCTCCATGTGAATAGCAATTTACTTTTTGAATAATAAGAATTATAGTGTGTGTTTTTTGTTGTTCAGTCGCACAGTCGATTCCGACCCTCTGGGACCCCATGGACCACTGTCCGCCAGGCACTCCTGTCCTCAACCATCCTCCTCAACTCGCTCAGCTCTGTGCCCATTGTCTCCACAATACCATCTAGCCATCTCATCTTGGGCCGTCCCCTTCTTCTTTTGCCCTCGACCCTTCCAAGCATCAAGGCTTTCTCAAGTGAATCCTCTCTTCTCATTTGATGTCCAAAGTACTTTAGCCTCATCTTTATTATTTGACCTTCTAAGGAACAGTCAGGGATGATTTCTTCTAAGATTGACCTATTTGTTCTCCTCGCTGTCCATGGGACTCTCAAAACTATCCTCCAACACCACATCTCAAAGGCGTCTATTCTTCTGCGTTCAGCTTTCCTAATGGTCCAACTCTCACAACCATACATTGCCACAGGGAATACCATTGCCTTGACTATGCGAATTTTTGTTTTCAATGTGATGTCTCTACTTTTCACTATGCTCCCCAGGTTTCTCATTGCTTGCCTCCCAAGAATCAGTCGCCTTTTTATTTCATGGCTGCAATCACCATCTGCAGTGAGCTTAGATCCTAAGAAAGTAAAATCTGTCACTGCTTCTACTTCTTCCCCATCTATTTTCCAGGGACTGATAGGGCCTGTTGCCATTATCTTGGTTTTCTTGATATTGAGTCTCAAGCCAGCTTTTTCACTTTCTTCTTTCAACCTAATCAGGAGCTTCTTTAGGTCCTCCTCACTTTCTGCCATTAGGGTAGTATCATCTGCATATCTCAAATTGTTGATGTTTCTTCCAGCAATTTTGATCCCAAATTGTGATTCCTCCATCCCTGCATTCCATATTATGTGTTCTGTGTATAAATTGAATAAGCATGGTGACAAAATGCAGCCTTGTCTTACTCCTTTTCCGATTCCAAACCACTCCGTCATTCCATTTTCTGTCCTAACTGTTGCCTCTTGATTCATGTACAGATTTCTCATCATGAGACCTATGTGGGACATGGCCAAAAAACGTTTAAGAACCACTGGTCTACTACCATAGCAGGATAACCTGGCCCAGAAGAGTAGCGTGCTTTGGCGGGGCCCCGTATAAAAATTTGTTTGGGGGCCCTTAGGAAGGGTAAATATTTGTTTTGCTTATGCATGTTGGGGGGGCCCGTGGCCCGGGGCCCCCGTATAATTGATACGGCAGATACGGCGGTAGCTACGCCTCTGACCTGGCCAGACTGGCTCTTCTCTTGTCTTCAGTCTTTTCCTCGCAACACCAAAAAAAGCAAACCATGACAACGATGATGATGATGGTACAACTGGACAGAGTCATCATCCCACCTTTAGGGGTCTCACTCTGCGGAGACACGACTCAGTCGTGGCTAGAAGGCAGGAGTACACGCTCGAACACGAGTTGTGCCTTACCACAGAGGAGCATGAGTACCAACCCACCTGCCCCGTTCCCAGGGAGGGAGTGCAGGCTGGAAACTCAGCCCCAAATTGCGTTCACACGACCTCTCTGAGCCTCGGAGATGGTGGTTCGCGTAAGCAAGTCAGCAAGTTACACCCAAGGCTAAACTTAAGAATCCACCTAGCCTAGGAAAACGCCAGCAGAAGACAAACTTCTGTTTCTTTCTATCCACCCACCCACCAAGGCCAGCACACTAAACCTTTCTGCCAGTGTTTTTAATAATAATACTTCCTGTAGCGCTGCTGTCTCACGAGTTGATACCATACTTACATCGGTCTTATGATTCTCCCTCTCTAGGAGGGAGACAGAGAAAAAACTACATTTCCCAAGAGCCAAAGGAGACTTCCGCCTTCCACAGTCCTTTGCGCGGTGGCCCTGAGATTTTCTCCAGTCAATCACACAAGCGCAGAGATACCCAAGGGCATGATGGGAATTGTAGTTCTTTAGTGGCAAACCTTCCAGGCATTGCAAGGGGGGAGTTGGGAGAGAAAGGACTACATTTCCCAGCTGTGAAGTGGGCAGGGCCATTTTAGGTGAAGAGAAGGTCCAGCGGCGGTGGGGGTGGATCCTTGGCTCCCAGTGCAGGTGTTGACAGTTTGACCCGAGGAGAGGGGAAAGCGCGCGTGAGGGGGAGAGAGCGAAATGGCGGTTGATAAGAAACTGCTGGAGCAGGACTTGTACGCGCTGCTTGAAGTCCGTGAGAATGCGTCCGATAAAGAGGTCAGGTTTTCAGGAGGGGAGAAGGGGGGAGGAAAGGGCAACGACGCCGAGGAAGAGAGGCTGCAGGGCTAGGAATTAGTCCTAGTAGTCACGGTTTCGGCGGCTGAAAAAAAGAGCCCTGCCGACGCAGTGGTTAAACTGCTGCACTGCAGCCAAACGGTTGTGAGTGCGATCCTGACGGTCACATGGTTGACTCAGCCTTCCATCCTTCCGAAGTTGGTAAAATGAGGACCCACCATGTTGGGGGGCAAAGTGCTAATTAAGTTGTGAACTGCCCAGAGAGTGCACTAAGCGCTATGGAGCAGTATATAAGTGGGATTGCTAAATGTTGACATTTGTGAAATAGTAGCTGTGTGACTCTGTTTCAAGCATTCTGTACCTGATGTGTATAAATCGATGCCTTGAAGTGTCACTCTTATGTCTGACAAAATGGATTTGACCCGGGAAAGCTAACATTAAAAGACAGCGGTTAGTCTTAATATGCCACAAAGTATTTTTTTGTTGTTGTTTTGTTTTGTATACTCGCTGATATTGCTAAATGTGTGTCACAGGTCTTCAGTCAGGGACCCACAACTTGTGACTGTCATGAAATTATTTGAACTGCAACACTCATGATCCTTTAACCAAAAGTTCAATCCCTGACGGCAGTTGATTGAAATTGCAGTGCCCCTTGGATGGCATTTGGACAGCTGTTATACAAAATCATCACCCTTTTCTTAAATTTGTTGTTGTTCAGTCACACAGTTGATTGCGACCCTTTGCAACCCTATGGACCATAGCCCACCAGGCACCTCTGTCCTACACCATCTTAAATATTTTTAACAAAACAGATTATTTCTTGTGTTATACTCTACACATCCCAGCAGAGTATGAGAATGCATACTCACCCTTTAGTGTCTTTGGGGGGAAGATTTGCCATTGGACTAGATGAGGATTACTTCTGAGTAAACATGTTTAGGATGACAGTAGGTGTGTCAGGCCTGGGGCTTGCATGATTGCTATATATTTTTGTAGGACATAAATCACAGTAGTGATGATGCAAATCTGACATAATGGCTGGATTGTCCAAGAGAGTGGTGGATTCTCCAGCCACGGAGGAGTTTAAACTGAGATTGAATTACCAGCTATCAGAGACACATTATGAAGGATATCCTGCTTTGGCAGGGGCTGCACTTGACCACTGTAGTCCATTCCAGTTTGGTCTTATATGATTTCCATATGTGATAGTGGTGTTAGCAGTCTGGCTAGGTTACCCTGCTATGGTAATTGAGTACTGCCAGTGACTCAACACCGATCATCAGGTGGAGGTTAACTAACCTGACAACCCTGATATCTAACGCCCTTGGATGTTGAAGTCCACAGGAAAGGGTGATGGCCCCAAGTAGATTAAATCCCACTATAATCCATCTTGATGGAGAGCAGCAGCTTCATCAATACTGGCCTGTGGCCTATTATTATTATTATTATTATTATTATTATTATTATTATTATTATTATTATTATTATTATTATTATTATTATTATTATTATTATTATTATTATTATTATTATTATTATTATTATTATTATTATTATTATTATTTCAAATTTATATTGCCGCCCACTTGCCGTGGCAACTCAGGGCGGCTTACAGACAGTACATTACATTACATTACATTACAATATGTTGGGGTGGGCACAGGGGGAGGGGCAGCAAGGTCCTCATCCTGCCCTGGCTTCTTCTTCCCCTGGCAATGAGGACTTTGTGTGCCAAAAAGGAAAGTGACTCATGGAAGTGGATCAGTGGTATGGGTGTCATCCTCTGATGTAGAAGGCAGATGAAAGGCACTGCATTATATTCTCAGGACAGTCTTCATGGCTGATCACCATGAGGATTGCCAATATTCAGATATGGAAGAAGAAAAAGAAGAAGGTAGTGGTGATAGTGGTAGTAGTGGGTGTCCATCAAGCTGCTTCCAACTTATGATGACCTTTTCCAGGGTTTTCTATACACAGCTGTGAATTACCACTCTCTTTTCCTGTGAACACCCTGGGACTGTGCAGTAGGCTCTTTTGCCAGGAGGCACCATGGAGAATCAGACTTAGAAATCAGTGCAATGGTTTTGCCTCTACAGCTGGCTTTGTCGGCAAGGAACATGGATATTGGCAAAATGTCAATATTTTATTATTGTAACCTAATGAGTGCTGTTGCACTTAGGAAGCTGTCATGTGCAATAGAACCAAATGATTACAGGACATGCTTGTTTTTAAAGCTGCCTCTATTCCCTTCCAATAGATTGTTTTTTTCCTGTTGTAGATTACTTTGAACATTGTCTGAAGTCTGTGTATCACACTAATATTGTATCCTTGTTTGTTCTGTCTCATGCAGGTTAAGAAAGCCTACAGACAAAAGGCCCTAAGCTGCCATCCAGATAAAAATCCAGATAATCCCAGAGCTGGTATTGACAGTATTTTTGAAAATTTGATCTTTCTTTTTTAAAACTCTCTGTACAGTCACCAAGATTATGTTTATCTGGAACTGTATAGCTGTGTGTTCATAGAAATATTTGAAATTTTTGCATAGTAGATTCCATAAATTTCTGATTAAACAAATATTATTACATAGAACTTTTCAAAAGCTGAAATTACATTTATTTTATTTTGCTAAGTAGATAAATAGGTACCACTTCAGTGGAAAGGTAAACAGCATTCTGTGTCTAGTCATCCCTGTCATTTGACAATGGAAATGTCTGCAGGCTCAGACAGTGCTAACTCTTTGGCTATAAACAGAGATGAGCACTGCATCCTAGAGTCAGACATGACTGACTTTTGAGCAAGGACGACCCTTACTTTTTTATTTTGATTAAGTTGCATTCCCTTTTTATTGATATTTTACTTTATTTTACTAGATTTTTCTCAAAGTTTTAATCATTTGAGATATAGTTTTTATTTATTGTTATATGCTGTCTTTGCAAGGTGAGCTGTCTTATCTTCATAGATTGAAGCTAGATATATAAAATAAATTGAAGTAATACAGGAGACATTCATATTTTGAAAGGGGAGAAACAGGGAAAAGGCCTGATATACTTTCATGTGATAGGTGAATTACATTTTCTCACATGTACAAGTTTGGATGGAATTCATTTCAAGTTAGTTGTGATTTGGGAAGAAGCAGATACATTACCAAGGATATGAGGCTCTCACACCTCGGGGTTTCAGAGCTGAATGATCTGTGAACATAGGAATAAAATCTGGTATTTTATTCACAGTAAAATCCAAAATGAATTTTAAGCTGGTGTGAACGAAGGAATATAGATTCTAAATTACATCTCTGTGGTGGGCTTTTGTTTTCAACCATTACTGTGTTGACTTTGCTCCATTCTGTAAAATCCTTTAACCAAATTTTCAGTTTCACTTACATATCGAGGAACTTGCTTCTTTTTGTTACGCTATTGCTTTACATTTTTTCTGTTTCTATTTCCAAGCTGAACTCTTCCATCAGTTATCTCAAGCATTGACAGTTCTAACAGATGCAGCAGCAAGGGTGAGTTATTTACTTCTGTGTCATAAAAGCAAGTTTCTAGCACTACCATTGAATGCTTAGAAGAAGAGGGAGTTCTGGCATTTATTGCAGCTACTTTGCTGTGGGTTAACATGTTTCTTCCATGTCTAGATCAGAATGAACTGCCAAAATGAAGCCACCTTTTGGCAAACCCATTCCATGTTTCATTATGCCTAACCTAGTGTGAGAAAGAATAGCTGGCACAAGATTGTCATTTCCCAGGGTATGCCTCATTATGGTTCAAAAATACTACAATCTTTCTGTGTACCCTGGTTAACATGTCGCCAGGGAATAATTAAGTGGATTGTACATGAAGTGTCTTTCAACAAAAGAGACTCATTCCAAATTGTGAGACAGGGTGATATGTGTGTAAATTGTAGACTATGTCTTTCTCAGAGAATAGGCTGGATGAAATGGTCACCCTGTTTGGTCAGGCATTATGTTTCTACAATGTTCAACTTATTAGACACCCTGACCCAGCTATGTAGATATTCTGACTAGGAGGAGCTGATAGACTTAAGATAAATTTATCCAGTCCCCTGTTCAGGCCATCGAAGTTGGCAGTCATCACAACTTCTTGTGACAATGAATTTGACAATTCAGTTACGTATAGTTGAACTATCCATTGAAAGAATGCTCCCATAATGTGAGTCTACTTCCATATAGGAAAGAACAGGATGTTTCTTAGTGTTTGATATCACAAGAGAGTTCCTGAGTGTGGCAGTAAATATTCACAGGAGAGAACCTCTGGTGGTTCAGAACATTGTCTGCACCTATAATCTTTTCCTAGAAATAAAAACAAGAACAAATACTTAATAAACTATTGATAAAAGCTCATATTTCAGTTCTAAATATTTAAAAGATTTCAGGGCATTTTTCTTCTGAAAATAATATCCAGAGTGGCTAATGGAGTAGGAAAATTTTGGTATTGGTTGGTAGCAGAGCAGTCCTTCTAAAGTGATAGTGTGAGATTATGTAGCTCTGAAATCTAAATTTCCTGCTTTACCACAATGCACTTTTCCATCCGGAAGTCAAAAGCCTCTCTTTTAGCTATTTATGTTGTCTACATGTTAAACTTAAGAAGCCATATTTACTGGATTTTACCCTTGCCTTGTAAACTACTACTATGTAATAATTGTTCTGTAATTAGTTTCTGGCTACTTTTGAAGTTAGCAGTAGTGTAGAGTGGATTCTGTACACAAATACAGTGGAACCTCAGTTAATGTAATTAATGCATTCTCCGGGACATTTCTTACAGTAAAAATTACTTTAACCGAATTTTTCATAGGAATACATTGAATGCAATTTCCCATAGAAATGCAATGAAAAAATCAAAATACATCAACCGAAACACAATGGGAATGCATTGAGAACAAATTAATCTGTTCCGGGGAAAAAATTTGTAAACCAAGCCACTATTTTGTTATGCAATTTTATGTTAACCAAGCCGTTTGTTAACCAAGGTTCCACAATATAGGAGTTTAAGATTAAATGAGTTCAACAACTCACCTATGATGGGCAATACTGTATGAAAAATTATAGGCTAGAATCTAACTAAGGGGGATGGTGTGAGACAGAACTTTACAGTTACAGCTTCATTTGCTCTATTTTGCAGTACAGTAAAACCTTGGATAACGCTAAAACATGGTTCCACAAGTCTTAGTGTTATCCAATTTTTAATGTTATCCGATGCATGTTAAAATCCTATGGGATGCATCGGATAACGTTAAAATGCCATAGAGATACATTGTAGCTGGCACAGGCTTTAGCGAATGTTATCCGATGCATCCCATAGGATCTTAACATTATTCAATGCAGTTTCCGCCGCCCAGATTGCTTAACGTTATGCAGTTTTAGCGTTATTTGTTGCAAATGTTATCCGAGGTATTACTGTAACTGATTTTGTTGCTAGAGGAATAAGCTTTTTTCTAAGGGCTTGCAAAAGGCAATGATAGACCTCTCACACTTCTACTCCAGATAAGCATGCGAGTTCTTTGGATCCGGTTATACTGTAAATAAATTTGAATTGTTGTTGCCAGCAGTCACAATTACATATTTATTCTTGTAGAAGCCTTAAACTCAGGTTGAAATCTAAAACTGATTGCCAATTAACTGGATGTGTGCTTAGAAATATTTTCTTTCATTTTTAAAAAGTTCATTTTAAAGCACACCAGATATTTTTTAAATTCTTCCTTATAAAATATCCTGTGGATTCTGAACAGTGGTTCTCAGCTAGTGATATATGTACCACTGGTAGGAAACAGATATACAGTGGTGCCTCGCTTAAAGAGCATAATGCGTTCCACAGGATTGCTCTTTAAGCGAGTTTACTCTTTAAGCGAAACGCCATTGTAAATGACCAATTGTGGGGGGTGCTGCAAACCCCAATTTATTTGTTAAGCGAGTTTTTGGTTGGTTTTATTTGTTAAGCGAAGCGAACATTCAGAGAAAATTCTGCTCTTTAAGCGAAACACTCTTTAAGCGAAACACTCTTTATGCGAGGCACCACTGTACACGTAGTATAGTTAGAAGGTAGGACAAATGTGTTTCATTTACAACTGCAAAGAATTTACTTGTCTTTAGCCCTTGTGTTCTGCTGCAGTGGTGATACACCATCTCCTAGACCTACCTTTCATGCATTATCTGTCTGTGTTCTTATAGTATGCCAGCAATAACTTGAGACACTTGGTATTTCTTCTGATCGCATATTTTCCATGCCTAAGTAACATAAAATATAACAAAACTCTTATATGTTTCTTAAAACAGAAATGTTTTTCTTACGAAAAGTGGACTTTTATTTCTCTTAGTCTGAGACTTGGGGTCTTTTGATAGAGTTATTGGTTAGGAAACAGCAAATATTGAAACCACCCCTCTTTCCTTACCAGTGAGTTTTGTAAATATAGGCTTAGGTAACATCAATGTCATACACAAATAAACCTTGAATACCCCAGTGTTTCACAGATTTTGTTGTTTCATTTAGCATTTTTCCGTGTGTGTTAGTGATTTCCTTTTTTATGTCCTTTCTATGGTCTTATTGCTAATATAGGCTGCATATGATAAAGTGAGGAAAGCAAAGAAACAGGCAGCAGAAAGAACTCAGAAGCTTGATGAAAGGAGAAAGAAAGTGAAGCTTGGTATGTGAATTTATTTTTTTTTTAACGCTAAGAAGCTTCCATCCTTATAATTAATATTGTCCATTTATATACTCTATTTTATTTTAATTGTTTAGGGTGGGGTGGGGTGGAGTGGGGAAATAGATATGCCCTGAATTGTATATACAAAAAACATCAAGGCAAACATTAGCTATATAATTAGTGTATTTACTTGAGAATAAACTGAGTTTTTAATCCCCAAAAGGGGACCCGGTTTATACTTGGTCAACGACTGCGAGGGTCTACGACGGCGCCAGATTGAGATGTGCCAACAATTTAATTAATCTTACCATATTTTCAGTATTTTGATTATTGAAACTCACTAGCAGTTGCTGCATTTCCCTCCCTCGGTTTATACTCGGGTTAATCTATTTTCCTGGGTTTTCAGGTCAAAATTAGGTATCTTGGCTTATATTCAGGTTGCCTTTTACTCAAGTATACAGTAATACCTCGCATAATGAATTTAATTTGTTCTGTGAGGCTGCTCGCTATGCAAGTTTTTCACTATGCGAGTCAGACTTGCATAGCAAAAATTCCAATGGAAAAACTTGCATAGTGAGCTTTTTTTAGGGGAAAACTCACATAGTGAATTGTTTTCGTTATGCGAGTTTTCCCAATAGAAACACTCATTATGCGAGTTTTCTATAGGGAAAGTCCGACTCGCATAGCGAATATTTTCGCTATCTGAGTTGGACTTACATAGCAAAAAAATTTCATTATGCGAGTTTCCCTACATAGAAATGCTTGCTATGCGAGCATTTCCATAGGGGAAGTCTGACTCGCATAGCGAAAATTTTCGCTATGCGAGTCCGATTCGCATAGCAAAAATATTTGTTATGTGAGTCGGATTGCTTTTTGAAAAACCCGCTCATTATGCTAGTTTTTCACAGAGCGATACACTCGCTAAGCGATATTTGACTGTATATGGTAGCTCAATTTCATCCTGTTGCAAAAATGTTTGCATTTTCCTGACATTGTGATTTTGTTGCACTTCAGATCTTGAAGCCCGGGAAAAAGAAGCACAGTCCCAAGTTAACAAGGAGGAAGAGATCCGGATTACCAGAACTTTGGAGCAAGAGGTAAGGAAGCGAAGCCAGTTAAAACTGGCTGAAATCCTATTATATATCTATGCCAGCATGACTCCATTGACATAAATTCCAACAGTGAATTGCCAGTGCCACAAATGAAGAATTTGGAATAGATATACAGTATCATTCCAAGTCATCTGGTTGTTGCTGTTCAGTCGCACAGTCGATTCCGACCCTTTGCAACCCCATGGACCACCGTCCGCCAGGCACTCCTGTCCTCCACCATCCCCCTCAAGTCGCTTAGCTCCATGCCCATTGTGTCCACAATACCATCTAGCCATCTCATTCTAGGCTGCCCCCTTCCTCTTTTGCCCTCAACCTTTCCAAGCATCAAGGCTTTTTCAAGCGAATCCTCTCTTCTCATTTGATGTCCAAAGTACTTTAGCTTCATCTTTACTATTTGCCCTTCTAAGGAGCAGTCAGGGTTGATTTCTTCTAAGATTGACCTATTTGTTCTCCTCGCTGTCCAGGGGACTCTCAAAACTCTCCTCCAACACCACATCTCAAAGGCATCTATTCTTCTGCGCTCAGCTTTCCTAATGGTCCAGCTCTCACAACCATACATTGCCAGCGGGAATACCATTGCTTTGACTATATGAATTTTTGTTTGCAATTTGATGTCTCTGCTTTTCACTATGCTCCCCAAGTTTCTCATTGCTTGCCTCCCAAAAATCAGTCACCTTTTGATTTCATGGCTGCAATCACCATCTACAGTGAGCTTTGATCCTAGGAAAGTAAAATCTGTCACTGCTTCTACTTCTTCCCCATCTATTTTCTAGGGACTGATAGGGCCTGTTGCCATGATCTTTGTTTTCTTTATATTGAGTCTCAAACCAGCCTTTTCACTTTCTTCTTTCAACCTAATCAGGAGCTTCTTTAGGTCCTCCTCACTTTCTGCCATTAGTCATCTGGTTACTGATATTTATATCAGTGGAGTTATGCTGGCAAGTATAAGTATAGTAATAGGATTCTGATCATTGCCTCAGATGTGGATCATAGAATTTACGTGCAGCAGCAGACAGTTAAAAATTTTAAAAGGTGTATGAAATAAGAGATGCTGTGGTCCTTTAGGGGAAAAGTCTGAAAATGTTTAAACTTATGGCTTCAGTACGTGTGTATAGGGAGCAAGAGGGGTTTTTTTTCTCAGTAGTATAGCTCAGTAGTAGAACAGTATGTTGTATACAGAAGTTTCTTGGTTTTATTTTTATTTTTTGACAGTTCATCCAGTAAAACCCCTCTATGAAAACCAAATTAACATTGCCCATTGAACTGGAGGGACCAGCAGTATAATTTGGCATTAGACAGCTTCCTTTAACATCGTTGCAGCCAGTAGTCTAATTCCTGTGACCACTAGGAAAATAATTAGCATTTCTATCTTTCACAGATCTTAAGATTACGTGAAGAAGGATCTCGTCAATTAGAAGAACAACAAAAACTCATCCTGGAACAAATCCAACTCGAGAAAGAGCGAATAAGAGGTGCGGCCAGACAAAGTCAGAGCCTCTAGCTATACTGTCAGTTTTGTACTCTCTTCATATGTCCTTGGGAGATAAGGGAGAGATTGCTCTTGTTATGAGGCAGTGTACTTCATTATAAAAACAACCCCTTGGTTGATTTGCTATGAAGATTTAGTGGAAGAATACTCTTTCTCTCCCTATGCTTCAGATAAATGTCAAAATGACAAAATTAAATGACATTCAAACTGGGAAGTTACAGAACAGACATGTCTCCTTACAAGTACATCCATATGAGTTCTACTTCTAGATTAAAATGTTGGGATTACAGCTCTAGTCTATGGCCAAAAATTTGGCCAAAATCCTATCACACAACAAAAGGGAAGTTGTAAATTTCTGGTCATTTCCTAACTGGTAAATAAAGAACTCCCATAATGATTCTTGGGGTCCTGCATGCTCAGTGTGTTGGGTCACTCTGTTGGAGTACAAATCACAGTGGAGACTTGGTATTTACCAGTGAGGATTTGACCAAAGTTGAACAACTTTGCTTAGATTAAGCAACATGATTTTTGCTGTTTTGTTTGTTTGGTTGATTGATTGACCTGAAGCAGTTGATATAGCCAGCCAAAGTCTTTGCTCAAAATGAAGGGAGTGTTTTAACTTGATGAATGTTTATCAAGAATTTTGCAGAATTTATTATACTTTTAAAATAGAGAACAGCATGTGTTTTTAACTTACCGTGGTCAACCTTGGTACCCCATTTGTTCTTGGACTTCAATTCCCAGAAGCCCTGATCAGCAGGTGTGCTTACTTGGGTTTCTGGGAATTGAAGTCCAAGAACACCTGGGGAGCCAAGGTTGGCCACCCTGTTGTAACCTATCTGCAATCATCCTCCACAATCACTTCCCAATTAGCTTTTTCATTTCTTAGGGAGCTTTTGATTTATAAAGAGAGTAAACATAAGACCTACCTTTAACTTGAATAGCTGCCAGAATAACTGCAAGATACAATCTTACTTACACAAAAGCATTCTATGGTGGAAGTAATATTACAGTATACAGGTCTAGGACACAGCCTTGCTTGAATATTTTCACGTAATAAAAAGAGACATAATGTTATACCCTCTAAATGAATTTCATTATAGTTTTCCATTTTCTTTTTCTCTCTCGAGGCAAACAAGATGGGTGTAGAGAGGAGGGCAAAGGAACACCCAAGCTCAAAGTAAGACATTCCCAAAAATTTGAGCTATGAAGAAAGATGAGCAACTAACTTATCATTCTATCAGTAGAAGCCAAACGGATCGCCTCCAGCCTCCCAGAAAGCGGGACTGTCTCTGGCATCCTCTCTGCTTATTGGAATGGTCACTTGCTTCACCATAATATGTTCCTAGCACTTTAATCTAGAATCTAGGGACTAGGATGAAGGTAATTAGAAATTAAGTCTCTGTGACTTGGGATATTGGCAGGTTGCAAGATGCTGCTTAATGTATGTAGCAATTTTCAAATGTTCTAAAATATGAACTCTTCTATGCATAGTTAATATTTTTGAAGTGTTGGCCATGTTAGTCTGTGGTCAGACAAGAAATAAAACAAAACAAAGACAGAATAAAGACATAAATGATATGGCACCTGTAAATGCTATATGCAAGTTCTGAAAGGTAAAGTCATTAAAAATTGTGTGATGCCACAATGATTATGTGACATCTGTCTACTAACTATTTGCCACTTTACAGAACAAGGTTTCACAGAAATAAATCTGAATATCAATCGGGAATCTTTGGTCATTACCAAGTGCAAAAAGCCACATTGATTTGCAGTTGACTGGAAGGTGAAAGATCAGCAGTTCGATACCCGAATACTGCAGGATGGAATGAGCTCCCGCCTTTGTCCCAGCAGTTCAAAGGCAAGACATTGCAAGTAGATAAATAGGGACCATTTCAGTGGGAAGGTAAACAGCGTTCTGTGTGCTCTGGTGTCTAGTCATGCCTGCCACATGACCATGGAAACGTCTGCAGAAGCAGACAGCGCTGGCTCTTCGGCTTTGAAACAGATGAGCACTGAACCATAGAGTCAGATACAGCTGGCTTTTGAGCAAGGGAAACCTTTACCTTAACATACTAACCAACCATCTTGTACTTCTATATCCCTTCCTGATTATGGAGCCATGTATACATTATTGCCATGAGGTCTCAATCTTATGTTAAAGAAAGGACTTGATCTATGCAAGCTAATATTAAAATATAAGTCTTTAAAGTGCCACAACATTTTTGTCTTTATTTTTTCCTATGTTTTATTTTATTTTTTGTTTGATATTCTGTGCATAGGACTACTCCGATCTGTTCATGTGTAGTGTAAATATTTACTTTGCTACAATTTTCTAATTCTCCATTTAAATCCATTGCCTTTATATAGCATAGATGTAAAAGCCAACACCTGATAACACTGTATATTGTTGACCTCTGTAAAGTTAACACACGACATTTTCTCTGTCAGTTACGATGGAAATGCAAGAAAGAAGATGAGGGCCAAGCAGGTTACTCAAAAGAAGTTCTGCTTCAAATCCTACAAAAGGTCCTGTATAAAAATGCTTCTGTACTTTATTTGTTTTTTCTCGTACTGCCTGTGTTCACACTTAACAGTAAGCTAGGATTCTGGCCAGCCTGGATTTTGTGCATGACCTCCGTATCTGCAGGTTCCTTATCCATGGTTTTAGTTATTCACAGCCCAAAAATATATTCATTGGAAAATCCCAAAATAGGGAATGTTTATGTATTTCCAAGACACACTACCAGAACTGGCCACTAAAGGACACTATATACAATGTAATCTACAGCGATTGTTGTTTTCTGAGGTTACAGGCAGCCACCATAATATTTAGAACCTGCTCTCTGCAGATAAGTGGAGCATATGGCAGTGATGGTGAACTTTGGTACTCCAGCTGTTCTGAAATGTCAATTTCCAGAAGCCCTGAACAGCAGGAGTGAAGTCCTAAAACAGCATGAGTGCCAAGGTTCACCGTCACAGGCCTACGGTATTGCGAATGAGCTGTGTGTTTGCCTACTTTGACTTGGCATCTCCCAGTAGAACAAGTAGCTAGCCAACCAGAAAAATAGAAATTTAGCATAGCCTCTAAATCTGAGCTTCTGGCTTGCCATTCTCTTCACAAGCCAGAATTAGAAATCAAAGATTGTCTTGCAGTGTATTTATTTATTTATTTATTTCACTTCTATGTCGCTCTACTTGCCGAAACAACTCAGAGCGGCTAACATAATATGGGCAACATATTACAATATCAACTATAAATACAATATAATATAAATAGAACAGCAAATGTAATACAGTCAATGCAGTCAATAAATCTTACATGAAAATAAAATACAATTCAGTCATGAAAATACAATACAGTCAGGAGAGTCCTTATCCCTTCCCATCCGGGAGTAGCTGACCGCAGAACAGCTGTAGCGGTGGCGGTCTTCAGTCTTTCTCATTTGTTTGAAAACAATTGGTTTGAGTCACATATTAAAACTTTTTCCAGGTCTGATTGTTAATAATATCTTTTTCCATGTCAGAAGCACACAAAGGTGCTTTCTGGGTTGAAAGGATTTTTGCTGGAGGAACTCTGCCCAGGGGATGCCTGAATAAGGCTCCTTTCATGTCCCTAAGATCTTTTCCCACTGAAGTGGTTACTGTTTATCTACTTTTCAATTTCTTGCTTTCAAACTGCTAGGTTGGTAGGAGCTGGGACAGAGACAGGCGCTCATTCTATCATGCAGTACTCAGGTCTTGAACTGCTGACTTGCCGATCTTCCAGCTAACTAGGTGAGCTTCTTAATCACTGAGCCACCACAGTCCTGTTGATAATAATAGAACAAATTTCGTGGGGGAAATGGGCTGCCTATATAATTACATAACAAGGTTTCCAGTTAATTTTAGCTTATCACTGTGTGCAGACATGACTACAGTAATACCTCGGATAACGCTAAGACTTGGTTCCACAAGTCTTGGTGTTATCCGATTTTTAGTGTTACCCGATGCATGCTAAAATCCTATGGGACGCATCGGATAACGTTAAAACTCCATAGAGATACATTGTAACCGCACAGGCTTTAGCGGTTGTTATCCGATACATCCCATAGGATCTTAACATTATTTGATGCAATTCTCCTCCCCAGATTACCTAATGTTATGCGATTTTAGCGTTGTTATTATTATTATTATTATTATTATTATTATTATTATTATTATTATTATTATTATTATTATTATTATTATTATTATTATTATTATTATTATAGTTGTTATCTGAGGTAAATGTTATCCAAGGTATTACTGTATTTAAGAATAAGTGAAGAGAAATTATATAAACATTTGTACAACCCAGGGATGTCTTCCATAATCATTATATGTCTTTACTTTTTGTAGATAAATGATGAATTGATTAAACATTTATTAACTTGCTGTCTGTCTTAAATCTGATGTATTCTTACAAAATGGCTCATAAATAGTTTAGAATGAAGTTGTTTGATTTGTAATTGCTTTGTGACTATTAATACTTCTGATTTATTAATTCTTTGGTAACCATTGTACTCAGTTTGAATAGGGCTTTTTTCAGCCCTAGAAAATGGGACAAATGAGAACTTTGTGGAACATTAATTTGGCTAATTATGTCTTGCTATTCTAATTAGTTTTCTTAGAATAATATGATCTCGCTATGTCAGTGAACGTTCTTAATAGCTTGTGTTGCATTTGCACTTTATCACAACCTCTGCCAAGTCACCAACTGTAATGAGCACTCTCAAATATTTTTTGTAGAATGTATCCCAAGTTAAATGTTCTTCACTGGTGTTCTTCATTGTTCCTATTACAGTTCTTGATTGTCACCATGACCTGTACTTGATTTTTTTCCCCCTTGCCTCTATCAGTACGGTGAAGTTCTGAATTTGCTGATCTCAACCAAAAAGAATGGAAGTGCCGTAGTAGAATTTGCCACAGTGAAAGCTGCTGTGAGTTGTTGTTTTTCTTTTACTTTCAAATTTCTCTGTGCACTGTGATAGTGCAAGAGGTATGTAATGTTCCTTTAAAAAAACACCACAGTATCATCATTATAATGTAAACAGTCTTATTGTGAAATACATTATTTGTAGGATGATAGATCTTTGCAGAGAAAATGAGCAGAGTGTGAAGGCCTCCTGTAAGCTGTAATGGGAGAAAGAGAAGAAGAATCCATTCAGTTAGATTAGGGGTGCCCAAACTGCCCATGGGCTGGATCTGGCCCACGGGCACCCTCACCACTCCCAAAACTGGAAGTTAAATGCACCCGTACATGCGCAAAATACTGCCATAAATGCAGCTGTCGTAAATGCATTTACGATAGCTGTGGGTGCATTTACAGCGCGTTTTGCACATGTGTGGGCACGTTTTACTTCCGCTTCCAGTGGGAAGAACCACATGGCCAGCACGCTGAACCACATGACCGCCCCACGGCCCAAAACATTTGGGCATCCCTCAGTTAGATGATCAGAGATAACAGCAGGGCATCCCCTGCTCACCCAATCTGCTGCCTAATTAGAGTGGAGAACTGTCCGTTATTAGCTATATTGGTTGTGTATAACTGAACCTCCAACTCGTGCCTGGAATCACTGGGTGTGAGAGCTTTCCTTTTTCCTTGCACAGGGAAAGCAGAGCAGGAGGGAAGGCAGATTCCTGGTTGAAATACTAACTGTACATTGTGTATTGAATGCTGAGTTGCACAGCTTAATATACTACCAGATAGTACCTACAAGGATATTTAATTTATAACAGTTCAGTCCCAAAAGTCATGCTGTTTGCATAACTGCAAGAGGATTTCAGCCTATGTAGCAAAGTTCTTCCTGGTGCTTTGGCCAAGAACCTAAATATATCGGGATGTGGATATGCCTTATGAGGTCTCTTGACAGGCTATGGCAGTGAAGAATCAGCCATCCCACCCAAACATGGCTCCCAGCTAGTGTTTTATCATTTGCAGCACAAGTGCAGTCCCATCTTTGGGTCTACAGCATGAGCTCTACAACTGACAGCATGATCCAAGCTTTGTTCTACAGCTAAGCTTGTGAGACTAGTTTCTAAGTATGTTTACCAAAGTGAAGTGAAATAAGAGAGAAACGTCATGAATAAGAATATATTTTCATACCAGTTGCTGGCAGGGTAATTGCCAGTAAATCCAAAAATGCCGCAGCTGGATTACCCTAGGTCAGTGGTGGTGAACCTATGGTATGCATGCCAGAAGTGGCACTCGGAGCCCTCTCTGTGGACACCCATGCCGTTGCCCCAGCAGAGAGTTCACCCCGCCCCTCTGCCCAGCAGCCCAATGGGAATGCTTCCTCCCCCAGCACAGAGTTTGCCTTGCCCCTCTGCCCAGCAGCCCAATGGGAGAGCTTCCTCCCTCTCCCCAGCACAGAGTTCACCCTGCCCTTCTGTCCAGTAGCCCAATGGGAGTGTTTCCTTCCTGCCCTGTTGCCATGTTGGCACTTTGCAATAAATAAGTGAGTTTGGGGTTGCAATTTAGGCACTTGGTCGCTAAAAGGTTCACCGTCACTGCCCTAGGTTTTCTTTTGATGATTGAAGGCTTTGTTCCATATTATCATGAGCTCATGGAGTGCAGCAGGGAGACACTTCACTGAAGTTGCAAAGGCACTGTCTACCTTTTAGATCACCTAGTGGCTTTACTTTTCACCTTGCTTTGTAGTGTATTACTCTCATTGTGTTATATGTTTTCAGAAACTTGGTCTTGTTCCATGTCTTTCTAACTCTTTTCCTGTATTATTTTGAGAGAGAAAAGTTGATATTAAGACAGAGAATGAGAACAGGTGCATTTAAAAGAGAAAAATCAGATGAATTACTCTAGGATTTTGGAGAATTTTCAGTTTTCCTACCGTGCATCTCTTCTATTTTCTGGAGATTGATAGAGGAAGCACAGAACAATAAAATGCACATAATTATAACAGCAGGCTATTTACTATTTGTTAGGAGATGGCAGTGAAGAATGAAGTTGGCCTAATAAACAATCCTCTGAAAATTACTTGGCTAGAGGGCCAACCACACGGTAGCACCATGTATGCTGATGGCACTCTTCAGCCCCAAATATCCCAGGTAAGTGCAGTGCAAGTTGCTAATTCTCTCTATATATTTTGTTAAAGGTAAAGTCACCCTTGCTTGAAAGCCAGTCGTATACAACTCTAGGGATCAGTGCTCATCTCTGTTTCAAAGCCAAAGAGGCAGCGCTGTCTGCTTCTGCAGACGTTTCCATGGTCATGTGGAAGGCATAACTAGACACTGGAGCGCACGGAACGCTGTTTACCTTCCCACCAAAGTGGTCCCTATTTATCTACTTGCAATGCCTTGCTTTTGAACTGCTAGGTTGGCAGGAGCTGGGAGAAAGACGGGAGCTCATTCCGTCCTGCACTACTCAGGTATTGAACTGCTGACCTACTGCCACCCAGTCAGCATCTGAGCCACTATAGCAAAATTTTGCTAAGCCTTTATTTCTTCTGTCCTAGGAAACTCCTGAGCAGATAAAAGACTTTTGGAATTTCTTCCTTTATGCAGCTGCTCCACTTAAAACAAAAACCAATCTGTCTTGATTGTGGAGTGTGTGTATAGCTGTGCTTTGGTAGGACAGGTTGCCATGTTTTTTCTCTTAAAATTTGTGAAGGTCTGCAGTGTTTGTTGTGTTGGGATTTAGTCACTAAAGAAATACATGTGTATTTGATGACATGTGATGCTTCAGAATAAATGTATATGGAGATCTTGTAAGGGGAAAAAATGAGGACAGACGATTCTCTCTCACACACACAAAAGGATTCAGTGTACTTATAAACTTGTTGCTTCTTACTGGGAAGGACACTTTTGTTGGGTTGGAACCAGTTTTCTGTCTCAGGACCGACATCAGCAGCACCAGGCACTGAAAGTCTGAAAAATGTGGGAGGGGAGGAATAGGCAGGTAATGTTTCTAGAATTCCATTTGCAATGTTGTTTTGTTTTGAGGGCTTTTTGGAAATTTGGGGAGTTTTGCATGAACACGCTTCCAGTGGAAAACCACATTCCTGGGACAGATGCATTTTTCTCACAGATTCTCTCCCCCCCCCCCCCATGACAAGGGGGCCTTGAGGGGAATAAAAAGATAGATGGGGACTGCACTTTGTCAACTTCTGCTTTAGTATGCAAGTTGTGCTCTTTTGCTGGTTAAGACTTGACACCATTTTAAAGAAACCTATTTCTTTGATAGCAATCTTTACATTTCCTATTAGGAAAATGCTGTGAGAGTTTCTTAGATACAGGTATACTGTATTACCTTTGTCATTTTTTTAAATAAATCTGTTATTTCTCAAATACAAATGCAAAATATGATATTTTTAATAGGCTACTAAAAATCAAACATTTAGCATGAACTTTCTTGGACAAATATCCACTTCTTCAGGCTTATGAACCAACATTTTATGGATAGTGTAGAAAAATTGTCCCCAAAATTCTTAACGTATCTGTGTCAAGTATTTTTGAGGTGAATTGAGATGTTGTTTGTAAACTGCCCTTAGGAGCACAATCTCAAGGCCTGCCTTTGGCTGCATGGTTGGAATTTTCCACCCCACTCATTAGACCAGTGATCCTCAACCTATGGCCCATGGGCCAGATCTGGCCCACAGCATCAAATCATCGGGCCC
Organism: Furcifer pardalis; assembly: GCA_030440675.1. Lineage (NCBI taxonomy): Eukaryota > Metazoa > Chordata > Lepidosauria > Squamata > Chamaeleonidae > Furcifer > Furcifer pardalis. Next base: position 51,253,647 of record CP126894.1, on the reverse strand, counting down.
TCGCTCAAGCCACCGCCACCACCTCAATCCTTGTCTCCTCCGCTTGGCTTGGCGTGTCCCTAATGGTGCTCCGCAGCAGGGTGGATGTTGTAAACCTCCGCCCTGCTACAGAACACCGTTAGGGACATGCCAAGCCAAGCGGAGGAGACTAGGATTGAGGTAGTTGACAGCAGAAGCAGCCGCTGGCGTGTTTCTGGCAGCTGCGTTTCCAGCGACTGCGGAGGCGTTTCCATTGGCTACGGGGGGCACCTATCTGGCCCCTCAACAGTCTGAGGGAGTATGACCTGGCCCCTAGCTTTAAAAGGTTGAGGACCCCTGCATTAGATAAAGGCTTGCTAACTTAATGGCATGTGATAGAGGGCATTAGAGAAAAGTAGTTATACAGGAGGGGAGTGTCTTACAGAAATCCTGGTCTTGTGCTATTTCTAAGCAACATTGGAAAGGACAAAATGAAGGCACCTTTTGGTGAGTTCATTCTGCAGTTCCTTTTGCCTGACCTAGTGTGAGAAAGATTAGCTGGCAACACAAGGTTGCCATTACCAGGGTACGCCCAATTGTGGTTAAAAAATACCACAATCTTCGAGGAGGCTCTTTCTGTGTGTTCTTCTATGCTTGTGGAATGGATGAGATCAGCAGCTGATATTCATATGGTCCCAGCTGTTCTTGTATTTTAAAATCCCAAGAGAACTTGTGGACATGGCCTGGCCTCTTTTTGTCTGTCTCCATGGCCTAGATACGTTCTACAGCTATGTGTGGGTGAGAATATAATAGTTATGTACTTAATGAGCAGGTGCACCAGCTGTTTCTCATGAGAGACTATTGTTTTTAGCTAGTACAGGGATTCTCAACCTGTGGCCCATGGGCCACATCCGGGCCACAGAGCCATTTAATGTGCCCCACCCCCTCCACCACACCAGGAAGTGCCATGGGTGGAGAAAGGGCAAAATGGCCGTCCGGCCCCTGAAGCTGTCTGAGGGAGCGTGACCCGGCCCCTGGCTTAAAAAGATTGAGAACTCCTGAGCTAGTAGATTATTTAGTGTTTGCTTCCAAGTGGCAGTTCCTGAGAAACTGCCTCAGTCTCCCCTGAGGTTTTTGTTGAGGCTGGGTGGTTCCAGTTAGGATGCACTTATAGCTCTCTTTGAAGGGATGGTTTCCATCTGCCTCGACCAGGTTGCCTGTTTATGACCACAGATTGTCCTACTTGGGGAGCATAGAGAACAGAACTCTGAAGCAGGAGAAAAATCAGGTTGTCTGGAGCCAAGAGGTTGTTTCTTCTCCCTTATAACTAGAGCTTAGAAGAGTAATTGTTTTAGATTACAATTTACACCAGGGGTTCGCAACCTACAGCCAATGGGCCGGACCCGGCCTACAGCGCCAAATCATCCGACCCATGATGATGACCCCAAAGGTGGAAGCGGATGCTTTTATGTTGGTGTCAGTCATTTTGTTAAGGATTAAAGAGCAGATGATGATTTCATCCAGAAGGCTTTGTTTGCATTTAAGCAGGAGAATTCTGGCTGCAAGGTTTACTTCTTACTAAATCTCTGGCTTGTGACTGGGTTTGCCTTGGCAGGTTTCCATTACAGTGCTCCTGACTGGGAGGTCATTGTCCTTGCCTGCTGTATGGGATTAGGATGTCTGAGCTGAAGGATAGAGAAAGCTGGCAACTGTGACTGAACCCATAACTCGTTTGAAGTGAAAGAACTCCATGAATTAAGTAGTCCATCTAGTTACATGCTTGGCCGCCTAAATTGAACTACTTTATTTCAAGTCCTTTCTTAATTCCAGAGGTAAAATTTGTTTTTCGACAACATCAATTGGATATAGTTGAAACATAGTCCTGTGTCAGATGATGTTCTAATTAGTTTCCATCTAGAACGGATAGAAAGGGCAATTTGCAGGGTAGAAGAAAGTAAAAGCCACTGCTTTTTCCTGAAGAATTTACCCCTTATTCAGTTAGCATAACAAAGAAGACTGTTGTTTATAACATCCACAGACAATATGTCCTGATATTTTTGTTTTTGAAACAAAACCATCTACTGAATTCTGTACCCTATCCTAAACTCTGTGCCCCAAAAGCTGGCTTTTGCGGCATGAATATATTATGGTGTCTACCTATAACACTATTCTCTACAATTCTGCAAATTGTATCAAGTTTCTTTATTACAAGACATGGAAATGATTTTAAAATACATTTTTACAATTAAGCAAATTCCCAAGGTAGCCTAGGTGACAATGTCTCACAAGCTATTAATGGTCTTTTGTATACTTTGCCCGTGCTTGTTGAAGTTCCAGTAGAAGTAACATTATGGTTTAAAAACTTGTTCCTGTTGTTGTGTGGTGTTGTAATAGTGCCTTTCCACCCTTCCTGCCTCTGTAGGATTCCTTCCATGTTAACCACACATTCCTTCAGCCAAACTCTCCTCTTGAGTTCACAGTCCTCAAGTTAATTCTGCATATTTATGACTTCATCTGATCTTTTTCTTTTCTCCTCACTTTTCTAGAACAATATTTTATCTCATTCAAAACTCCGGAAGGTTCAAATATCATGATTTCTTATCTGCCTTGCCATGTTTTGCTTTTTATTACATTCATGTTAAAAACACACTAGTTCGCTGCCAAATGTTTATCTTTTTGTCTGCCCTATACTAAAATCATTTAAAACCCACTAAGGGCCTTGTCTTGTGCTATATGGAAGAGGCAGCTATGGAGGTCATGAAATCCTCCCACCCTCCATTTGCAATCGGACCCCTTTCTGAGTGTCTGTGGCAAGCCTCACCTTTATTGCAGATCTGCTGATTGTTTCTTAGTTGTGCCAGATTAGAGAATTCTATAGACAAATCAGAGGAATTAGTGGATTCATCAGATCTTAAGCCCTCCTTGCCATGCCACAAGTAAGCCTTGAAACAATGGTACACTAGAGTTTGCATAGTTAATTTGCCCTCATTTTTTTTCCAACTGGAGGGAGAAATTGCAGGTAAAGATACTGATGGGGGAAAACCCTCCCCATCCCTGTATAGCAGCAGGTGGGAGTGCCACATTTGACAGGGGTCCCACTCCACAATCCTCTCCCTCCCTTCATATCCAGAATTGCCTCTCTGTATGCTGACAATTTGCTTTTTCCGCTTTGGCTGTGGTGCCATCCAGCTATATCTAGAAAGGAATTTCCTGACATTAATTAATTGTCAGCGTGCTGCTTAAAATGCAAAATGATTCATGTTCAGTGGGTGTTTTATGTTAGAACGGGGTGGCCAAACTTTTTGAGACTGGTCATGTGGTTGGACTGGTCATGTGGTTGAGTGGGCTGGTTCCTCCTGCTGTAAAACGCATCTGTGACTGTCGTAAATGTACAGCCATGGGTACATTTACAGCAGCATTTGTGCATGCACAGGGCGTGTCCGCTTCCAGTAGCAGCAAGGATGGCATTGGCCAGATGATTTGACGCCACAGGCCAGATCCAGCCTGTGGGCAGTAATTTGATCACCCTTGTGTTAGAAGATTGAGAGGAGAATCACTTTTTACAGATACAGTACAGTATTACTTAAATTAAGCAGTTTTCAGAATAATTGCCACCATAGTAGCAAGTACTATGGAACTTTTAAAATCAACAAGTTAATTTCAGTGTGAGCTTCCTTAGGTTGCCTGATTGATTTTTAAAATATATTAAATATTTCAAACTTAAGATTGTAACCAAAGCAGGCAAAGATCACAAAGGAAAATCTTTAAAGAGTCAAAAAGAGAAAACAAAACAAGTAAATATATAAGTTGAGGTTTTATTATTGACAGAGGCTTGATTATATAATACTGTACATGTTTTTCAGTTAGCTTCCTTGGATTACAATCCATTTCAGAAATACCAGCTAGGCAGTATTGGTTGCATTGCTATCATATTGTCACATCAGAGTGGGAATTGTCTGCATGTTCACAGAGAAACTATGCTCCTAAATAAAATATAGCATGCCTTGTGTTTCTGAAAGGCTGTTTTCTTATGGTTTCATGTGAGGAAATAAACCTTGACTTTACTTTTGAGTATATTTGCTTTGTAAATTAGAAATGGAAACAAGGGCAGGAATCTTTTGAAATACACATCAATTTCTTAATGTCATACAGTCAGAATCTCAGGTATACAGAAGTGAGCGGAATTCAAACAGTCCAAGCATGTGTTCTGTATGCATGTGTTCTGTTGAGGACCAAAATTATATGTGACATTAGTCACATATTTAAACAAATTCACCTAACTTGGCCACCTTTATTTTGGAGAAAAATCACTATAAGTCTCCTATGCAAACTTCTACAAATGATCTTTAAAAAAAAATTCCTCTTGCATACAAGTGTGTTTACTGATAAGCATTTTAGTGCTGTTATTAGTTCTTTTTCATTCTTATCAGAAACAATCCACTGGTACTTTTCCAGAGAAAAGCCATGGAATAAGTGTTGTTTTCTGCAGATAGTAGACTAGCAAGGTTTTAGGGGTAAATTATAGCCAGGTAATGCATGCGGAGTTCTCACACACACACAGACACACATCTGAGAATATTAAGTCAATACTACGAGAAGTGGAGGCTATGTCCAAACCTGAATAAAACCAAGGTATGTGCTTTCCAACTAAGTAATTTAATAGCAAATAAAGAGCCACTTTGTGGAAATAGGATAAAATATAAATGGGGAAGAAGTTGTCATACTAATAAGATTGACGTTCATCTTAATGACACAATCAGGATAATATCTGGAACCCTTAAATCTACGCTGCTTTTATGGCTCCATGTTTTTCTTAATATTGCTCCTCCCGACCTTAGACCACAACAATATACAGTCTGAGAGTAGAATAAGATAAAAGCAGTGTTGATTCCTAGAGACCTACTGATAACATAAAATCTTAAAGTCTCTACCTCACACCAGGCTTAAGTCTAGGGAACCGATTTGGGACAATATACCACAGTTTTATGATTTAGAGCAGGGGTCAGCAAAATAGGTCAGGGGCCAGGTCATGCTCCGTCAGACAGTTGAGGGGGCCAGACTGGTGGTCCCCCTCCTGTAAACATGCCTGTGGCTGTCATAAATGCATTTACAGCAGTTGTAAAACGAGTCCACGGCCAGTGGCGGCTGGAGCAAGGGCATGGGCTGGATGATTTGGCACCATAGGCCGTAGATTGCTGACCCTTGATTTAGAGAAAGAATGGTAATTAAAATTGATGACTCTTAATAACTATAACCAGATAGATGATATAGCTCAGGGGTTCTCAACCTGTGGCCCATGGTGCAATTTCATGTGTGCCCCCCACCCCATCACCTCCACCACACCAGGAAGTGCCATGTAGTGGAGGAAGGGCAAAATGGCCGTTTGGCTGCTGAAGCTGTCTGAGGGAGCGTGACCTGGGCCCCGGCTTTCAAAGGTTGAGAACACCTGATATAGATTCAGCAAAATCAATTCCAGGGATGCAGTTGCCCCCCAAAATATGGAGCCACCTCAACAGAATTAAGAGAGGATGTGCCAGCATTAAATCAATGCTCTTCAACTGAGGAATAGCCGAGAGCCTGCAATGTGACTGTGGTGCACCAGCACAAATGGTACCACATGTAGTTTGTAAATGTCCTGCTAGGAAATTTCAAGGTACTTGGGATGATTTCATCGTAACCACACCAGAAACAGTTAGATGGTTATTCTCTTTGGATCTTGAATTGTAGTAACTGTCTCATTTTAAATCTATGGTGCTATATTATTGATCTTAATTATTTTTATTAGATTTTATCTTAAATCTGATATATTACCTGATTCATTGTACTGTTTATATAATTTACATACTAGAACTTGTTCTTTTAATTAATGTATACGTTACATAACCTCTGTAAATGCCATATGCTAAATAAATAAATAAAATTCCCCCAGAAGAAAACCAGTGTACAGCCCCATGGCTGCTCTTTCTCTGAAACAGAGGTGTTCAGGTTAAGCATGTTTGTACTTTGTCCCTGAGGTAGCAAATCAAGGGATCTGACTGGGAATCACTCTGTATGTTTAATGTATTCAGGATAATAATTCTATTACTGCTTCTGGATAAGTTGTATCTAATACTATTGAAGGCATTGTATTGCACTTCCATCTTTCCCTCTTTTATAGACTCTTCTGCAGGTAAAAAAAAAAGGCATAAGACAGTGGAAAAATACCAGGGGAGGTTAAAGTAGAAAATCATGAAGTTTTGATTCCAACCTTCCTTTTCACACCTCACCTTGTGAAATTCCATGAATAAGGTGAGGGTGACTGAACAATAGTAATCTCAGGCAGAAGCACGTTAAGTGAGACACTTCTGGCTTAGCCCTAGCCTAGAGCCACCTGATCGTATAAACAAGATCCTGGGGGATGCAAATTAATTCTGTTGTGAAGGGTCTTCAGCTGGTGCACCTTAAGCTTTGTCTACTGGGTATGTGGTGCAGAGCAGAATGTATATTGCTTTTCTCCCAAGGTCCATTTGCAGCTACAGTATTTCCATAATTTGTGTAGTAGGGATTTTCCCATTACCCTGTTTGACAAATGTTTGCCAATGGAAAGGAACAGAGCTGCAAAGGAAGTAAAATAAATATTTTTAATAAGAACTAGAACATTCACATTTTACAGTAGATTATTCATAGTGTGAATAATCAATTGTTGTAGAGTAATCGCAGCATCAATCACACTTCTATACCACCCCTTAGCACTTAGTGCACTCTCTGGGTGGTTCACAAGGTAATTAGGATTTTTAGTACCATTCCCTGTAATGAATAGAAAATGAAACAGTTGTTGTATGTTTTGACTTTCCAGTAGCTTATATGTGCCCATTAATTAGAATTAATGGGGAAAACATGTATTGACACATGAGAATATAATCTTCATTATTCCATCTGTCTGCTTCACTAGGGTGCATCATTCCAGGCTGTTACTTTCTGCCTCTGAATCAGCTTTACATTGAATGGCTATAATCTTGAGACAATATGTATTTGAGATTGTGTAATGTTATTCAATAATTCTGTTCTGCTCTATGTAGAATTGAGTCAAATAACCCATTGTTTGTACATGGACATGAGTAGAAACAGTAATTGTAGCTGATGATGAGTTGTTCCACTAACGTACTCCAATATGTCCACAAGAATGAGACTCGCCTTAAAAAGGACAACACACAGCACGGGCTGCAGTAGAGAGAGGCCTCTAAGGCAGTACTGTTTCTTCCTCTGGTTTACCTTAAAAACCAACTAATTTAATATCAAATTCTGTTTTCTCAGTGTCTTCAGAATGTCATCAAGGAGTGATGGCCCAAAGTCCAGTGTGAAAGAGAATAACGGGTCTGATGGATCAGGCAGAGGCTTGCCATGCCAGGAGATAGTGTCAGTAGGGTAACAGTTTAAGGCTTGACTCTTGCAGAATAGGTCAGGTGGTGTTTGAGTGGCCTTGTGGAGGTGACGTGAAGCGTTTGGAAAAGAGAGTTCTGTAGAGGGAGAATCTGTGTGGTCTGTTATATTGGGGCAGCTGGCACTGTCCAGGAACAGCCGAGGTGGTTTTGGAGGTGGCTTGGTGGCAAGGTTTTGCTCACTCTGACATGACAGATAGTCCGACTTCCCCTTCAGCTCTCTTAGGAGCTCCCTTTTGGGGTACTGTCCATTGGTGTCTAGTGTTTGGCTGTTGTGATTCAAGAGAAAGACCTGATTGCCCAGTTTCTTATGCTTCCTGAATGAGAGACGCTTGAAGAAACCTGAAGACCTGATAGAGCCTCTCTGCCAAGTGTCCATGCTGACGGAAGCAGGGTGTTAAACTGCACACTGAAGGCTAAAAGCCTCGGGCACAAGCCAAACTGAGGCTGTCTGGGTCACCTCCTTTCTTCTTATTTCTGGAAAATGAAACAAAGAAACCAACAAGGTGGCTACCCACAAAATACATTCATAGCATTCAGCCATATTAAAAGGCTAGTAAATAAAAGGGTAAGTCAAGAAAGGGCTTTATGGTGCCCATCATAAGTCAATAAATATGTCTAGGAAAATTATCTCAGCAGACAAGAATGATGAATTTATGCTATTCTGTATTGTTTTGTAAATACAATACAAATACATTGAAGAGGACACTGGCTTGCATTCAGCAATTGCCCTCTGTGTCTACAAGTAAAAAAGCTGGTACAAAAATCACTTTAGAATATTACGAATATTAAAGCCAATCACAAGTGTTAGGATATAAATAACAAGTTTTTTTCCTGCAATCATTTTTGACCTCCTTCATCCCCTCTTCCACACCACCTGCCTTTCTCAGAGCACTTTTCATCTATTCTACAGTCTTCTAAGTTTCCTCCACCTTACTCCTCATATAGTCTTTTTTACACTCTACATCTGCCTCTACCTATCCTGCTTTCCACCTCCTATACACCTGTCTTTACCTATTTTGTCTACTCATGTGTTAATCTTCTCACCTTCTTCTTTGCCTTGTCCATCTAATGCAGGGGTTCTCAATATTTTTCAGCTGTGGGCCAGACCATGCCCCCTCAGATAGCTGAGTGGGCCAGACTGGTGCCATCAGACACGTCCACGGCTGTTGTAAACACATTTATGTGGCCATAAATTAGTCCATGGCTGTGGAAATGGTTGGAGCGAGGTTGGTGCCCGGGTTATTTGGCACCGTGGGTCAGATCTGGCCCACAGGCCATAGGTTGCAAAATCCTGATCTGAAGCAATTGTAAGTAATGGCATGGCAATTTGAAAGTCATACAGGAGTGATCCACTTAAATGGATCTTCTTTGTGGCCTACCACCCCACAATTGCCCATCTCTAAGTAGACCTTTGGATGTTTTAGCATCTTTGCCATGCAAACAACCTGCAGTGCCTTGTTTCCAACAGAGACTTCCAGATAAGACTAACTGAGAGACAGAGTCAGTTATGTCATTGCTTGAGCCAATTTACCCAATTTGGAATACAAAACAGTCTCAATGTTGAAAATGTTCCATATCACATCATTAAAATATTGTTAATTTGTAGAGAAAGAATGCCCTTGGAAGATTTATAAATCTGTTTGTTACGAAGTTCAGCAGTTAGGAAAACAAAATTTAGAATTACTACTTACTGTGAAATGAAACAAGAGAAGGCAGTCAGGTGAGGAGCTGTGAAGAAAATGTATCCAATACAATGCAAGCATACCTCTGTTGGGTTTCTTGCCTTGGGATCAGTTAAATATCCATTAATAGTATTTTAAAAACTTTTCTTCCCCTAGAACATTTCTCCTCCTGTGTTGCTCTTTACTCTTCTTACTCCACTATTCATATGTTTGGAGACAGCAGTTTCTTTGTTTGCGTTCTTGCCAAGCCCTTGCTGACTCAGTCACATCAGAAACTGGGATTTACACTATTAGTTAATAGCCAAGGTTGCAGGAAGTGGGTGTGTAGAACTGACATGCCAGCCTACCTGCACTCCTTCAGGCAGATTCAAGGCTCGAGTGAGAAAGATGGGGAAATATAATAATAGCACCCAGTCAGGTTTATTTCTGTCCACATAGCTCTGAGACCACGGAAATTAACTTTTCCTCCTTAATTGGCTAAATTTCAGAACTGCCACGTGATGAGATGTAGAATTTCTGACTCACATATAGGAATGTGGCAGCTGATTAATGAAGCTGATGGCAAAGAGTACTGAAAAATTGTCATTTAGCCATGTTTGTATTAAGCCTTGTAGCTTAAATATCACAGATAGTCCATGAACCTTGGGGCCTCTGTTTTCTCATAGTATTGCAAAGTTGGAGAGAGGTAGGGTTATATTCAGTGACATGTCTTCAACTGCTGAACACTTTGAGTTTCTGGGCATCTGCTTGCTTTTAACATTAGGCTTATCTTATATCCTTTAAGAACCTCACACTACTCTACTTCCTGATATAGTTAATTCTCCTTGCATGGTTTTCCTGCTTTCTAACAGTCACGTAACAATAATTGGGAGGGGGGCACTAAGCATCAGTAAAAAGTGTTTCTCTTTTATAATGTTTGATTAGATCAGATTCCTACTCAACTGAAGCACACTGGATTCATACTTTTAATTTGTGCAACGGTTCAAAACAAATACAGAAAGCAAGAAAATGTGTTGGATGTTCCTCTCAGCCTGAGCTACCATTAAAAATGATGTACAATAAAACCCTGGATTATGAGTGCCCTGGCTTACGTTTGCCATGGTTTACGACAGCAAATTTAATTAAAATAATTCCCCAGTTTATGACCTTTTTTCAGTTTATGACCGAAAATTGTGCTATTTTAAACTCTAAAATGGCCACCACAGCCATTTTAGAGTTAAAGATGGCCACCACAGCCATTTTAGAAATTAAAATGGCCACCACCCCTCTACCCAAAGTCACAATGCAGCACTTATCCTGGAGGAGGTGCTCATTTTGGCTGTAGAACTGCCCAGGGACCTTAGACGAAGGTGAGAACCAAGCGGATAAGGTCCCCAGACTATCCCAGTGCCGGTAGGGGTGGAAAATGAGCTCAACAGAACTGAGCAGATAAGGTCCCCAAACGGTGTGGGAAAAGTAGAGAGATCGTTTTGTTCTTTTTTGTGGGAGTGGGGGATGATAGTGTTTGGCATTTTTTGAATGTTTTTGTGGGGGGGGGGGTTGTATTTTATTTATTTTTTATTATTTTTCATCCAGTCAGGACTTTTTTTATTTTCTATTCATTCCTATGGGAAAACATGCTTCAGTTTACGATTTTTTTGCATTACAACAGAGGCTGTTGTAATGGACCTCTGTCGTAACCCGAGGTTTTACTGTACTAGACTACTTAAATTCCTTGAAGACAGGATGGGATAAAAAAAAATTAAACAGTAATTACATTTCTTGTTACTGTGGTATATAAGGAAGTGCTATATAGTTTCGTGATTGATGCAGGATAATATTATCTATCACATTAATGTTAGCATAAGAGCATCAGGTCACCTTTGTTTAGCATACACAAAATACCTGTTAATTCAAAAAGGGTTCTAGTCCCACCATTAAATGTTTTCCCATTGGCTTAGAACAGAAGTTTAAGGAATCTTCCCCAAACTACAGTAAATGTTTTTAATATGTCACTTCATACATTAAGGATTTCCTATACCAAGACTAGTCTATTCTTCTAATAATTATAAAAGGGAGATGTGTTCCTGTCTGTCAGACTAATAATTCTTGGTAATTAAAAATGTCCTCCTCTTTTCTCATGGCCTATCCAACTTGCAAGTATTTTCCCTCTTTACAGTGAAGCCATGGGAGCCATGGGATGGAAGGGTGAAATCTTTAATGACTAAAAATTGCCCTATGCTCTGAGGCATCACTCTTTCCCAGGCATGATTGAAACTTGTGTAACTTTGCTTGAGGGCTTTGGGATATCAAAGTATGCAGAGATGGATCTCTAATAGGAAAAAGTATGTTGGTATGTTCCTCAGCTCTCCATTTGACATGTTTGTTTTCTGTCACATGTCTTGGCCCATCTGCCAGTTTGAATTGTTTTCCAGCTTTCACTGCCTTCAAAAATTCTTTTAAAAACTTGCCAGGTTTGAAAAGATAAACATTGCAAACTATGAATATATTTGGCATAAAAAAGATTCTTGATCTATGTTGATCACATTCTCAGGAAATGACAAATATGTTTCTAACAAAATCCCATTCTTCAAAAGAGGGTTGACCTTTGTACAAGAAGGAATATTATAATGTACTCTTTAGAATGTAATGGTCTCTAAAAGAATTTGTAGTGTAAAATTAATTAATTGGGGGAAATAGTTTTTAAGTACTGTATTGAATTTTAGCTTAAATTTTGGTTGTTAGGTGTCAATTGATTAATGCCCTATGAAAACCTTTGAATGAATACTTAACAAATGTAACATTGAGACTTGTGATCTAACAGCAAATTATAGTTGCCATATTGCAGTTTGATAAACAGAAATTACACTGTTATGTTTTCCTCATGTACTGTATTGGGGAAATTTCAAAGTTTATTAAAACTTGGAAGTTAAAAAGATTTCAAGAAGAGAATTATACGAATCAATTTATGTTGTGGACTAGTAAACTGTTCTTCATAATAATTTGATTCTGCCTTTCTGTATATGCTGCAAACAGCACTGTCTCCTTGAACTATTGGGGCAGATATCATTATCTCTTCCTAAATCATGCCACAACATTTGAAAAACTAGCAGAAATTCCACTTAATATTTCTGCTGTCATTTTTTCCTTAGGATTCAGTAGTCTCTGAGCGGGATTATGAAAGCCTTGTAATGATGCGGATGCGCCAGGCTGCAGAGAGACAGAAGCTGATTGAGCAGATGCAACGGGAAGATGAGGAAGAGTCATGCACGTAGTATGAGAAAGCCGCTACGGGACACTTTCTATACCTCTTAAGTTAAATCAATAAATGCCTTTTTCCAACACAACTGTTGTTTTCTTAAGGAAGTAAACAGATCATCCTGATCAAGAGCATGCATGTAATGGAAGCTTGTTTCCAGAATGTACTGCTTAGATTAGGTGTTAGTGTTAAAAACCAACCCACCTTTACTAATCCTGTTGACACTCTGGAACCAGTCATTTTGCCCAAGCCTGCACAGATAGCAGGATACATAACCCTAACAGCCAGCCACATATGGTTTGTGTGATCTCTGTTGACCCTTCTCCCTACAGACACAATGGGGATTCAAACTCCTGCCTGAACAGCTTATGCCAGTGGTGGTGAATAATGGCACTCCAGGTGTTCTTGGAATTCAATTAGCAATACACCTGCTGATCAGGGCTTCTGGGAATTGAAGTCCAATAACAGCTGGAGTGCTAAGGTTCACCACCATGGGCTTATGCCATCCTATACAACAATATTTCAGTACCAAAGAAGGAAGTAGTTGGGCACTTCTGTTTCAGCATGAATTCAACAAATGTAAAATCAGCACATACATAAAGTTTTCTGAAGAAGGGCTAAACTAGGACAGAGTCCCACTCTGATTCATTATGAAGCTGTCTAAATTTCAGTGGAAATTCTTCATATTCTTCAAGATTTTGTTTAAGAGTTTAAACGTTTATCCACCATTTGTAGAAATACAATATATTTACTTACTGCATTTTAAGGCTGACCAATAACAAAATATTTTCTAGAGCCAATATCAAGTATGTTTTCTTACATTCTTTTTTATTCTTCTGGCTAGATCAGGAATAGTTTCCATTCACATAATTCAAATTAATCCCAGCAATGAAAGGGTCACAGGTACAATTACAAAACTAGTGTTGGAATATTTACAGGCATCTTCTCTTTGCAGGATAAGTAGATATAGCTGAAAAGTCATGTACAGTATGCTGCTTCATGATTTGATTCGTGCTCTTTAAATTTTGAACTTATACCTAAGCTTTTTCAAAACTTGAATACACACTGTACTTAATCATGACCATCTTGTTCCGTGGCAAATTATTCCTATCCTTAGAAAAGTAACAACTAATTTATAATAGATTTTCCTTTCCCTGCAACTATAACCCAAGATTAAAGATTAATTACATACAAGTTTTAATGCCAAGTTCCCATCACACAACAGCTACAAATTAAGAGAACACTGCAATATTGGCAGTTCAGGCTGGTATTCAAACTGGGCCACTTTCCTCTAATCATCTTGTAGTGATAGCGACGTTTCATAATACAGGGCTTTGACTGGGTTGTATTTCATAACACTTGAAAATTAACAACATATTGGAAAGATAGTATCATGCCTTATGCTGGGTGATTTAAAACAATGTTTTGGCCAGGCAGATAATGTGAATTGTCTGTACTTTCCTTGTGCAGACACCACACTAGGGTCTGCCCCACTCCTGTCATGCTGATCACTCGATAGCCGCATTTCTCCAACTTGTCCAGGACGATCCGAGGAGCATCTTGCACATAATATTCCCAGCTGTTGTAAAGATGACACAAAAACAAATGAGGAAGAGGACAGTTTTCAAATACATTCTAATTATTTGCATCAACACTAAAGGAAAGGCCCACTGAAAGTTTGTTCACTGGCTAACAGCAAAACAATGACAATGGGAAAATTATTGAGAGAAAGGTACTAGAAATTAACCTTAAGGATATTTAGCTATGGAGATCAGGTATTTAGCTTTATGTTTAAAATAAGCAGTCCTATTTTAATGATGCTTCTCTTGTTTTTTGTCTTATGGACGAGGAGCATGTGACCTCTAGTTGTTCTTGGTCCACAACTTCCATTGTCCCACTCCACTGGGCTATGCTGCTTAGAGCTGATGGGAGTTGCAGTCAGACAACATCCAGAGGTAGATATATTTCCCATCCCAATTCTGACTCTGAGATCACAGGTGTTATTTGTCAGTTGTGGAAAATATAAATCAATCAAACTGTTGGGTAACCCTTTCCAAAGAAGAGGCTTCATCATTATTCATGATTGTACACATATTGCTGTTCCACAAGAAATACCAGTATCACTATTACATAGCTGTGATAAGAAAATTCATCTTTGCCTGTTTTGCTAATGAATAGATCCATTCAGATTAGTCATAATATCTGCAGTTCTTGTAAATTCAGTTTAGGCATGAAATGTGTCCATGTCATGTTGTGGTCAGATCAAAACCAATTAGAAATGTAAGGGTTCTCAGTTTGACTTTGGGATCTTCAGGGTAGGTTTTTCTTTTTCAGTCTAAGGATCAAGAATGGAGGAATATAAAATGTACCCGTTAAGCCATGAAAATTCAGCCTCGTTAAATAAAAGACCCAGTGTTTCAGAATCAAACTGGCGATAAATTACAGGAGGTAAAAACAACACAGTACAAATTCACTCTCCCCTGGTTCTGCTCCTTTTGTTTAAGCATATCAGTAATAATACCCCAGAAACATTTTTAGTACTAATGTGGTCTTTGTTGTATAGTAAACAAACGGGACTATAACTCTTGCCACAACTCCTGAATATTGGCTATGCTATAAAAGCCTACGAGAGCTGCAGTTGGAAACATTTGGAGGACAAGTTTGTCTACTCCTGTCATATATGTTGTGTTAGATAAGGACTTGTACACTTCAGTGGTAGAGCTGCATATAGTGTGAATGCAGAAGGCCCAGATCCAATCGACAAGTATCTTCATTTGTTTGCTTACTATTTAGCCCATTATATTTGTATAATGCCTTCCTGCTCATGCACTCAAGCTGGTTTACAATTATAAATATTAAAGTATTTTCTAGAAATAACAAAAACCCTACTGCCAGGTTGCTGGAGGCACAAATTACAGTACAGTTGTACCTCGCTTAAAGAGTATAATGTGTTCCACAGGATTGCTCTTTAAGTGAGTTTGCTCTTTAAGCGAAACACCATTGTAAGTGACCACTTGTATGTGTGGGGGGATTGCAAACCCCGGTTTATTTGTTAAGCGAGTTTTTGGTTGGTTTTATTTGTTAAGCAAAGCAAACATTCAGAGAAAATTCTGCTCTTTAAGCGAGTTACTCTTTAAGCAAGGCACTCTATGCGAGGTTTGACTGTACACTAGAACCCCGGACAACGTTATGACATGGTTCCACGAGTCATGACGTCCGGTTTTTAACGTTGTTCGATACATTGATCCAACAACGCTAAAAAAACCCTGAGAAGAGGCGCTCGCACGCGCGCGAAAAGGCACGCCAGCGGGAGCCTCTTCTACCAAACGGGTATAGCAACGGGCATCGCACGTCAAGGCAAGGTATCAAAGTGGGGGGTGCCACCCCCACTTTGATCCCTTACCTTAACGTGGAATCCCCGTTTCGCGCGCTTGGGCAAGGGTCAGCTTTTCCAAATTCCCCCCCGTACCCTGCGCTAACCCCCACCAACGCGCGCGTGCCTGCAAGCCTCCCGAGGTTTGAAAAGATAAGGATCTTTACCCTTTTGAAACTTCGGGTGTTCGGTATGCGTTGGTGGGGGTTAGCGCAGGGTACAGAGGTCCCCCCGTACCCTGCGCTAACCCCCACCAACGCGCGCGCCTGCAAGCCACCCGAGGTTCCGAAAAGATAAGGATCTTTACCCGTTTGGAACTTCGGGAGAGGAGAGGCGCCTTTCCACGGGGTCACCCCGGCTTGGGAAAGAGGTGGCTTGGCCGAAATTCCCTCCCCCTGCGCGGGGATGACAATTTCGACCAAGCCGCCTCTTTCCAGGGCACGCTATAGCAACGCGGATCTCACGTCAAGGCAATTACCTTGACGTGGGATCCCTGTTTTGCTCGCCTACATGAAAATAACGTGAAAATCGCGTTATTTGATACAAGATTTTTCTGAAAAACTTGTCACGTTATGCGGTTTTCACGCTATACGATACTCGCGTTACCTGGGGTATTACTGTACTTAGTTTGGGCTAGGACTACAAAGTCCAGAATCTCTTACTCAAATGCTTGAGAACTTCAAGTCTGTTCCAATTTTTAATTGGGGGTTTTATGGGTTTTAAGTTTTTTAGATTGTGGTATTTATTTTAATGTTGTAAGCCACCCAGAGTTGTTCTGAATTGGGCGGTTATATAAATTGGAAAAATAAATAAATAATAAATTTGTCTTTGGCTATTTGTCAAAATTAAGCTTTCAGGTATGAGTCATTGAATTAATTTTACTGAAAAAATATTCTTCAGTACAGAATTATATTTAATTAGTTTTTAATATAGGCTATATACTTTTTATAAGTGTCACAGAAACCTTGTTCAGAGAAGATGTGTTACTTGAAGGTTATAATAACACAGAAAAGATACCTATCTTTAGGTATGGTTCAGTTCCTGCCTTAACCTTTGTTGTTTTGATATCTGAACTGCTCATCTTCTTGGAATGCAGGATTTTATAACCACAAGATAGGGACAAAGTAAACTGTTACATTCTAGGAATGTTGTTTTGTTGTCATCTGCTTCCTCCTCCACCTTTAGTTACAAGGGCAAAGCAGGCTACACATCTCACATAGTGGCTGTTGTTGTTTTTTAAAGGAAACTGTCACCCACAAGCTGGGATCCACCTTTAACAAATTCACACCAATGACATTTTTCCTGCTTCAGGGAAAAAATGCATTCTTGGATACGAGTTGCAGCCTACGGTGACGAAAGACTTGAAATAGTCAATGATGTACGAGTCTGTGACAAACACAAAAGATTATTTTCTTACCAGCAAGAGTCTCAGGATTTTCTCAGGTGGTAATTCCCTAAATTCTCTGAAATCTGCAGATGCTAAGCTACAAGTTCAGCTTCATATAAACCTGGAATTAACTTCTATAATTTTAATAAAAATTCAGTACATCCCTTATACTACAAAAGACCATGTTCAGTCAACATATATGCTCTCACACTAGGTTAGGCAAAAGGTGGCTTCATTTTGGCAGCTTCATGTCTGACCTAGACATGGAAGAGGAACATATATGCTTGTTCAGTCTGTTGTGGAGAATTTTCACAACCCTTGGTCTGCCTTCTTTTGAGTCTTGATCATTAAGCTGTATTTGGACTGGTCAGACTTTCAAATACAGTAATACCTCAAGACTTGGTTCCACAAGTCTTAACGTTATCCGATTTTTAGCCTTATCCGATGCATGCACCAGATAACGTTAAAATCCTATTCAGGTGGATCAGATAATGTTAACTCCATAGAGATAAGCAACAGAGGTTTCAAGGGAAAGTCAAGGAAACATGCTGGAAACTTAAAGAACTTTAAGAAATAATTGTCTAAAGGGTAAATACATTACAAAAACATACCAGACCACCCTGACTTTAGGGGAACAAAGCCATACAGCATTTTAAATTTTCAAAAATTTTATAAAGTGCTGTTTTAAAAGATCTGAACAGAAGCTAGGAAAATGTTTTCCTTTAGAATCAGCTCCCCTACCATTGCTGTAATAAAGGAAGTTTCCTCAGGGCTTTGCAGGGTGTGAAAAGCTTAATTGCTTTGTAGGTGAAAGGTTTTAGTGTCTGCTTGTTTTCCATTGACAATGCACGAGGCTTGCAGAGCTACAATCTTGGGTTCAGGCTGTTTAGAATTTAAAGGGGAAACTTCATAAAGGTAATTGGGTCAAATTGTCTCTTTGCAATTATTTTTCTGCAAAATGTTCTGGGTTACACTGGGGAAAGGGTCCTAAGCCTTTGCTTTGCTAAACTAGTCAGACTGGTTTCGCAAGCCTTTGTTATTCAAATGTGGCAAGCTTGAGAGCAGGCAGCCCCTCCCTTTCTCCCAAGAGAAACTAGTGAGTCACAGCCACACCTCAGGGAATTTGAGGCAAAGGTTATCTGGTGGATCGGATAATGTTAACATAATGGTTAACATAATGTTATCCGATCCAAATGTTTGCTTCAAATTCCCCAACGTTATGCGATTTTAGCGTTATCCGATCCAATCGTTATCCGGTGTTTTACTGTATTAGAATAATAGAATAGCTGGGTTGGGTCATTTAGGCCATTGAGTTCCAAACCCCCTATCAATTCAGGAGTACGAATCAAAGCAGATATGACAGATAGTTGTCCAATTCTCTCTTGAATGCTTCATGTTGCAGTGCTCACCACCTCTCGAGGCAGTTAGTTCCACTGTTGTACTGCTCTAGCCGTTAAGAGGTTTTTCCTAACTTTCAGCGTATTTCTGGCTTTTTGTAGTTTCAGCCCATTATTACACATCATGTACTCTGGGATGATGTAGAACAGATTCTTCCCTTCCTATTTATGATTATTTTTCAAGTATTTGAAGAGTGCTATTGTATCCTCTATCAGTCTCCTTTTCTCCAGACTAAACGTGCCTGGTTCCTTCAGTATTTTCTCATATGGCTCGGTTTCCAGTCCTCTGATCATCTTTGTTGCCCTTCTCTGTACCAACTCTTAATTTGTTTGCATCTTTCTTAAAGTGTAGTGCCCAGAATTGGACACAATACTCTAGACGTGGTCTAACATGTTCTTCAAATGCAAAACTAGCTTATTAAAAAGAGATCGCATGGCCACCCTGAAGCTGCATTACACCTGCTAGACATGAGCAAGAACCTGAAATTTATATGGCTAACTGATACAACAAAAAGCTTGAATGCATTTGAAGGATGGCAATTAAGAGCTTGGGGACTGCATATGAGCTGTAGGTCACAGATTGGGGACCTCTGCCTAGAAAGAAGTCCTATGGAGCTGAATGGAAGATATTATGATATTATTACAAGTTTACACTATTGTCCAATATTCAAGCCAACACTTGAGCCCTCAAGATGGGGTACATAAAAAGAGATTGTGGTATTTTTGAACCACAATCAGGCATACCCTGTTAACAGCAACCTTGTGTTGCTGACTACTCTTTCTTACACTAGGTCAGGTGAAAGGAACTGCAGAATGAACTCACCAAAACTCACTCATTTTGGCAGTTTTGTGTCTGGGCTAGACATGGTAGAAGAAGAAGCCTCAAGATAACTCGCTGTGAAATCAAGAACTGTGGTACTGAGGACACAAAATAAAAATAAATAAATATTGTGTGATGAAAATTATGGTATGTCATTGTTTTGTCACAGTCTGATTCTGATTTAAAGACATTAAAATGCTTTGATGTTTTCTCAGCCAACCACTCTTATTTCCTGTACCTATGAAATAAAAGTTTATGGGAAAGAAAGAAATGTTTACAATCCATGTGTTGATGTATAAAATCTGGATATTTTTCCTGATCTATCTAGTCAAATTAGCCCAGGTTATTCATCCACTTTTTCTTCCAACTCTTGGCTCCTACACAGCTGTTGCCTAGCACCTGAATGTGTGAACTACACTTCCAAGCATCTTGTGGTTTCTTTCTTCTTTTTTTGCAAAAAAGTTTTATTTTTCCAAACAGACACCAATATCCACATTTATGCCTTTGACAACAATAGACATTGAAAAACACTGCAACAAACAACAGAAACACTCCTACTCTCATTTAGCACAGAAACAAAACAAAAAAACAAGATAAAATATGATACAATAATAAAAATGAAACAGAAAAACACCCAATCCATATAAAAATAAGAGAACTGAAGCGTTATCATGGCACTAATCAGAGAGTGTGTATGTATAAAAACAAACTATGGAAATACTGTACAATACAGTACTTACAAATGGTTTCCCAGCATATTCCTTTTGGTGGCTCCCAGGTAGTGCATTAAGTCCGGATCGGAATGCTCATCCCCAACCATCGTGGGCCCAACCTCCTGCAGAGAGAAAGGTCACCTTCCATTACGGAAAACCACGGAAACATCAGCATGGTCTTTCATTTGATCCAACAAGTTACTTGCTAACACACATTTTCCCAGCCTTGTGCCCTCCATTGTAGGTCTATTAAAACAATAGAACACCTTGTCTGGAGGGAGGGGGAAAATCATATCCACTGTTATTATCGCTTGGTGCCACTGCAGCCTTCAGTGAGCGATCTTATGTCTGTATCATTGCTATTATTTTGAGCTACCAGTAGTTTTAAGGGATTTTTTGCTACATGCAGTATTTTACAATAGTTTAATTATAATTTGTTGTCATAGTTGTTTGAATAATTTGCTAGCTTTATTGAATGTTATTTATGAAAGAAAGGGAGGCTTTATGTGCTTGAAGTAAAACAAAACAAAATGGCCATGTTTTGAATTTTAACCTATATTTCTTATATGCCCATAATTTTAAACTTTCATAAAGAAGAGAGTGCAGTTCAGTATTTCCTTTCTAATCTGTCCAGTAAATGAGTATTAATATTAGTTTTTATATTAAAAGATATCTTTGTTGCTTCTCTATCCAGTACTTTGAGAAAGGACTACTGGATACTCTCTTTCTGTTTACTCTCTTTCTGTTTAATCTTTTACAATTCTAATGCAGTAAAAGTTCATGCAAACAGGTTCTTCACAAGAAAATAGAGTACAAAATATGTTATCTTTCATTAGAAAATAGGAATGCATACTGAAGTTCATGCAAATTTAGGAGGAAATTGTATGTGTATTTACTTGGGAGTAAGAGTTATTGAGACTTCTGAGTAAACTTGCTTACGACTGTGTTGTTAATTGCTTAAGAGAACAATATATTGACTTTAATTTTATTCAGATCTGTTCAGCACTGTTTAAAATACGTATGCTGAAATGTAGAATGTACTAAACATGGACACAGGCACGTGTATTTTCTGCTATCCAGAGTTCCTCCCCAGGCATGTAATTCTTTTAGACCAACAAATGAAGCTCATGTTTATCTCCTAATGACCAATCATGAAACATGTGCAAACTGATTGGCAAGCTCATATTAGGAGAAACAAATGCCTTTAAAGAGTTTTGCCCTTGATGCTATTTTTATTTTATTTTTGTCTTCTTTTACGATTATGTTACTCTTCAATCAGCTTGGTACTTGGGTCTTGCAAGCACAGTTATATACCAGCCATGCTCTAGAGCAGAGGCTCTCAATCTCATTAAATCTATAAATATAAAAATACTGACAAATATACAATCTTCTTAATAAGTAATAATAATAATTGCATACCATCAAGTCAATTCTGACTTATGGTGATCCCTCCCCCCCACACACACACACACACACACAGACAGGGTTCTAGGTAGAGAACATTCAGAAGTGGATTACCATTATTTTCTTCTGGGGGTTCCCTGCAACTGTGCAGTTTGAATAATGAACACACAGGCTGGCTTTTCTGGGATGCTCAGTCAGTGGAGAACTGAATTTCCAACCTCTGGCTCTACAGCCATACTGTATATCTAAACCACCTGGCTATGCATAATAGAGACATTTTAATGATTTATTAAAAACCTTGATCAACATAGAAAGCTGCCTCCCACAGTTAATTATTTTCAAAATAGGAAATAATTTTAATGTAAAACAAGTAAAACATAAAATTTGGAGGAAAATATTTCATGTTTCAAAATGTACACGTATTATTTGCTGGATTGCTTACCAATATGAGAACTTAAGTCACTCGCTTGACACAAGCCTCTGGATTTTGAGCAGTATGGACAAACTAGTGACTATTTCGGTGAGGTCTGGGGTGTTATTTTGGATTGAGAGAAAGAGATGAAGGGTAAATTGCAGATACATTGTCTTCTCCCCGTTTCATTCAGCACTACCTTTGGAAAGACATCAGGCAGTGGTAGGTGTGGTAGATGTCACTTTAAAGGTAGCATTTTATATCTTTAAAAGTAGCACAATGACATCATTTGCACACAATAAACTGCAGCACAACTAAAAAAGCGCATCCACTATTGCACATCATAACTTGATCCAATTAGCTAGTAGTTAAGCTGCTGAACTGACGATTTGAAGTTCAGCATTTTGAGACCTGTTGCTTCATGATGGAGTGCGTGCCCATTGTCTGTCCCAGCTCCTGCCAACCTAGCAGTTTGAAAACAAAGAAATTGCAAGTAGAAAACAAGACATTGCAAAAAGTTACCACTTTGATGGGATAGGTAACAGCAGTCTGTGCACTCTGGCATATAGTCATGCCTGTCACATGACCCAAAACATCTACAGACGCAGAGGTCTGATTGTCTGTACTCATACCTTAATATTGTCTACCTCTAGATCAGGGATTCTCAACCTGCGGCCCGTGGCACCATTTCACGTAGCCCCACCACACCAGGAAGTGCCATGTGGAAGAAGGGCAAAATGACTTCTGCTTCCAGGAGCAACGAGGGCTTTGCAGGCTGGATGAACTGGCATCAGGGGCCACATCCAGGCCCAGGGCCGTAGTTTGGGCACCCCTGCTCTAGATAGCAATGGATTTCTGCAACCTAAGACAGAAATCTTTCCTGCCACCTGCTACTTGATCCTTGCCTGTTTAACACAAATGCTGAGGACTGGCGAGTGGGCGGCAATATAAATTTGAAATAATAATAATAATAATAAAATAATCTTCAGGACAAAGCCTTAAGCTCTAACAACTGAACTCTGTCCATTCTCTGTGGGAACATACATCACATTGTTTTACCAACACACTTAAGATCATAATGTGCAAAAGCTTTGTATGTGTCCACATGACTTTGTCAATGCATGCATATACACAAATAAACAAAAAGAAAGTATATACACTCCTTCTGCCAAGTACAGTAATATGATAAACTGTATAGTACAGACACTAAGAGACTGATTCAGTCAGTCCTCAGTTTAAATCCACTTCCAGCTATGATCTCATTAAGTAGTCCTGGGCAAATGACTTTCCTTCCACGACCACCTTCTGCCTCCAATCAATGGGGTGATCAAACTGTTGGACTTGACAGAGCCTTTCAATCAACTGTAACAGAAATTTATGCAAAGCATGGTAGTGGTTTGGGTACTCAGTCACATGAAATAAAAAAGCAGGTGTGTTTATTTGTATGCCACAACATTTACATCCAATCTCAAATTCTTTATCAAAAAGTCACCAAGCCGGATTTTACCTCTTGATCCATATTTTTGCTTTTTAAAGGAAGACTAAAGAAAACCCTATCACTTCACAACTCAGGATGTAAAACAGTGGTGGGATGTCAAAAATTTTATTACCCCACCATGATGTCATCACAGTGTGAGTGGAGCTAAAGTCATGATGTCATGATGTGGGTGGGGCCAAAGAAAAAATAATAAATAAAATTAAAATAAACACACACACACACCTCAACCCACCCACCCACAACACAAACCCGTAAATAAATTAAATAAATAAATTTTAAAAAATTACATTAAAATACGCCCACCCCAAACCCAAATCAACCCTCCCACCCACCTACCCCAAACACAAACACGTCACTTAGTATAAGTGCCTGGGCAGCACCATGTTGCAAGATGGATATGGTCATCGTACCGGTTCTCTAGGGTAATATGCCTTAATGTAAATGTAAAACAAGAGGCCGTGCATACGCGCCAGGCATTGTAGGTGTGCATGCACACCAAGTGCTTGGCGCGCATGCACACTGGGGAAACTAGTGAAAAGGTAAGCCCCGAAGGTGGGTTCCCCCCCCCCCCAAGCTGCTACCGGTTCTCCGGGATGCTGGGGAAAGTTACTACCGGTTCTGGCGAACTGGTGCGGACCTGTTACATCCCATCACTGATTGTAAAACTTTTCCATTATACTACTACAGTAATACCTCATATAACATTAGTATCGAATAACACTAAAATCACATAACATTAAGGAATCTGGGGGGAAGAATTGCATCAGATAACATTAAGATCCTATGGGATGCATCAGATAACAACCGCTAAAGCCTGTGTGGTTACAATGTACAAGTAAAACCTCATATAACACTAAAACCTGGTTCCACAAGTCTTGGTGTTATATGATTTTTAGTGTTATCTGATCCTCTATGGGATCCATAGAGATACATTGTAACCACACAGGCTTTAGCGGTTGTCATCTGAAGCATCCCATAGGATCTTAATGTTATCTGATGCAATTCTTCCCCCCAGATTCCTTAATGTTATGCGATTTTAGTGTTATTCGATACTAATGTTATATGAGGTATTACTTGTATCTCTATGGATCCCATAGGATTTTAACATGCATCAGATAACACTAAAAATCATATAACACCAAGACTTGTGGAACCAGGTTTTAGTGTTATATGAGGTTTTACTTGTACTGTATTATACAACTTTGCCAAAGCACTCCCCGCAGTAAACAACAGCATCCTGCTACACAGCAACGACAACCCTGGCATGGTTGCACACACCCCAAGATACCCTCACAAGGCTGGTTCATGCACAACACGCTGTGAACGCCCCAGGGAGGAAAGGAGTCCGCTTGAGCCAATGACACCTGCCAGTGAGACTAGCTGGAGAGCTTTGCAGGTGTCACACCTGGAAAGTGGAGGGGAAGCTCCAGCTGCAGGTAAAAGGAGCCATCCTCAGAAATCAGCCCTTTCGAAGCTGACACACGCAGAGAGAGAGAGTATCTTCTTCCCTATATTTATTTTCTTGCAACAACATCCCCTTCCCGTTTGCTCACCATGCGGATCTGGGTACTAATGAGGACGTACGGCATGGTCCCCTCCGTGCCCACCGGAGCCCCCGAGGCGGCGGCGTCCGTCTCCAGCTCCCTTGTGTTTTCCACACTCGCGACAGCCCGTCGAGTGCCGCGGCTCGCCTTTCTTTCCCCCCGCTGGGAGCAGCCAATGGAGGGGCCGCTGTCCAAGGGTGGCGCTCTGGCGGAAGTCCCGGCCGCGGGGCAGCCCTGTCGATGCGACGGGGAGGCGTCGACGGGCCGGGGCGGGGAGTGGATGGTTCCCCCGGGGAATCGCCCCCGGGGCAGGGAGAGAAAGCAAAGAGCATCGGTCTCTTGTTGTGCCTAGGCTTTCCTAAAGAAAACGGCGGGAAAAGAGTGGCAATTAATACAAATAAGAGTCGTTCTGTATAGATTTTTGGTCACACAACACCACGTTTTGTATGACACTCCGCCAAAATGTTTATTTTGTAAATCTAACCACTCAAACTGTTTCCCATCAGAGATTCACCTGACAAACCGATTGGTTTTTATTACCGGTTGTAAATAACTCATTGATTTACATGCCCGTCTCCAAGCCCAAGCCAATTTGCACACCTACTCTGGGTACATATGAAATGTATGAATGTACAGAATGTTACATACAAGTAAAACCTCATATAACACTAAAACCTGGTTCCACAAGTCTTGGTGTTATATGATTTTTAGTGTTATCTGATGCATGTTAAAATCCTATGGGATCCATAGAGATACATTGTAACCACACAGGCTTTCGCGGTTGTTATCTGAAGCATCCCATAGGATCTTAATGACGTTAATGTTATCTGATGCAATTCTTCCCCCCAGATTCCTTAATGTTATGCGATTTTAGTGTTATTCGATACTAATGTTATATGAGGTATAACTTGTACATATGAAATGTATGAATGTACAGAATGTTACATACATATGAAATGTATGAATGTACAGAATGTTACATACATATGAAATGTATGAATGTACAGAATGAAAATCCACTCTTATGTCTGAGGAAGTGGACTTAGTCCATGAAAGCTAACACTGAAATACAGGAGTTCGTCTTTAAGGTGTCACAGCATTTTTTTTTCTATTTTGTTTTGCTCTGTTTACTCTCTGATATGCTTGTGCAGACTAACACAGTTACCACTTCAAAAAATTAGTTATCTTGGTATAACATCCGTTGTGATGTTTGGATGTCAGACATCAGGAATGGCAATACTGTACACAGAAACCTGTTTCCAATCGTTTCCATCTACCTGGATCCTTTGCACAAGACTTGAAAGTTGCCATTCTGGAACAGAAAAATTACAAGACAAGGATCCAGAGAGAGCAGAGATAAAATAGACATGCTGGACACCCATCTCAAAGATTTAAATACAGTGGAACCTCGGTTAACGTAATTAATGCATTCTCTTGGATGTTTCTTATACCAAAAATTACTTTAACTGAATTTCCCATAGGAATGCATTGAATACAATTTCCTATAGGAATGCATTGAAAAGACGAGATCGGGTGTGTTCAGGGTGGTATGGCCGAGGTAAAACAAGGTAATTCAAATAACAATCTAATACGTACCTTATATGGAAACCAGAGTTCAGTAGAACATTATTTTTGGTGTTGTTGAAAATGCAGATTTATTGTGTTGAATTGTGTACTGATGTCAGCTAATAAAATGTTTGATACCACAGCTAGACACTCAGCTTTCACATTTTTTTCCTAATTTGACTACAAATAGTTTTAAGGAGCTTCCAATGTGTTTGGAATGCAAACAATGTTTGAACCATTAGTGTCAGCCAAATACTGAAATTTGCAGGTTTATTAAATGTATTATTAGGTTCATGAAATATCTAGAGTCAATATCTTGAATTGTTTTGCAACCACTATATAGCACTATATAGAGCTAGAGTTCTCAACCTTTTAAATCCAAGGGCCGGGCCACATTCCCTCAGACAGCTTCGGGGGACAGACATCATTTTGCCCTTCCTCCACCACATGGCACTTCCAGGTGTGGTAGAGGTGGTAGTGGGCCACATGAAATGGTGCCATCGGCTGCATCTGGCCCACAGTCCACAGGTTAAGAATCCTTGATATGGAGCACTGGTGGTGCAGTGGTTAAACTCCTGTACTGCAGCCAAAACATGAGTTCAGTCCTGAAAGGAATCAAGGTTGACTCAGGCTTCCATCCTTCTGAGGTCAGTAAAATGAGCACCCAGCATGTTGGGAGCAAAATGCTAGTTTTGAACTGTCCAGAGAGTACATTAAGTGCTTTTTGTTGTTGTTCAGTCACACAGTCGATTCCGACCCTTTGCGACCCCATGGACCACTGTCCGCCAGGCACTCCTGTCCTCCACCATTCCCCTCAACTCGCTCAGCTCTGTGTCCATTGTGTCCACAATACCATCTATCCATCTCATTTTTGGCCGCCCCCTTCTTCTTTTACCCTCAACCCTTCCAAGCATCAAGGCTTTCTCAAGCGAGTCCTCTCTTCTCATTTGATGTCCAAAGTACTTTAGCTTCATCTTTACTATTTGCCCTTCCAAGGAACAGTCTGGGTTGATTTCTTCCAAGATCGACCTATTTGTTCTCCTTGCTGTCCAGGGGACTCTCAAAACTCTCCTCCAACACCACATTTCAAAGGGATCTATTCTTCTGCGCTCAGCTTTCCTAATGGTCCAGCTCTCACAACCATACGTTGCCACAGGGAATACCATTGCTTTGACTATACGAATTTTTGTTTTCAAGGTGATGTCTCTGCTTTTAACTATGTTCCCCAGGTTTCTCATCGCTTGTCTCCTAAGAATCAGTCACCTTTTTATTTCATGGCTGCAGTCCCCATCTGCAGTGAGCTTTGATCCTAGGAAAGTAAAATCTGTCACTGCTTCTACTTCTTCCCCATCTATTTTCCAGGTACTGATAGGGCCTGTTGCCATGATCTTTGTTTTCTTTATATTGAGTCTCAAACCAGCTTTTTCACTCTCTTCTTTCAACCTAATCAGGAGCTTCTTTAGGTCCACCTCACTTTCTGCCATCAGGGTGGTATCATCTGCATATCTCAAATTATTGATGTTTCTCCCAGCAATTTTGATCCCAAATTATAACTCCTCTATCCCTGCATTGCGCATTATGTGCTCTGTGTATAAGTTGAATAAGCAGGGTGACAAAATGCAGCCTTGTCTTACTCCTTTTCCTATTCCAAACCACTCCGTCATCCCATATTCTGTCCTAACTGTTGCTTCTTGCTTCATGCACAGATTTCTCATGAGGCATATAAGGTGTTCTGGTATTCCCATATCTTTAATTACTTGCCACATTTTGTTGTGGTCTACACAGTCAAAGGCCTTAGTGTAATCAATGAAACAGAAGTAGACTTGTTTCTGATATTCCTTTGTTTTTTCCATGATCCATCTTATGTTGGCGATGTGGTCTCTAGTTCCCCTGCCTCTTCTGAACCCCGCCTGCACTTCTGGTAATTCTCTCTCCACATGCTGTTGTAGTCTATCTTGTATTATCTTGAGCATCACCTTGCTAGCGTGTGGGATGAGCGCAATTGTTCGATAATTTGAGCATTCTTTGGCATTACCCTTTTTGGTAATTAAGTGCTATGGGGTGGTATATAAGTGTAATTCCTATTGATATAAGCCTACCTGAAGCATTTGGATGAAATCTGTAATTTATATGCAATTTTAAGATATATAAATACCATTTATATTTACCTTTTGATATAAAACATTTTCTGAAGAGACTCCTAATATTTCCCCATTTTTAGATGATACCCCCTTTGTTCCACAGTTAAGTGTCCACTTTAAAAACACTGAAAGAAATGTATGAAACAAATGTGAATGTGTCTTCAATAATAGTTCGTAAACTGGTGAAAGGGAAATGGACCAGATGTCTTAAGTGTCTCCCCCCCCCCCCCGATCAGCTTCCTTTTCTCCTTTATTTTTACCTAAAGATTAATTTGACCCATTACCTGGAATTAAATTGAGGCTCCCTGTAGCATGGATAGCCCTTATCTATTCAGCTGGGTCTAGACCAGGGGTGGGCAAACTTTGGCCCACAGGCTGGACCCAGTCCATGGCACCAAATCATCCGACCCACAGCAGTGGCACTGCCACCAGAAGCAGACGCAGATGCATTTACAACAGTCATAAATTCACCCATGGCTGTTGTAAACATGTTTATGACAGTCGCGGATGCATTTTACAGCAGTGTTTACAGCAGGGGGGACCATCAGTCCGGCCTGCTCAATTGTCTGAGGAAGCGTGACCCGGCCCCCAACTTAAAAAGGTTGGCAACCCCTGGTCCAGACTATAAATTTGCTCCTTGTGTTATGTGTTTTAGTGTTTGAAAATAGAATCATTGAATAATTGAGTATTGAATACATATCAATTTTCCAGGCAAAATGTACCCACTCCTTCAAGGTTTCCCCATTGGACTCCATCTCTAGTTTCCCTTTGTGAAGAGAGCAGCAGTCAAGATGCACCTGTTGGCAGGCCGTTGCATTCCCAACCAGGACCCGGCATCAACTGAGCTACTCATAGAGACCACTGAGGTGTCAGAAAAACCAAAAGGTAAGTAGATGGACTTAGGAAGGCAGGATGAGTCCTTCTTCCAGGACATGGAGTCTCAAAACAAGGCCCTTTCTGTGGAGGTAGGCCTGGAGACCCCAGCAGAAGAGAGAAGACATCTAAAGGTAAGCGGAGAGGTCTTTAACCCTGTTGCATGGGGAAATATAAAACCTGGACCTGGTTTGCCATGAGGAGAAAGAAATACCCTGACAGAAGGAATCTGTTTTGAGCAGAGCTGTTGGAAGGATAAATTTGGTCTCTGCTATTAGCGAGGAAGAAGATCTGGAGGAAGGGACTTGAGGAGACACCAAGGAAGACATCTTAGAATACCTTCGCACTATGGACCATATATGGCAGTGATGGCAAACCTTGGCACTCCAGCTGTTCCTGAACTTCAATTCCCAGAAGCCCTGATCAGCAGGAGTGCTGACTTAGGCTTCTGGTAATTGAAGTCCAAGAACACCTGGAGTGCCATGGGTCATCATCATGGATATATGGCAACAGACACATATCTGTCACCATTTCTGAAACATTTGGATGAAATATGTAATTGATGTGGGATGCAGAAGGCACTGCTTCTCTCCCCATGTTGGCTCACTGTCCTCAACAAAGTCACTGTATTCATCTCAGTTTCTCCTCAAGCTCATTATCCTGAATTATGCCTCACTTGACTTTCTTAAAATCCAGTTCTATATAGCATCACCCTTGACACATTCACCTCAGTAAATTCACCTGAAAATCAAAATATGGTGTCATGTCTCCTGTGGCCATGAGAATGGGGCTTAAAAGTTGTAATCAAATGATGTGTAGATATAAAATACAGGCAGTGCCTCTCTAATTTGATTGCCTGAAAGGTTTCCAGACATCTGTTGATTTTGTGCTTATAGTTATTAGATTTATTTTGCAATTCATTCACTGACTCAATAATGTTGTCATGGTATGAAAGTACAGTATATGAAAAAATGTGCCCTTTTCATCTACATGTGAATTGGTTCAGGCTCCCCGAACATAGCCCTACAACTCCGCTTAATCCCTGTTTCCCTATCCTCAACATTTGTAACATGCTCTAGTCTACGTGGTAGGGGGTACTGTATACTGTATATGTATACATAATATCCTAGACCTAGACCTATAACAGTGGTGGCGAACCTATGGCATGCGTGCCAGAGGTGGCACTCAGAGCCCTCTCTGTAGGCACTCATGCAGTCACCCCAGCACAGAGTTCACCCCACCTCTCTGTCCAGCAGCCCAATGACAGCACTTCCTCCCTCTGTCCAGCAGCCCAGTGGAAGTGTTTCCTTCCTCGCCTGTTGCTGTGTTGGCACTTTGCAATAAATAAGTGGGTCTTGGGTAGCAGTTTGGGCACTCGGTCTCTAAAAGGTTCACCATCACTGACCTATAGTATACTATTGTATCTTCTAGTTGCATCAGCTCTCCTTTTATGTGCAATCAATTGTCTGAAGCTCCCTCCATGCTTATAAGGATGCAGATTATATTCGTTTCAGAAATTCTGTATTTGCACTGGAGTGCCCAGATGAAGAGGTGAGGAGGAACAGCTGGGTGGCTCGGCAGGCTTTAAAAAACTGTGCTGCTGCTGTTGCTGGACGCGGCCCCAGCCATCCCAGCTGAGGATGACGTTGAGCCTGGGCTCTGTCGAAGATGTTGAACCCGTGCTCCGTCATGGACATCAAGCCCCGGACTCCGTTGGAGACACTGTGGGTTTGTCTGTTTTGGGTTTTGCTGCTTGAATTTTTGTATTGTATTTTCCAGATTGTATTATTTATATTATGTTGTATTTATATTTGAGATTGTAGCACTGTTGTAACATTGTTAGCTGCTCTGAGTTGCTTTGGCAAGGAGAGCGGCATACAAATCTAATAAACAAACAAGCAAATAAATAAATGGCCATAACACAGCACTGATTACTACTGTGACCTAGCTGCAATCCTTTAAAGCAGGGGTTCTCAAACTGCAACCTATAAGCTGGATGCAATCCACGGCATCACTTCATGTAGCCCCCCCACCGCCTCCACCACACCTGGAAGTGTCATGGGGTGGAGGAAGGCCAAAATGGCCATCCACCCCCCGAAGCTGTCTGAGGGAACATGCCCCAGCTCCTGGCTTTAAAAGGTTGAGAACTCCTGCTTTAAGGCTAGGTCAAGAAGTAGTACAAGGGACATAATGTATTTTGCACTCCCTCCCTGCTTCTTGTCACATTCTGCACACATACATTCTAAAGACAGTGCTTAATACAAATTGTGTATTTTTTCCCTTGCAGAGGTGTCTTCAAACATGTGGTTTTACTTCCTTTCAGTCCTGTTTCTTTTTTCTTCAAACTGTTGTTGCTTGTTTTCAAGAGCCCAGTAAAGACAATGGCTGGCAAAGAATGGTTAAGCTGAGATATTGTAGCTACTGCGCTATCAGTCTGACAACACATGTCATTATCTGCATAATGGTTTGGCTCATTACTACAAAGAACTGCCCTAGCTAACACAGGGAATAAACAAAACCTACTGCAGGGATCTTGACCACCAAATAGAAAACAGGCATATTTTTCTGTTGTCAGGGACCAACGAAAATAGAACTGAAAAGCAGTGCTTAAAAATGTGGCTTTTGTGGACCACCACTCCTAGATCCAAGGGATCCTGGAAGACATGGTTCAAAACAATGACATTTCCTAGCAATGAAGACTACATTCCTGAACACCTGACACTTACTTGAGATTGTATACAAGGAATTCCCAACCTATAGCCCGAGGGCCGGGCCCAGCCCCTGATGTCATCCCATCCGGGCTCCACCACACCTGGAAGTGGAAGCAGGTGCATTTATGTCATCTGTAAAACTTACCCATGCATGCACATGCACAAATGTGCCTGTGGCTGGTGTAAATGTGGAAGTGGGCACATTTATGTCAGCTGTAAATGCACCCGCTCCCACTTCTGGGGGCGTGGTCTAGCCCGTGATGCTTCTCAGGGTGTGGTCAAGCCTGTGACAGAAAAGGGTTGGCCACCCCTGTTGTATACCTTTGAGCTCAGCGGCACTTACCAAGGTGCCATATCACAACCTAAAGACCCTTTCTTGGTGGCAAGTCTCACTGAACAGTGTGAGATTTTTCACTTATCAGCTGGAGTTTGTTCCTTAAGTAGACTAAGTCTTATGCCTCTCAAAACACTGCAAAAATCTCTCGAGGAAGACTGATTCTGGCATTCAAAGCAGCAACCATTTTAATCTGTGCAAGGATATCAGAAAATAAAATAAAGAAGACAGTTCTGTGTCACTTTACATATAGCAGTTACAGTCTTTAAACTGCCACAATGTTAATTAAGATCTTCTGATGCAGGTCAAAAGATGGTCTACCTAAAGCAGGGGTGGGTGGGTGGGTGTATTTTATATGTATTTTATGTGTATTTTATATGTCTTTTTATGTGTAAATAGTATTTTAATATGTATTTAATTTGCATTTAATGTGTATTTTAATGTGAGCTTTTGTAGATCAAGTCAACTGGCTCCTTGGCTATAAACAGAGATGAGCACTGAACCCTAGAGTTGTTAATGACTGGTTTCGAGCAAGGGCAACCTTTACCTAATAACAGAAGATCCCTGATTTGTATTCAAATTTGACATCAGGTTTTGTCCCTGCAAGTGGTTCAAGGTCTCCCCTGCTCAAAAGCCAGTCATATCCAACTCTAGGGTGCAGTGCTCATCTCCATTTACAGCCAAAGATCTAGTGCTGCCTGTGTTTGCAGATATATACATGGCTATATGGCAGGCATGACTAGATCACCCGTGATGTTTGCCCCGCCAATGATGTTGGCTCAGTGTGGTAGCAAAATTTTGGCTGCCCATAACTGGATTAAAGGATTTGTAATCTCTACAAAGGTCAGACTCGACTGTGCAACTGAACAGCAACAGAAACCTTTACAACGTTGGGTACTTCTTTTTTGTCCGTGTCTAGACCAGACATGAAACTGTCAAAATAAAGGCACCTACTGCTGGGAAGTAATACAAGAAAGTTACTGAATTGGTCAGCCAGCCCATATTGCAACCAAAGCAAAATTGTCACAATTTAATTTCTTGTCAGTAGTGGGGTTAGTATAAAATGGTATTTATTAGTGGGTTTTTTTAAATTCCTAGTGTTTCCTTTAGATGCCAGAAGTTTCTTATTTTATTGCAAATGGGAAACCTCCTTAATTCTTTACTTATGACATAAAATGAAAACCATTGTTCCATCAAGAAAAACCATCGCATGACTTCATTTCATGAAGCAGGATCAAAAGAGATTGATCATGACAAGGTAATATTCCAGAGCAACGTCAACAGTACTTTTAATATGCCTGAAGAATATACATTTTAATATTTTGAAACCAGATAGCTTTTATGTCTAGGACTAGGAATGATAACACATACCGTATCATATCTGTACTTTTCTGTGTGAGAATATATTAAAGGACTTTTTAAAAATGTAGTTCAAAATTTGTGTAAATACAAAGGAAGTTATATGAAATGAGTTATGAAACCAAAGGCATTGACAACTAGGTATAAAATATGGAGACCAAAATCCTATTACAAAATGTGTTTGTGAGGGAAATCTAACAGGTTTTCTTAGTTTTCAGGCGGCTCCTTATGTGCCTGGTTCTGCATTCAGTCACACAATCAGTTGCACAAGCCAGTAACAGCTGGGTGTGCAACAGACACCCTGGAAAACAGCTCACATTCCTTTCATAATTACCCATGTGCAACTGTGCATGTCAACAGGATTCTGCCAGAATGTACAAATAATTTTTTTTTAAAAATTAAATGTATGAAGTAAACACAAGAGGATGATGTGATCCGATCACATAGTGCTTTTCTACATAAGGCCAGATCCTGATCAATGAAAGAATTTAACATAAAGGAAGAAAACAAAATAAGACATTTCACCCAAATGATATTTCTTGTTTCCACAATATTGGAAAGAGTAACAAATAAAGAAATAATGTGTATTATTTTGGTAACATGCGCTCAGCATACAGTAACATCTGCCTGGCAGACAGTGACTATATTTAAAGTGTCACAGGATTTTTGTCTTTTTTATCTTATTATACACTAACATTATCTATATGACACTAGTTAGACCACATCTAGAGTACTTATCCAGTTCTGGACACTGCACTTTAAGAAGGATGTCAACAAACAAGAACAAGATCAGAGGGCAGCAACAAGGATGATCAGGAGACTGGAAACCAAATACAGTACTATAAGAAAAGACTGAAGGAACGGGACATGTTTAGTTTTGATAAAAGGAGTCTGAGAGGGCATATGATAGGACTTTCCAAATACGTATTTGAAAGATGGGCATAAAGAAGAGGAGCAGGGTTTGGTCTTGATCATCCCAGATCTGTAGTACAGTCAAACCTCGCATAAAGAGCGCCTCGCTTAAAGAGTAACTTGCTCAAAGAGCAGAATTTTCTCTGAATGGTCACTTCACTTAACAACTAAAACCAACCAAAAACTCGCTTAACAAATAAATCCGGGTTCGCAATCCCCCCCCCCCAGAAGTCACAATTGGTCACTTACAATGATGTTTCGCTTAAAGAGCAAACTCGCTTAAAGAGCAATCCTGTAGAACACATTATGCTCTTTAAGCAAGGTACAACTGTACTAATTTGGATATCATCATATTCACTGTTCCCATTCTTACATGGTAGCACGATCTTCTTTCTCTTTTAATTGTTTAAAACAGGAGTTCTCAACCTTTTAAAGTTGGGGGCCAGGTGATGCTCCGTCAGACAACTTTGGGGGGCAGACAACCATTTTGCCCTTCCTTCACCACATGGCACTTCCTGGTGTGGTGGAGGTGGTGGGGAGCTACATGAAATGGTGCCATGGGGTGCACCTGGCCCACAGACTGCAGGTTGATAATCCCTGGTTTAAATTGTTTGGGCACCCCGCAAAGGCAAACATAGGCTGTTCTGGGTAAGGCCTGTCTGCAGTTTTTTTTCTGGTAGTTAGGGAATATTAAGAGAAATCTGCCACTGAAGATGAGACTACAGGCTTTAAACAGATTCTGATTAATTAAAGTTTTTGACATAGTAGCCTTGTTAGTCTGTACAGCAGGGGTGCCCATACTTTTTGGGCCATGGGCCGATCATGTGGTTCAGGAAGCCGGTCACTAAGGCCTAGGGGCCGGGTGCAGCCCCTGATGCCAATTCATCCATTTTGTGAAGCCCTTGTCGCTCCTGGAAGCGGAAGTAAAACGTGCGCGTAATAATAATTTTGTGTCAGAGATTACTCTGAGTTGAAAGGATTTTTTGCTGGAGAAACTCCGCTCAGGGGACGTCTGAATGAGGCTCCTTTCATGTCCCCGAGTTCAGCCCTCGAATATCAAAACCTAACCTTCCAGTTTCCATCTCAGCATCTTAATCACTAATTTGCTTGTACTCATAGGTAAAGTGACAGATTTTACTTTCTTAGGATCAAAGCTCACTGCAGATGGAGACTGCAGCCATGAAATAAAAAGGTGACTGATTCTTGGGAGGTAAGCTATGAGAAACCTGGGGAACATGGTGAAAAGTAGAGCCATTACATTGCAAACAAAAATTCGTATAGTGAAAGCAATTGCCGGACCAATTGCCGGACCAACGGGGCAAGGAGGACTCTGGCCGGGAGCGCCCGGATTCATTACACCTGCAGGCGCTCCCGAGCCTCACCCCACACCGGGCTACAAAAGCCCCTGCGGCGGGACGCTTCCCCGGACGCCGGACCAACGGGGCGAGGAGGACTCTGGCCGGGAGCGCCCGGATTCATTACACCTGCCGGCGCTCCCGAGCCTCACCCCCACTCCAGGCTACAAAAGCCCCTGCGGCGGGACGCTTCCCCGGACGCCGGGCCAACGGGGCTTGGAGGACTCTGGCCGGGAGCGCCTGGATTCGTTACACCTGCCGGCGCTCCCGAGCCTCACCCCCACACCAGGCTACAAAAGCCCCTGCGGCGGGACGCTTCCCCGGACGCCGGACCAACGGGGCGAGGAGGACTCTGGCGGGGAGCGCCTGGATTCGTTACACCTGCCGGCACTCCCGAGCCTCACCCCCACGCCGGGCCAAGAAGCCCCTGCGGCGGTATATTGCCATTGGCCATTAGGTATATTGATTATGGACTGTAGCCTGAGTATATTGTGTTATATTTATTTTTATTTTATTTTGTTTTGTTGCACTGTATTTTATTTTATTATTGACTTATTGTAGTACTGCATCTTGATTTATTTATTAGGATGTCCTGATATTTTGTAATTGCAACTGTTATTGGAGATATATATATATTGTATATGTGATATTTGTAATTTATTATGCAATATTTGTAACTGTTTTTTATGCTATGAATGTGCTATGTACTGTAACTGTTTCTTCTGTAAGCCGCCCAGAGTCGCTATGCGAGTGGGGCAGCATATAAGTCGAAAATACAATACAATACAACAATACAATTGTATTTCTGGTGGCAATGTATGGTTGTGAGAGCTGAACCATTAGGAAAGCTGAGCGCAGAAGAATAGATGTCTTTGAGATGTGGTGTTGGAGGAGAGTTTTGAGAGTCCGCTGGACAGCAAGGAGAACAAATAGGTCAATCTTAGAAGAAATTAACCCTGACTGCTCCTTAGAAGGACAAATAGTAAAGATGAAGCTAAAGTACTTTGGACATCAAATGAGAAAAGAGGATTCACTTGAGAAAGCCTTGATGCTTGGAAGGGTCGAGGGCAAAAGAAGAAGGGGGCAGCCAAAAACGAGATGGCTAGATGGTATTGTAGACACAATGGGCACAGAGCTGAGCAAGTTAAGGAGGATGGTGGAGGACAGAAGTGCCTGGCGGACAGTGGTCCATGGGGTCGCAAAGGGTCGGAATCGACTGTGCAACTGAACAACAACAATTTAGGTAAAGCAGAAGTTGGGGATGCCCCTCTTGGCTTCCAATTAACTAGGTTTCATTGTTTTTAAGTGCCTACGAACTAAAGCTGTCCTAATTGCCTTTGAAAACCTGTTTTTTTTTTACTATTTTTTTCTGTATCCTGCAACTATCCTTATTTTTTATATAAAGATAAGGAACTGACGGGAGTACAGTACAGTATTTCATTTTCTTTTTTCCACTACCAATTAACAGAGCAGGCTTTGGCCCTATCTGTAAAACTGACTTCAAGGGGGTGATGTCAGTCTAATTAAAATCCTGGATGCCTAGCTCTTGGGCATCATCCAAGTGGATTCAGCTCACTTACCAGCTATGGCATGGTTAGGTGAGATTTTGAATCTTATAGCAAGTGCCAAATATAATTGTGCTGAGCAAACCAGCCTGAAGGTGTGAATCCAAATGGCCACGTTCTGTTCCTGGTGGAGGCACCCCCTGGAGTCCAGAGGATCCAGCTAATGTAGAGCCTGGGCAGACAGAGAATTAAGATGAAGTTCTAAAGGGTAGCATCATACCAAGCAGGGCTTTTCCAAACCACAGTCAGCGAGTTAAGAAAGGAAGCCTACATAAGGAATGGCTGATGAATAGAAACACAGAGCACAACAAAAGTAGTCCAAGTCATTCATGGCAAACCTGCAAAAAAGCCAGCATACATGGTTTCACTGTTGTAAATTCAAGCTAGGTTGAATGGTTTATTCCATGGTTTGTCAACCTTGGACCTCAAGGATCTTCTTGGTCTTCACTTTCCAGTAGCCCTGATCATCAGGTGTGCTAACTTGGGGTTCTGGTAATTGAACTCCAAGAATACCTAGGGGCCCAAAGTTGACAAACCCTGGTTTATTCCTACCATTGGGCATAGTTGAAACGGGAGCTTAAATGGCTCTAGTGATGCTACTAGGAACCCTACCCCCAAACTCATCAGATCTCCCTGTAGAGCAGGGGTCCTCAACCTTTATAAGCTGGGCGCCAGGTTACGCTCCCTCAGACTGTTGATGAGCCAGACTGGTGGTACTCCCACTGCCGCCGCTGCCTTTGGCAGTGACCAATCCTAGCCCACCACACACACACCAAAAGCCCCCAATCCCCCCCAGCTCCCCTGCTTACTGGCCTGGAGGAGCTTCATCACATAGGTGAAGAAAATATGACCACGGCCATCGGAAATGGCCCCATGGCTGCCGGAAATGCGGTCACTTCCGCTGCTGCAACCTCAATCCTTGTCTCCTCCGCTTGGCTTGGCATGTCCCTAAAGGCACTCCATAGCAGTGCAGATTTTCAACATCTGCCCTGCTATGGAGTATTGTTAGGGACATTTCAAGCCAAGCAGAGGAGACAAGGATTGAGGTGGTAGCATTAGCGGAAGTGGCTGCTGGAGGGAAGGGACAGGCTGGATAATTTGGTGCTGTGGACTTCCCCAGAACCTTGCAGTCCAACTGAGTACCTTGTGTCTAGCCTGAGCCATTAAAGGAGGATATAGCTGAGAAACTCAACCTCCCCTACATCACTAGGAGAATCCTGAATAGGCTGAGGTTTGGGGTGCCTAAATCTGTTCACAACCTATGGCCCATGGGCCAGCCCCAGCCCCAACACCATTCCGTCTGGCCTGCAGCAATGACCCCAGAAGTGGAAATGCCCATGCATGCACAAACGCACCTGCTGCCATTGTGTCCAGACCCCTCAGCTGTCTGAGGGCGAGTGGTCCACCCCATGGAGTGAAAACCTTGAGAACCCCTGGCCTAAATGAAAGACCAAAATGCTCAAGTGTGGGCTGCTGGCGGACAACAACAACACACTGTGTGATTGTGGAGAGGTACAGACTCTGACTCATGTGCTAGTCCGCAGAAACAATGGCCAATGGCAAAGCCAAGAAGGTGGCTTCATTTTAGCATTCCAGGATTTGTTTGGGACAAGAAGAAAAAGAAGGGACCCTGTTCAGATCCTGCTACAGGTCACTCAAATCCTAGTACAGGAACTCTTTAAGTTGTAACCTAGTACATGCACACTTCTAAATGTCATTGTGCTCAGGAGGAGGAATTAAGCAGAGGGAATTCTGCTTAAAAATGGCTGAGCCTCATGTGACTAATGTGAAAGCAATTAAGCTGGTAATCATAAACAGAACAGTGCTATTATAAATGGATTTTTATAATAAAACTTGAATAATGTGGCCTAGTGAGTTTTGTTTTAAAAAGAGAATATTTTAACAACATTCTCACAAAAGCTTTAATTCCAACACTAGCAAAGCTATAGTCTATGATACAAACTAGATAGGATCTTTAATATCCGTAAAGGCTCAACCTCAGACTCCCACTGCCTTAAGCCATTATTATCTCTTCTTCTATAATAATTTCAAGTCTTGCAGCTGCAGGGTTTCCATTTCCTATTCAGTCTTACAGACTTATCAAATGAAATCTACTCTATTTGCTTTTTATCAAACGACCCTACGTCACCAATGCAGTCTGGCAAGCCAAGAACAGATTTAGAACAGCATTAGAAGGCTGAACAGCTCATAGCCTTAAGTGACAATTTACATCATAATCTGATAGCACGAGGAAAAATTTAAAAAAGTTTTCTGGAAACAATTGAACTAGCATGTGCAACACAGAGAAGTTTAAACATGTGTCATTGGAAGAGATTGGAGATCTTGCATTAATGGGCACCCCTCCCATTGTGTACTATAGGTAAAAGTAAAGGTCTCCCTTGCTCAAAAGCTAGTCGTATCCAATTCTAGGGATTGCTGCTCATCTCTGTTTACAGCCAAAGAGCCAGTGTTGTCTGTGTATACAGATGTTTCCATAGTCATGTGGCAGGCATGCTGTTACATTTCTAGCCAAAGCAATACAGTATCTATTTATCTACTTGCAATTCCTTCCTTTGTAGGAGCCCTGGAGACGCAGTGGTTAAACTGCTGTACTGCAATCAAAACTTTCTGAGTTTGATCCTGGCAAAAGATCAAGGTTGACTCAGCCTTTCATCCTTCTGAGATAAATAAAATGAGTATCCAGCATGTTGGGGGCAAAATGCTAATTAACTTGTGAGAGTGTATTAAGCATTATTGGGTGGTATAGAAGTGTGATTGCTTTGCTTAATTAATATTTTTTCTTTTTAAAAGGCTTTCTGTCCTAGTGCTACAACAGTTTGGTGATCAAAGATGGGTGATGGTAACAAGGAACCAGAAAACAGATAGGAAACAGTTTTCAGTCAGCCTTGTTTCCAATTTATAAAGATTCTCTGCTCTGGCTGTCCAGATTTGTAAGAGGCAAGATTAGAGCAAATTCAAACTTTCTCTTCTCTCTGCTGATTCCTCCCTCCTTGCCCTTTGATCACCTAGTTGCCCTACTGTTCAGTTATAAAGACTTTAAAGAAAGGAATAAGAAAGGAAGATGAAAGCAGATCCGGGTGTGGGAAGTGATATACCCTTACACTTGTTATCTTTTCTCATTTCTTCATTGATGCCCTTCCAAGTTTCAGTTTTATTCTGATTTCTTGGCTGCAGTTTCATTTAGATTGATGTTTTAGCCTAAGTAAACAAAAATTTTCACTACTGTATTTCTAGTTCTTCATTGTCAATCTTAAAATTGTACAGTTCTGTTGTAGTCATTATTTTTGTCTTCTTAATCTTCAGCTGCAGCCCTGCTTTGGGATTTTTATTTTCATTAAAAACTTATTTCATATTGTTGTTTTCTACCAATAAGATGGGATCATCTGCATTTCTTAAATTATTGATGTTTCTGCCAGAAATTTTCACACCTCTTTCATCTGAATCTAGGCCGGGTTTCCATATGTGTTCCATAAACAGATTCTGCTTTCAGGTACAGTACTGTACTTTCATATAAAACTGCTTCAAATGAATACAGTAAAACCCCGGGTTACAACCGCCTCGGTTTAAGTTTGCTGTGGTTTACAACGGCAAATCCTATGGAAATGCTGTCCCAGATTACAAATTTTTTAATGTAACACACACACACACACACGGCTTACAACGATCTATTCAGGACCATTTTTTCCAATGCATCCCTATGGATGTTTCAGTTTACAATTTTTTCGGGTTACAACAGAGGCTGCTGGAACGGACCTCAGTTGTAAACTGGGGTTTTACTGTATACAAAACATACTGTATACAAAACCCAGCTTAATGGGTAGGATCCAAGGTGAGTGGGGTGGGGATGCCTTTTTGTAACTTTTTTCTTTGTAAGATTGTGTAATGTTCCTATGGGTTCTGTAATATTTTTGTAACTTTATGACGTATATTGGGGTTTTATCTTACTGTACTGTATTTTATGATATTTTATTGTTTGAATTATTGATGTATGATATTTCATTGTGTCATTTTATTGTTCTATTGAATTGTTGCATTGTGTTTGATTGTGTTGTGAGCCGCCCTGAGTCGGTTTTCGCTGAGTAGGGCGGCATATAAGTTTAATAATAATACAGTAATTGTAATAATAATAATAATAATAATAATAATAATAATAATAATAATAATAATAATAATAATAATAATAATAATTCCCTGATCAGATTCACAGGCACTTAATTTCCATATACTGTACTGTACAGTACCATAGATGAGCCAGCAATTTTATATAACTTGTAAGAATTAGAATATCTCAGTGTATAAAAAGAAAGCCTAATTTCGAGGGAAGTAGCTTTTGAGGCAATGCAACAGAGAAGTCCTGTGGCACTTTAATGATCAAAACCTGTGGCACAATCTTTCGTGGTCGGTAGACCACTTCATCAGATGCCAAGAGGCATCAAAATGTAACACTGGACTTGGAACCCTCTCCCCCGCCCTTCTTTCCCTTTCCCTCATTGGCTGCTCATAGATGACGTTTTAAATAGAGGCGTGGGCCGTGTTCTTTGCGTCAATTTGCCGCGCCACAATGGCTGGCCTCTGGGAGATGTAGTTTCTAATCGAAAACAGCGGCGGCTGAGTTTTGCGGTTGAAGATCACCGCAGCGACATTTAAATGCGCCGGTAAGGGGGAAGGTGGCAACGTTGTGGGAAAGTGAAGGCAAAAAGCGAGGGAAGAGCGAATGGGGACGGTGGCTGCCGAGGGACAGACCCAGCAGGAAGCATAGCTCCGTATAGGTAACGTTTCAATAGAGCGGTGGTCTCGTAGCCCGGCCAGGGAAAAGATCCGCGTGGGCGCGGAAAGTAACTGCTTAAGGTCAAGGGCTCGCCTTTCCTCCATCTCAGGCGCCGGCGAGATCTCACTCCGTATCCAGAAAGGGAAGACTCGCTTAGGGTCTGAACCGTCAGTTAGTCACACACTGAAAGTCTCATATATCCTAGTAGGCAGGTCCCACTCACTAGGAATTCCCATTGGGGCTTTTTCCAAACACAGCTGAGCAAGAGGGAAGGACAAGTGTGTGAAGGCATGGATTGTGGCCACACACACACACTCTTGAGCAAGAGCGAAGACAGTTGTGTGAAAGCATAGATTGCGGCAACACACACGTGAGCAGGAGGGAAGACATGGATTGTGTGTCTCACACACACACACACACATTTGTGCAAGAGGGAAGACAGTTGTGTGAAGGCATGGATTGTGCTCCCACCCACCCACACAGTTGAACAAGAGGGAGGACAGTTGTGTGAAGGCATGGATTGTGGCCACACACACACTCTTGAGCAAAAGGGAAGACAGTTGTGTGAAAGCATAGATTGTGGCCACACACACGTGAGCAAGAGGGAAGACATGGATTGTGTGTCACACACACATTTGTGCAAGAGGGAAGACAGTTGTGTGAAGGCATGGATTGTGACCACGCATGCACGTGAACAAGAGAGGACAGTTGTGTGAAGGCATGGATTGTGACCACGCATGCACGTGAACAAGAGAGGACAGTTGTGTGAAGGCATGGATTGTGTGCCCCCACCCACCCACACAGTTGAGCAAGAGGGAGGACAGTTGTGTGAAGGCATGGATTGTGGCCACACACACACTCTTGAGCAAGAGGGAAGACAGTTGTGTGAAAGCATAGATTGTGGCAAAAGAGGGAAGACATGGATTGTGTGACACACACACATTTGTGCAAGAGGGAAGACTGTGTGAAGGCATGGATTGTGACCACACATGCACGTGAACAAGAGAGGACAGTTGTGTGAAGGCATGGATTGTGTGCCCCCACCCACCCACACAGTTGAGCAAGAGGGAGGACAGTTGTGTGAAGGCATGGATTGTGGCCACACACACACTCTTGAGCAAGAGGGAAGACAGTTGTGTGAAAGCATAGATTGTGGCAACACACACGTGAGGAAGAGGGAAGACATGGATTGTGTGACACACACACACACACATTTGTGCAAGAGGGAAGACTGTGTGAAGGCATGGATTGTGACCACACATGCACGTGAACAAGAGAGGACAGTTGTGTGAAGGCATGGATTGTGGCCACACACAAACAGTTGAGCAAGAGGGAGGACAGTTGTGTGAAGCCATGGATTGTGGCCACACACAAACAGTTGAGCAAGAGGGAGGACAGTTGTGTGAAGGCATGGATTGTGGCCACACACACACAGTTGAGCAAGAAAAAGTTCAGATGTATGAAGGCATGGATTGTGCCGTCAGTGGCCGCTCTCCTCGTCCCCGACGGGGCTGCGAGGCTGCTTTTCGGTCTGGGCTGGCCGGCAGTCAGGGAAGGGGCTTGGCCGAGCCTCGCCGTGGCCTTTGGCCGCGACTCCGCATGGAGCCGTGGCGGCGCCCTGCCTGGGGCTGCTGCTCGTCGGTTCTCGCTCCCTTGGAGCGCATCCTGTGGGCGGCCGGGGTTGGGGGTGGTTTTTCGCTTTCTTAACGTCAGGATCCTGTAGTGCAGAAAAATGCACGGGGTGGGTGCTTGGCCCCGTTGCCCCATCGCCTGAAACGGGTGGTGGGCA
Organism: Furcifer pardalis; assembly: GCA_030440675.1. Lineage (NCBI taxonomy): Eukaryota > Metazoa > Chordata > Lepidosauria > Squamata > Chamaeleonidae > Furcifer > Furcifer pardalis. Next base: position 51,209,406 of record CP126894.1, on the reverse strand, counting down.
GGATTGGGAAGAAGAAGAAAGATCCTCCATTCGGTCTTGTGGGGTCTTCTTGGCGGGCCGCTAATCCACCGCCCCACCCATAAATTGAACGAGAAAGTGTGGTTTTTCTTCTGAAAGAATTGAGGACTGGCAATTTTTAAAAAAAGGAGAACGGATATATTTGTATATAAGCGGATTTGAGGTCGGGGTGTTTTTTTTTTCCTGTTTGAGAAATGCCTAAATTTTGAAAATACACCGAAATTTTTGCTAATCATTATTTTCAGCATCATCTTGTAGTGAAGTTGACTGGCGAGTCAACGGACACTTGTCTTTGTAGGAAGGTCAGAGCAACATACTGTATATTAAAACTCTAACCTAGTCTTAGCTTGAATAATATCAACAGTGGAAGTGTGCCATGTAGTTTCAGACCATTCTGTGAGGTGAAATCTATTTCTATAGTTCTGAAGTGGCAGCCATGTTAGATTGTGCAAGCATATCGTAGGAGAAAGAGCAAAACAAAACAAATAAAAATATTTTATTTTTGATTACCCTTTATTGTTGATAAGAGTGCACACTTTCTCAGAATGAAATTAAGTTCGCTGAATTTATTTATTTATTTATTTATTTATTTCCTTCGACTTATTATCCCGCCCAGTCGGGTCAAAAACCCATCTCTGGGCGGCTTACATACACAATTTAAAAATACATAGCTAAACCACAACTCAATATAAAACCACAAATCAATATACGATAGCCTATTCACAGTTAAAATATAAATTAATACAATAATTAAAAGTTAAGCTAAAAGAAATTAAACATTTCCAAGTTATAAAATTATGCAATTATTAAAAAACAGAACCAGGGTAGGAAGGTAAGAAGGTAAGAATTTAAACAAGAAGTGGTCACAAGGATCAACAAAACTGGAATTCTTTGCTGATAATGTTGCTTAACTGCAACACGCTGGCTGCTGTCGTTAGGGGAGAATTGAAACTTGTTGCCTAATCCTATTTTTAAAAAGTACTTAGAGAATAGTTTTACATATTTTAGGGTCAAGCTGTTATTTATAATATTTTATGATTTAAGTTCTTTCTCCTTTATGTGCTAATAATAATAATAATTTGGTTTCTACTCAAAAGTAGTAAAGGCTACTTCTCACATGGTTCAAGACCACTACAGTGTGCTTAGGCATGCTAGGAAGGGGGTGGCAGAACATGTAATAATGGGCTCAAACTACAGGAAGCAGGATATAAGCCAAATATGAATAAATGCTTCTTAACTGTTAGAGGTGTACAACAATGGATTCAATTCAGGGCTTTAGCCAGGATTCTAGGATTGGGGGGGGGGGTTGGGGTTCCGGGGGGGGGCCCCAACAATGTCACACATATATATATATATAACATTGGCATCCCGGTGTGGGCTGGAGGTCCGGGCTGTTAGTTCAGGAGGGTTTTCGGGGGGGGCAGCCCCCCTCTGGCTATAGCTCTGATCCAATTACCTCAGCAAGTGATAAGCGCTCCAATGCTAGAGGTATTCAAGAGGAAATTGGACAGCCATCTGTCAGATCTGCTTTGATTTGGATTCATGCATTGAGTATTGGGTTGGACTCGATGGCCTGATAGTGTCCTTGCAACTCCATTATTCTATGGTTATGTGCTGTCTCTTAAATTCCAACTTGTAGAGACCCTTTTCAGGATCTTGAATTACATATGTTCCTAATTATGGAGTACTCAGAAGTGGTTTATCATTTCCTCCTGCAGGCTTCCTGGAACTATGCAGCTTCTCGAAGGTCATACAAGTTGCCCCTTCTAGCTCCCAACCTCTGGTTCTTCAGCCAGATGACTGCTTTATCCAGCCAGCCCTCTATATGTCTTATGTCGGACAAAGTGAACTTGATCCATGAAAGCTAACATTAAAATATAGCAGTTAGTCTTTAAACTGACACTTTTTTTGTTTACTCTCTGATATGCTTGAAACAGACTAACAAAGCTACCATTTCAGAAATTTCAACTGTGATGAATTTTGTGATGTTTTTGGTTGGGTCATATTGTTTTGATGTATGTGTATTGCACCTGAAAATTGCACAGTAAATGGTGGATTATAAGTATAAATAATAACTATGGCCTCTTTAATTTATTTCAGATTCAACATGTCTAAAACAGGGAGCTTCCGTGTAGGTCTTGGTGTGGTTTTGGGAACTGCTGCTGGAATCGGCCTTTTCTACTACTACTACTATTACAAACAAAAAAGAAAAAGAACCTGGCGTAAAGGGAGTTGTAGAACTCCAAATTTTCAGAGTCAACAAAATGCACTGAACACTCAGGAACACGCCGAAATTCTGCATCCTCTTAATCAGGGTAAGATAATGAAGAGACTGGGGACATCATATTTCCACATTAAACATGGAATTCACTTGGCAGTGAATGTTTTAATTTGTTCACTTAATTTCAGTGGTAAAGTGATCTACAGAAAGTATATAGGTCTTCCTGAACAATATTTAGATTTTTGTTTGTTTGTTCTGAAATCAAAGAAACATATATTGAACAATTTGATTTCTTTGCTAACTAACTAGTGTCAATAGCTGACTTTCCCCAACTCCATTTTGCATGTAAAATTGAATGCATGGAAAGGAAGAGCCACTTTTGTACATAGCAATACTGTTTCCAGTGCTCATGGCTTCCATGTATAAGTAGAAATCAGCCAGTTCCAGTGGTTCTCCAGGACCCTGGAGCAGATTTAGTTTATATTGTAAAGATAAATCTGTTTAATGTGTGGTGTCTGCTCTGATGATAGATGAGCACAGTTAGATTTTACCATCTGTGTTCAGTATAAAATGCACATAAATGTTTAATGTGTAAAACTATGTGTGCTTTGAAAACTGGAAGGGAAGTCTTACCTGCAAAATATTCGTATTTACCTTTAGCTTCCAAATTGTATGGAAAATCCTTGTTGTTACAAGAGGCTTTCCAGTTCAAATGGTGCAACTTCTGCTTGTAGAAACCAACAAATTTTTATTTAACAAAGGAAATGGGGCTAGTTTGCCTCCTCTCAGGACATTTTTATTCATTATAGCATGATGATTGCCTGCACAGGACCATTTTTTATATCAAGATAGAGGACAATTTCTTTTCTAGATTTTTTTGTGATGCAATTATTGAAATTTTTTCCTGCTAAATTTATCGTTTTTATCCTTGTTTAGTTTAGAATTCTAGAAGTTAAAGTCCAGCAGCACTCCTGTGCCATGTAAATGAACCAATCTTGTTTGTAACTGCTTTACTTTCTTTATCTAGTTCCATGGATGAGACCAGTACCTGTGGAAGGTGGTGATAATGTCTCATATACAGCTCTTCTAACACGTGAAGAGCAGGCTGAAGTGCTGAATCGTCTGGACTTTGTGCTCAGGAACCTTAAAGATCTGCGAAATGAAGTGGAAGAGCTACGAAATAGCCTGCAAGGTTTAGCTGGAGAGATTATTGGAGAAGTCAGGTTGGTATAAAATTATTTTCTGTGACATCTGGACTGAAGACAGCTTTTAATCCAGAGACAGGATGCCAGTTTGTGAAGTTAAAAGAATTATTGTGAAAATCTCACAGGAAAATTGTGGGTACAGGTACTTCCTATAATTACACTTGACCTTTAAACAGATGCTTGTTTTGGATAATAATAAAGATTGATTGATTGTTTGATTGACCTTTGAATTGTGTGGGTCTGAACTGTGAAAATCTGCTAATACTGTACACATAATCTCCCCCCAAATCAGGGGTGCCCAAACCTTTTGAGCTGTGGGCCAGTCACATGGTTCAGGGGTGCTCAAATGATGGCTTGGGGGCTGGATCTGGCCCCCAACACCAATTCATCTGACCCACGCCACCCTTGTCGCTCCTAGAAGTGAAAGTAAAACAAATATAAACTAGAATAGCCCTTCTTGTTTCAGGAAGTAAAGTGCGGTATGTTTGGCCAAAGACTTTTCCCCAGCTATTCCTTAACAGTAATTTCTAAATTGCCCTGTGTTATGGTAATTTTGAGTTAAATTTCACAGTGCTCTTTTTTAGTTGTGAGAAGTGATACACTGACACCATTGCATGAAAGCTTCTAAATGCCTTATGGCTTTATATTCTCCATAATAATGATTAAATCCCTGATTTATATCGGAAGTACAGTAATACCTCGGATAACGTTTACCTCAGATAACGCTAAAATCGCATAACATTAAGTAATCTGGAGTGGAGAATTGGATTGAATAATGTTAAGGTCCTATGGGATGGATCGGATAACAACTGCTAAAGCCTGTGTGGTTACAATGTATCTCTATGGAGCTTTAACGTTATCTGATCCATTCCATAGGATTTTAACATGCATCGGATAACACTAAAAATCAGATAACACCAAGACTTGTGGAACCAAGTCTTAGCGTTATCCGAGGTATTACTGTACTCTGAATTACACAAGTGGGATAATTTTAGTGATTAGGTAGGGGCTAGAAAAAGAACAAGTAATGACTTAGTAGCAATAGCAATTACACCTATATACTGCCACATAGCGCTTGGTGCACTCTCTGGGCGGTTCACAAGTTAATTAGCATTTTGCCCCCAACATGCTGGGTCCTCATTTCACCGACCTCGGAAGGATGGATGGCTGAGTCAGCCTTGAGCCCTGGTCAGGATTGAACTCACAACGTTTTGGGCTGCAATACAGCAGTTTAACCACTGTGCCATCTGGACTCTGGTATAAGCTTTCATACTAATCTTTTACCTTCCAGGACTCATATAGAAGAAAGCCAAAAGGTTGTCCGTCGGAGGCGTTTTATATATCCTAGAGAAAGAAGTGAATCCACAGGATCAAGTTCTGTATACTTCACAGCCAGCTCAGGAGCAGCTAATACTGATGGAGAAAGTGAGGGCGGGTAAGCAACCAATACTTTCTCAACTATTATGCTGTCAAAGAAAACATGATTTGTTCTTACATACCATGAAGTCAGAACTGACTTACAGCAGCCCTAATAGTGTTTTCAAGGTAAGTGACATACTTAAGGAATGGTTTTTCCGGTTTCTTATCCCCAGTGAGTTTCCATGGTTTAGTGGGGGTTTGAACTGAGGCCTTTTGAAGGCTAGTGCATCATTCTATCCACTACACAACTCTGGATCTTTAAATGATTGGGAAAAGGTAATGAAATGGCAGAAGGGGGCATTGCAAGAGACTGGCAGTAGTAAAGCATCTTCTTTCAATTCAGTAGCAAAGCTGGTGAGAGGAAAGTTTAGGAAGAACTATCAGGCTTGACTTTCAAGATGATTTTACATACAGTATGATTATTCTTATAAATGTTGGTTGAGAGGGTGATATTAGCTGGCTGGATAGTTCAATGACTTAGGTATCTGGCTGTGCCGCCAAAGGTTGGCAGTCTGATTCCTTGCAGTCTGATTCCTTGTTGTGCCTCCTGGGAGAAGTCTGGTTGGCCTTAGGCAGACTGCACAGTCCCAGGATGTACCCCCTGCCCCCCAGAAGAAGGAAATGGTAAACTATTTTTGAGTACTGTCTACCTAGATCCATGGTGTCTTGGTGGTTAAGGTGCTGAGCTTGTCAACTGGAAAGTTGGCAGGTCAGCCATTCAAGACTCGAATGCTGTGTGACAGAGTGAGCACCTGTCATCTGTCCCAGCTCTTGACAACCTAGCAGTTTGAAAGCAAGAAACTTCCGCAGGAAATATAACTGTTCTGTGCCTGTCACGGAACCAGCCTAGACATGCCTGCCATGTGGCCATGGAAACCTCTGCAGATACAGACAGTGCTGGTTCTTTGGCTCTAAACAGATATGAACACTGACCCCTAGAGTCAGATGCAACTGGCTTTTGAGCAAGGGAGACCTTTTTTTACCTACCTAGAAACCCCTATAAAGGATTGCACCAAGTCACAATTGACTTGATGGCACAGAGTTGTTAGTTCTTAGGAAGAGCATGCTGTTTTGTAGGTGCATATGTACCAACCTGACAACTAATTTTGCAAATGACAATGGTTAAAAAAGACTAGAGAGGACGACCTCAGTTATCTAAGTACTGGGCCAAAGTTAAAAACAATTATATAACCATTCTCTTTCTGCAGGGTTTCTGTCCACTATTGCTCCTACACAAATTCAGTGGAATTTATTTGTTCAGTAGTAATAATAGATTGTTCATGTATTCTATAGGAAACAGCAAAGCTTGCCAAAATCTAGTATTGGTTATAATGTATATATAAAATGTTAAGAATCTAGTGTAGCTTTTGACTTTAGGTGGTAAGAGGTGACTTGCAGGCTGCATGTAGGTCCCTCAAGCCTCTTGCACACACCCAGTTTAAAAAAAGAGAAAATGGTTCATGATCTCCTTATTTGTCTATGGGGACAATTTTTCTATACAGTACACTACTGTCCAAATTTCAATTTTTTAAAAAAATGTAGACCACTAGAGGGTGCACAGGCCCTTTTTCATGTAGGAAAACAACCAATTTTCATTAACAAATGTTTTGGAGACCAGGGGTTGTGGATGCAGCGGGAGATGGGAGTCATCCTCCACTGATTTTAGGTGTGTCATTATTTCTTTGATTTTTATTCCTGTGTCTTAGTATCATTTCATTGGCACAGTAATCATTTCATTGGTAATGATTAAATACAATCTCTGCTGCTGTTTCTGTGAAATAGCTGATTAGCAAAGCAAAACAATCAATTATATTATGCCCCATAATGCTTAGTGCATTCTCTGAGTGGTTCACAAGGTAATTAGCATTTTGCCCTCAACATGCTGGGTACTCATTTTACTGACCTTGGAAGGATGGAAGGCTGAGTCAACCTTGAGTCCTGGTCAGGATCAAACAGTGTTTAGGTTAATGGTATCTATTTTATTTATTTTATTTATTTATTTTTCCAGTTTTTGTACCACCCTACTCGGTTGGGGCCGACTCAGAGCGGTTCACAGACACATAAAACAGCGAGTTCATAAATACAACATATACATATCAAAAGCAAACAGTGTCAATACAAAAAAAAAACATCTCAACATCATTACAGCATCACTACAGCATCAAAAAAGCATCAAAAAAATTCAGTAGGCATCAGTTTCAAACAACAGTCCAAAATTACAAAACTCATCAAATACACAGGAAAATTATAAACAGTACCAAAAGACCTGCCGCCGCCGCGGATTTTTAAGCCCCAGCCAGGCGGAGCCTCCGGGAGCAGGTGGGAGAGTCCTGGGGCTGGGCGCGGTGGTGGCCTCCTCCCAAGCCACAGGTGTTCTCCGCGGCGGCCCGAAAGTTCTGCTGCCGCCGCGGTTTTTAAGCCCCAGCCAGGAGCCTCCGGGAGCAGGTGGGAGAGTCCCGGGGCTGGGCGCGGTGGTGGCCTCCTCCCAAGCCACAGGTGTTCTCCGCGGCGGAGAACAGACCCGGTGCATAATCTGTGGGTCCTCCTGGACTCGCGACTCCTGCTCAAATAGTAGGTGGCAGCCATGACCAGGAGGGCTTTTGCACAGCTTTGTGTGATACGCTAGTTAACGCCCACTCCTAGATCAGGACTCTTTGCTCATGATCACACACACTCTGGGCACCTCCAGACTTGATTATTGTAACACACTCTACATGGGGCTGCCCCTGATGTCCATTCGGAGGCTACAACTGGTCCAGAATGCAGCTGCTCGTGTGGTGTTGTGGTGCAGGCGTTATGCTTGAGCCTCACCACTGCTCCGGGAACTGCATTGGTTGCCAGTATGCCTCCGGGTGCAATTCAAGGTGCTGGTTATTACCTTTAAAGCCCTACATGGTAGTGGGCCAGGATACTTAAGAGACTGCATCACCCCAAGAACATCTGTCCGTTCCACCAGAATGGATCGGAGAGGCTCTCTTGTGTTTCCATCTGCCAGAGGGGCACGCCTCTCAAACACAAGGAAGAGAGCCTTCTCAGTGTCTGCTCTGGCCCTATGGAACCTCCTGCCAATTGAATTGTGCTTCCAGACAGAGTTACTGCCCTTCAGGAAAGGGTTAAAGACATGGCTGGCAGGGCAGGTGTGAGGGACCAGTGGTACAGTGACCCCAGCCTGCTAGTTAATTTAGTAAATATTCTCTCTCCCTTTTAATCTTTAATCTTTTAATTTTTGATCTTAGATTTGTAATCTTTTAATTTTTTTAGTGCTTGTTAGTGTTGATAGGGTTTTTAGAATTATCATTATAATGTTGACTTTTTCTATACTGCATTACTTGTAATTACGGTGATTGTCTAACTGTTATGTGAGCCGCCTTGAGTCGGGTTTCCTGAGTGAGCGGCATACAAGTGCATAAATTAAATTAAAAATTAAGTTAAATTAAATATCTTTTTGTATACCCTGTTTTCCATTCAGCTTGGGGTATGCATGTTGATACCTGCTTCCAGGCACATGTTATCAGCTGGACCAGGTCATTAATGAGTATTGCCATTAAAAAAATCTTTATGCTAAGTACAGAGTACTGTATAGCCTTCCAGAAATAACCTGTTCTGGGACACCCCAGGAATCTGTGGAAGTTGTACCCGGTCAGTGTGTGTGCTCAGTTGTATAGTTGTCTTTGGTTCCATAGGCATGAGTTGCTATGGGGGCCAGGACTTGCTTTTATTGGTCCCCAGTGTGTTAGTTTTTACATCACTAATTTCTAAGTAATTGAAATTTGGATTGGTTAAATGATGCAGTCATTTTCTGTAGTTTAATTGTTAGATATGTAAGATTTAATGGCAGCTTTCAACTCACAAGCAGACCTTAATGCTAAAACTTGTTGTCCAAAACACATATGTCAGAATTGTTAAAGGTGAAATTAGTTAAGTTGATAAATAGTTAAGCTATATATGTTCCCGATTTTTGTAGCAAGTAAGTATAGGAACGTGCAGTGGGACAGTAAAAATAAACATACAGTATTGGCTGTTTGGTTTTAGAGTAGAAGCAGTTAAAAGCTTTATTATGACAAGTAAACAGACAATTTCTTCATTCATCTGGAAACTCAGAACTGCTCACAATGTACAGATAAAGGCAAATACTGTAGGAGTATTTTAAACAGTATAAAGACATATTTTAAGAAAATTTTGAAATAAGTAAAACCATCCTTTCAGCTTGAATTTGTACATGCATATTGTTTTAAGCAGGTAGAAGGCTACAGTCTCTTTCCTGATACTTTCGTACCTTCATCTGCCTGAACAAATGCCTGGCCCTAGCTACACCTTGGGTGGTGATGATAAAGAACCAAAAGCTGATTACGAGTATTATTGTGTCTCTGACCAGAATAGATTTGGAAGTCGAATGTGTGTGTCTTGTCTGGATAAATCTTTTAAATTCCATAGTGATGTGTTTGGTGTAAGTTAGCCAGAGAATCCTTGCAGGCTTATTCTGTCGTTCACATGCTTTTCTCAGCTCTATGCATTAGCTTTGCTCCCTGGACCAGGTGTTTGTGTACTGGACATTTGTTCTTTTGATCCTTGCATGTTTGAAAGTTAATATTTTTACGTGGCAGATAAAATTATCTCATGATCCTGAGAATATTTAACATGGCTGCATAGTTTTACATTGTCTGCAAAGCAGACAGCTGTAACTGGAATGAGCATGCATTTAATTTTCTTTGTTTAGTCCTGTGTGTCACACATGGTTTGTGTATTGTCTGTCCGCTTGTTTGCTTGAGATTCCATGTAAAAACGTTAGTTTGTTACTATCCAGAGCCATAATTAACTAGCCCTGGTACATGACATTATTCATGTTTTTTCTCCAGTACAATTTATTGAGGGATTGTGTAGTGTGAAATCCAGTCAGCTTGTTCAGCAAATGGAGCTACTTTTTATCAGTAGGGGGACAGTTTCCCTTCTACCAAACATCCCTAAAAACTGTTCCACTTAGTTAGGGGACCCATAGGAGCAGATTTTTTCCAGAGATTTAAGGGGGTTTAAGGGTGGCAGAAATGAGGGGAAACAATTAACTGATCAAAATGAGATGCCTTAGTCAGAAGTACTGTTCATAGTGCAAGATTTTGGTATAGAATCATAGAATTATTGAGTTGGCAGGGGCCTTTTAGGCCAGGGGTGCCTAAACTACGGCCTCTGGGCTGGATCTGGCCCACACCACCCTTGTTGCTCCCCGAAGTGGAAGTAAAACACTCCCGTACATTGGGGACATGCCAAGCCAAGCAGAGGAGACAAGGATTGAGGTGGAAGCAGCAGCCACCCACAGCCACCCATGTCTTTCACCCACAGCAGGCCAGTAAGCAGGGAAGTGGCGGCGAGGAAGTGTTGGCAGCAGTGGTAGTGGGTGGGGAGTGTTGGCGGTGGTGGTGGTGGGGGAACACCAGTCCGGCCCATCAACAGTCTGAGCGGGTGTGATCCAGCCCCCAGCTTTAAAAGGTTGAGAACTCCTGTTATAGACAATTAAAATAAGGATTACCTGAAATCAGATACTATGCACATTTATTGTCAGTGGAATGGTATCTATCACAAGCTCATCAGGTTTGAATTTGAATTATACTGTATGTTTAAATATTGGTGCTACATTTAATTATTATAAATTATTTTTGGATAATGCATTTTCCCTTTTTCATGGCTGGAAATCAGAGTGATGACCATTTAAAATTATTTATTAGCTATATTAGTATCCCATCATTCCTCCAGTGAGCACAGGAAAGGGCACATATCTTTTCTAATTCTCATAACGCAAGGGTTCCCAACCTTTTTGTGCCACAGGCTGGTCACGTGGTTGAGCGGGCCGGTCACATGGTTCCTCCCACCGGAAGCAGAAATAAAATGCACGTGTGCAAAATGCTGCCGTAAACGCACCTGCAGCTGTCGTAAATGTGTTTACAACAGCTGCAGGTGCATTTATGGCAGCGCTTTACACATGTGTGGGTGCATTTGACATCTGCTTCTGGGAGGAGCGTGGGCAGGATGATTTGGCTCTGCGAGCTGTGGTTTGGCCACCCCTGTCATAACAGCTGAGAAACTATAACTGGCCCAAGGGCACAGTGAGTTGAAAGGCCAAAGTCTCCTGCCTCAAAGTTATCCACTACACCCCTGTGCCTGTCTGTAGTTTCCTGGACTATGTATCTGTAACATTGTGGCAAGAGCCAAATGTAAAAAAAAAAAAACCCCTCAGGTTTGGTTCATCCGTTGAGTCCTTTAGCCCAGTGTTTCCCAAATGCTGGTGTTTGGACTTCAGTTTCTAGAAGCCTAAGCCAGTATATTGACTGATCAGTGCTTTGGGGAATTGACTTAAGCTTCTGGGAATTGAAGTCCAAACACCAGCATTTGGGAAACACTGCTTTAGCCCATCCACCCTTTTCTTTTTTCTTTGTTTTCTATTCTATCTGCTACTGACATAGGAAACTATCTAGGAATGGTGAACAATAAAAACGATTCCTCTTTCAATATAAATGTTTTGCTCATACCATTTTTAGTATGTGAAAGCTATTGGTTCATGTACAGAAAATAAAATCACTGGGGAGTAACTTGGATTACCGTGAATGAACTCTGTGCTGGATTGTATCAACTATCCATGCCTGTTTAGTGTTGGTGTGTTGCCAAACTGGCCTACCACACCTTCCATTAGTGCCCCTGCTGGCTGGAGATGTCATAATGTAAAACATATAGAGGGCAAATACTTCTTTATGGCAGCCATAGCAGTTTAAAGATTGTAAAGTTCAGCTGTCTCTTACAGCAGCCCTGAAACGCCATGAAACTTAGCTTCCTGCTGCCTGTAAATGTAGTTCCTGCTTTTGTATTTTTAAAAGAAATTCTGAATGTACTTAGCATCACTCAAGTGGTTAAGACGCTGACTGAGAGGCGGAAGGTCAGCAGTTCAAAACTCGAGTACTGCATGACAGAATGAGCGCCCGTCTCTGTCCCAGCTCCTGCCAACCTAGCAGTTCGAAAGCAAGAAATTGCAAGTAGATAAATAGGGATCACTTCGGTGGGAAGGGAAACATCGTTCCATGCACTTTGGTGTCTAGGCATGCCTGCCACATGTCCACGGAAATGTCTGCAAACGCAGACAGCACTGGCTCTTCGGCTAAACAGTTGAGCACTGAACCCTAGAGTCAGATATGACTGGCTTTTGAGCAAGGGCGACCTTTACCTAACACATATGCTGTCCTCATTTGTGTCATGTTTTAAAGGTATACCACAGCAAATGGAGAGTCAGATTATGATCGGGAGTCCGACAAGGAGAGTGAAGAAGGGGAAGATGAAATCAGTTGTGAGACAGTGAAGACAGGAAGGAGAGAGTCCATGGACCTTGTGAATGAGGATGAAACCAGCTTGACAATGGATTCTGCTGCAGAGGAAGAACTTGATCAATTGCTGCAACAAGCAGATGACTTAAACAAGGGAAATGATCAGGAGAAGAGAGAAGGATTCCAAATGCTTCTCAACAATAAACTAGTGGTAAAGTTCACTCAAGCCATTTCCAAGCAACACTGGACTGAACTAACTAGCTTGGATGGGGTGAACAGGATGTTGTGCAAGTACTTGTCTATGCCACAATTTTAAATGAAGATCAGTCATCTAACTGCAGCATAGTTTGTGCTTTTTTAGAAATTTAAAACCCTTAGAGCCCCTGAGACTCAGCCTTTATTGAACAGAATTCAGCTATCTTTGGCTACTTGCAATTTGAATAGTGCAGACATTCATTCAGCCATCTAGCGTTGTTAAGTAAATTGCAACATCTCTGAAATTTGTTGTTAAGCTCACCACTGACGCTGAGTAGACAGAATTGTTTCATAAAATGTGTATGCAAAGGTGTTTTTTAATTAATGTCCAAATATACAAATGGCAAACTACCTACACCAGTGATTCCCTGACCTATTATAGCAGGGATGTCCAAACTTTTTGGGCACATGGTCCCTCTCACCAGAAGCAGAAGTAAAAAACGCCTTGCATTTTGTTTTGCAACAGGATGAGATAGATTTTAAGCTGCCATTTTCTCTGTTTAAGCCAGGGGTACACAAATTATGACCCACGGGCCAGATATGGCCCCTGATGCCAATTCATCCAGCCTGGCCCAGCCTCGTCGCTCCCAGAAGCAGAAATAAAATGTGCCCATATGGGCACGCTTTACTTTCGCTTCCAGGAGTGATGAGGCCGGGTCAGGCTGGATGAATTGGTGTCAGGGGCTGGATCTGGCCCACAGGCCGTAGTGTGGGCACCTCTGTATTAAAGGGAAGGAGGAAGTACTCACAAGCATCCGTAGTTGGTCTACCATCATTTTGTATTCCTTCTGTTTGCTTCTGCTATTCCAGAGTCTTCTATTTCTCACTCCATTTCCAAGTCTGTTCAACTGGCTACAAAGTCTACATGATTGGTCTGAAATTACAATCTGAACTCTGTAGATGTAACAAAATAATCACCCCCAATATACAGAATTCAGGGTCCATCCTTTCCCCGGCTGTCACTTACGGGAATATTAGGTTAACAGGCACTGTTAATCAGTGCAAGTGACTGATTTCCATTTGTATGATTCTTCTATGGCTGACCATTAGGTAATCCCAAACACTGGCATATAGAGATATACATTATGCTTTTATGATATTGTTTGTAAGTTACACCTACCACAGGATTCTTTCCTATCTCTGTCTGGCCTATCAATCAAATCCTTTTTCATGTGTATTGTATGCAGTCAAGCATAATGCAGTAGATCGGATACAAATGGCTATAGCAGTTAACATCATTCCTTCCTTAAACATGATATCTAGGTGTCCTTGCAAAGCAAGCACAGTACTCTGGCTTTTACACTGTAATAATGCAGGCTTTGTTCCATATCACTAAATGTTTCTGGAGCAGAAACCTTTAGGAGTGGTTGAGAAGGTTACAATAAATTGCAGTTTGTTATAGGAAAGCACCCTTCCAAGGGCATTCGGGAAACAAAATGGCCACCCCTTTGAAGCTGTTGGGACAAAATGGCCACCCCACATCATGCAGACAGGGCAAAATGGCCATATGGCCCTCAAAGCTGACTGAGAGAGTGTGACCTGGCCCCCTGATTTATATGTACGAGTGCAGTGTAAAGCAATTATTTCTGTAATGCAAAGCAATTTCATTTACAATTAAACAATATGGTACCTGATGTATATTGTACTTGTTGCCTATAACCTTAGTGTATATAGAAAGAATATAGGTGAACAAATGTTCATTCTATCCACAGTATGGTGACAAGCAAGATTTCCTTTGGCGTCTGGCCCGGTCATATAGTGATATGTATGAAATCACAGAAGACTCAGAGGAGAAGAAGTCCTATGCATCAGATGGTAATGAACCCTTTTGAAATATGGATGGGTTCCTGTTTTCCATGAGTAGACCTGGATTAGGAATTTATTTGCCCAACTTGGGAAAAGATTAATCATCTTCAAAGGCAGTTTTGTACATGTATTGAAAAATCATTAAAACTGAAATATGTTAAAAATATAATTTGGCAAGTGTTAGAATTATGGCTGGTGGCTTTACTAGTGGATACTAGACTTTTGCCTCATTAATAGTATGTCAAACAAAAATAGCTGCAGATATACTGAATGCCTGTCTTGGATTCCATTTCTAATATCTCCCACTGCTACAGATTGCTTTCTACCTTCTAAATTTTTTTACTTATGCTTATCTCAAAATTGATTGTTTCCCCTTTCTTCTTGTTTTGTCTTCTCCTGTCTCTTAGCTCTTGACAGCATGGATATGTTTCTGTGTTTGGGTCTATCCTGGTGGAGCTGGTTTAACCCTGTCTCTTCCATTAGGAGACCAGAAGCTTGTATTTGTTGTAAAATAACTACTTTATTAACGATTTACAATGCCACTGAAAGCCAATGACTTCACTGCTCATCCAATAGTTTAAACCAGGGATGGCCATACTTTTTTGGCTACAGGCAATCACATGCCCAGACTATGGTCCGGCGGCCAGATCCAACCCCTGATGCCAATTCATCCAGCCCGCGCCACCCTTGTCGCTTCCAGAAGTGGAAGTAAAACTCGCCCATACAGTCATGTTTTACTTCCGCTTCTGGGAGTGACAGGGGTGGCGTGGGCCGGATGAATTGGCATTGGGTGCTGCGTCTGGCTCCCAGGCCGTAGTTTGGCCACCCCTGTTTTAAACCTTTCTCCTCTTTCTTCCATAACAAGGTAGATTAATTGTCTCTTATTTATTAGACCTTATTCTGATAAGTCTCAGGAACCTCCAGGAATTAAGTTTTAATTGCAAATCTTTATAGACTGGTCCAGATCCCTTCTGTTGTTGGCATTCTGAGGTCCTCCCCTCTTCTCCTACTCTCCAAAGTCAGAGATGCTCCCTTTCCACACAGTAGGAGGATGTGGGAACCTTGGAGCCTCTTCTTGCAAGGGGCACTATTTTTTCAGGCATTCAAAGCCTGATGGGAGTGCTAGTCCCAGAGTCCTCTTGAGTTAATTCTACCCAAGTTTCCTCACTGGGTTGTTCCTCACTAAAGTGACCTTATATTTCTGCATCTCATCTTCAGGGCTTAGTAGTCACTTCCCTCTCACTTTTCTCCCAGTCTTCTGAGGGAAAGTCACATGGACCTATTTGCCCCTCTGCATCAGCCCATTCTTTTCCCACCCAAACCCCTGCAGTCTCCTCCGCTTCCTCTTTTATACTGTTTTATTCATGCTCTTTTTCCCTGGCTTCCTTTGTCTCCTGCCCTTTCCTGATTCCCCCTTCACTCTGGAAGTTCCACACATTAATTTCCTCAGCCTTCATCCCATCTCCCATGTCTTCGGGAGAGCTGTGTGTAGAATATCCCTGGAGCTGGGGTTCTTCTGGCTCTCCTTCTCATACTTATTTCTGCAAAAAGATAAACTATTTCTCCTAAGGTCCACTTTCACTAGTGTAGATTATACTGGCTGCACATTGTTGTGTGTGGTGGGTGGGTGGAACAACTATTTCCAAACCAGAGCTCCCTCTCCGACTATCCCTATACAGTGTGTATCATTTCTTACTTTTTAAACAGAGTTTCAAGTTTGTTTTCTGTCTTCTCTTTCTCGAATATGTGTGTGGTATCTCTGCATATGTTGAAGGTGAGGCTTGTGGTCACAGGCTCTAGCCTTATGGAATATGACAGGAACCTTACAATCTAGCTTTCTTTTCTGGAAAACTGCAGGCCAAAAGTGTTACAGGCTGCATTTTAGGACTGTTAGTGGCACGTCTTCAACTCACCTCTATGTTATGCTAGCATTAGTGGGCTGTTTCCTGAAAAATATCTCCTCTAACATGTAAAAAATATGTATTTGCAGAATTACATACAGTATTTAGTTTGTGTAAGTTCCAATTTTTCTTATATTGCAGGCAAAGAAGAGGCAGAGAAGGCTTTGCTGCTGGGAGATCAAAGTCCTGAGTGTCACCAGTGGTATGTAATTATTTCATTTGGAAAAGAAAAGGAGATAGAATTGGGTCTGTATGTTGTTACAAATAGGGGGGAAAGTTGTCTGTTCCTGAACAAACATATTTGAATTATCCTCCTTCCATACATATTTTTCCATTACAAATACTTAATTTGGCCAAATTAAAACAACAACAACCACCCAGCACCTCATGAATTAATTTGGACCAGTATTTTTTTCTTAATTGGCTTTTGCTAATTAATTGCATAGTATCTCAGAACATTTGCCCTGGAAGATTTTAATTTTTCTGCAGTTAAAAGCAGTGTCTTCTGACTGGTACTAGTTGCATTCTCAGTCTTCCATGTATCTCCATCTAGTAATTTGTTGTTCTTCCCAAGAAGATGTAAATGATGGAATCTGAGCATTGAAATGACTCAAAATGGAGCATTTGCTTTTAGTGAGTTAAAGTACAGTAGTTACTGAGTTCTTTGCTCCCTGAGCAGGGAATGAAGAAAACCTGGGAAATGGCCTTCAAGGCAGGTGCTGATTAGTTTACTTTTGAAAATAGTCAAAATAGGCTGAAACTGAGAACAGAATTAGGAATAATAGACACGGTATGGTGTGATTTTATTGGTTAATATCTAAGGCAGTGGTGCCAAAACTAAGGCCCAGGGGCCGGGTGCGGCCCCCGACGCCAATTCATCCGGCCCACGAAGCCCTCGTCGCTCCTGGAAGCTGAAGTAAAACGCGGCCGTACAGGAGTGACGAGAGCTTCGCGGGCCGGATGAATTGGCATCGGGGGCCACCCCCGGGCCTTAGTGACTGGCTCCCTGAACCACATGATTGGCCCATGGCCCAAAAAGTTTGGGCACCCCTGGTCTAAGGTGAGGTGGGATGAAGGATGAAAATTGGGTTTTGTTATATTGTAATGTGAAGGAGAAGCACCATGATTATGCTTGTGATTATGATGGCTATGAGTCACATGTACTTATCAGGAGAGGAGGAAGAAGTGTGCTTATACAACAGAAATATGTAGTCAAATATATTCCTGGCTAGGCCAGGAATTATAGCTAGATATGTCTTTCTTGCTTTATCCTGGGAAAGGGGGAAAGTAAAAATGTTCCGTTCTATTTTTGTACCTGCTTGTTAGTAATTCTGAACTTTGAAATAACGATAGCCCAAGGTAGATCTGTGCTGTATCAATTACTCCAAGGTAGATGAATAACACTCAAAAATAATAGAGCATTAAGGCATCTTTAGCCAGGGTGGGTAGGGGTAGACTGGCTTCCCAAGAGGTCAGAGACATTATGGTAATGCTGATACATTAATGTTACTTTTTAAAAAACCTATTTGTCATTTAACATCACTCACAAGCAAAATGTACTATATCACATTAATAACATGTTACCTTTTAGCCATTTTAAAAATATTTTTAAAGAATAATGAGAAAAAATCTTTAATTATCTGAAAGAGAGTATGTATGTTGTTCAAAAACCTTGAGTCCGAACTTTTAAAAGCTTAAAAGAAGCATCTTTGACCTTAGTAACATGTGATGATTAGAGACAGGACTTCTGAGTTTTTGGGACTTTAGGCATTCTGGGATTGCTCTAGTGGCCTCTTGTCAAGTCTAATCCTGGGTAGCAAGACTGGCTTTCTAAGGGAGCCCTGGGGTGCATCCAAGAAAATCAGCAGGTCTTGAAGGGGGGAATTTGCTTCTCCTCAGCCAAATGACATGGAACAAAGCAAAAAAGGGCGGTAGAGAGGCATTGCATTTTCTTTCTGGTTTTCCTGCTCCCAGGTCCAAAATTCTCTTGGGGTTTATAAGTAAATCATGGGACTAAAGTCCTAAAAATATAAAAGTTTCATCCCTGTTGATAGTCAGGATTTGAAAGCTAATTGTGTTAAATTGAAACAGGAGGTAAAGGTAAAATTAAATCCATACAGAAAATTAGGTCTACCGTGGCCTGGCAGGATTGGGCTATGCAAAATGAAGATTATATCTTACCTTGGATACCTTGGAGTCGTTATTCAGCAAGGAGTCTGCACAATGGTAGACATCTCTGCAATGACATTCTGCACACTCAAATGGGGCTGAGAAATCAACTCCACTTGCATGTGGTTTTTTAGCCATTTGGATATCATGTCACCCACTGGCTAGGTGGACCATGATGGGTGCCCTCCACTTTCACCTTACCCAAGGGATCCGACTGAGGACACTTTGGTGAGTTTTAGTCCCAACCTAACATCATTGACAAGAGATGGGCAACACTGTCTAGTTAGACCGCTCTCACCTAGCAGGGTGAGTGTTAGGCAGAAAGTGACAGTCGTTTTATTATTTCCCTTTTATTCACAGTTGTGTTTTTGTTCCCTCTTTCTGTTGTTGTTTAGTCTGATCTTAAAGAGGTTTACTGTTGTAAAGATCCTATTGTTTTCTGTTGCTTTATGTTTATATTGTTTTTAAATGTCAGAATAAAAAGATTTTATTTTCTTTTAAAAATAAATTTCACTTGTTAACTACTTGTTAGCCAAATAAGGTTGGTGATAAATGCAGTCTAGGCAAATAGTTGTGGTGTGGAGTCTGTGGCAAAGAAGTCTGCGTATCTCTTTACAATCTGAGGTGACTACTTCTGTTTTTTCAGCTGGCCAAGGTTTGTGAGAATCTCTTCAGTTCTGAAATGTAGGGCAAGGCTCCAAGATCTGAACTGTCAACATCTACAGCAGGGGTGCCCAAACTTTTTATGCTGTGGGCCGGTCATGTGGTTCAGGGGGCTGGACACTATGGTCTGGGGGCCAGATCTGGGGCCAGATGCCAATTCATCCAGCCCACGAAGCCCTCGTCGCTCCTGGAAGCAGAAGCAAAACGTGCCCATATGGATCCGGCCCCCGGGCCATTGTTTGGGCACCCTTGATCTACAGTCTTTGAGTTGTGGGATAGCAGCAGGGGAGAAGAGAGGCAAGACAAATGAGGCTCTGACTTTCTCCCCAGTTTCTTTCCCAAGGAGTCAAGCTTTATCTTAACCATTGGGGGAACTGGGAATATTGAGTTCCTTACCCTGCCTGTTCCCTTTTTAGTTTCTGACATTCCTCAGTGTTGCTATCCGGAGTTGGGTTCTGCATAGCTTAACATTTTTTCTGAGTTATTATGGCCCAGTATGTTAACCAGGAAAGGGGGAAGTAAATCAGTGTTCCTCCTGATTGGTTGCATGTTTACTTGAAATGAAATCTGACTGTCTTTACTGAGATTTACTTCCAAATGTGTTTGCCCAGGTTTTCAGCCTTTATGTTCTTGGAATTGATGTCCAACTTTCCAGATATACTGTTCTTGTATTGAAAAGTTCTGGCTAACTTGTTCAAATTTTTCATACTACCACAGCATTAGGAACTAAAAGTGTTGTCTTCTGTGTATCCTAGAATTTTTACAAGCTGTTATGGTAAATACTATTACTGGACATAAGAGTTTCCTAGTGTCTAGCTTAATAGCAAGCTTGCAGGCAATTGCTATGTTTATTTGAAGGTCTGTGAGAGATCAGAAGGGATTTATGTGGCTTTTTCTAGTTTTAACAGCCCTATAAAACTGCATTTTAAAGATCACAATAAATCTTAGTATTCTTCTAATAATTTTTTATTATGTCAGGCTAATATTTTATGGAATTTCTAAACAGGATGAACTAGCATTTGATATGAACTCTTGAACATTCAGACTTTGTAGCTAGGTACATACAAAGATGGCAGAAAACAGTTACTCTCACGTTTTTATTCTTCTTTGAATATGAGAATCTACCCTTTTTTTCTTGTTCTCCACTTACCACAATATCATCATAGCAGTGAGTGCTAGCACATGTCTGTTTGTCCATCCAGATCAGTAGATCTGCTGTCCGCTTCCCATGATCTCTTTCCCATCCTTTAGTGATGACCTGGCCAGAAATAGTCAATTGGACTTGTGAGCTTCTTTCTTGACATTCATAAGAAGGCTAAACAAAATAGCCTTGGGCTGAACTGTCAACCTGTCTGTTTGAAACAAGTGCTGGATTGTCTCCAGAATTTAACACTTTGTTGGACGGGTTTATGTTATGATCATCTTAGCCAAGTTCATCTGTGTTTATAGAAGGTCTAGAGAAAACACCTTTCTTTTTTTTAAAGGAAATCAAGATGACAAAATATCAAGCAGAACTGCTTTAATGTATTGATTGCGTTTGCATTGTTTGTTTAATACTGTATATTTATTACCTTTTCATTATGTCTATTCTGGTGACTTCACCACATGAGGAAATTGCTGTAAATTTATACTTCAGTGCTTCTCTATCCATAAAAGTGATATGATGCATCTGTTTCCATGGAGAAGATGTTAAGTTAAATTAATTTTGAGTTCTTTTGAAGAAAAGTAAATATTGCTGAAAAGTCATCTTTTTGGATTCTGCATTAATGTTTAGGCTTGTTATAATTTTCAGGTATGCTATTTTGTGTGGTCAGTCCTCAGAACATGACAGTATTCAAAAACGCATTCAAGCAGGGCATGATTTTAAGGTAAGCATAACTACTTTTTCCATATGTTAGAAAAATTCCTTGTAAGTGGGGAAAGTAAGATACAGTATTGACAAGGTTTGAGAGCTTGGTACGAAGAACACCAGGGGTAGTGAAACACTGATCTTCAAAGAGGCTTTTCTTTGCTTTGTCCTAACACTAGCCAAAACACGGATGGCTTTAGTAATCTTGACTTAGTTTTGGGCAGTATTCTGGACCAAATCTCTCCCAGCCTCATTCTTTCTTGTCCACCTATCCCCCTAACTGTGTTTCTGCATTCCTGATGAATAGATATAGGATGTGATATACAGGATATCTAGTACAGTAATACATCAGATAACGTTTGCACCGGATAATGCTAAAACCGCATAACGTTAAGCAATCGGGGGGGGGGGGAAATTGCATTAAATCCTACGGGATAATGTTCGCTAAAGCCTGTGCTGGTTACAATGTATCTCTATGGAGTTTTAATGTTAGCCGATGCATCCCATGGGATTTTAATATTATCCAATGCATGCATTGGATAACATTAAAAATTGGATAACACTAAGACTTGTGGAACCAAGTTTTAGCATTATCCGAGTTTTACTGTATTGTGTTTCCAATGAGGTAGCTAAGTTAGTCTGAGCATTTTGGTAGTGGCGGCGGCGGCTCTGCTGCTACTACTGCTACTCATATCCAAGTATACATCCCTCCCCCTCCCCGGGAAATCATAATGACAAACAGGAAAAATGCCTTTTGCATGAATTTGTTTAAGGTGGATCCCAGCTTGCTATGAAGTGACCCACACACTGTAATCACGGAGCCATCTCTTGCGGCACATATGAAATGAGACACAAGATTTAACACTGGGACTTCAATGGACTGCCTCAGCCTTGAGGATATTAACAAGGTGTGCCTTCATAGCTAAGTCCATCTGGCATGGCCTCTTCCGCCTCCATGACCATTGGGAATCAGAATACTGAATTGGTTCCTCCTCCGCTCATTTTGCCATTGGGTCCAAAATGATGGTTTCCAGTGGCATTTCCTCTACTGAGGAGACCATCACCCCTCCTTGTGGGAGGCCAGCTCCGTGGTGCAGTAAGAAAGGGGGGGGGAGGAAAGAAATAGACTGCACAGTCTGAAATCTGGTGCAAAAGAAAGGGAGGGTCTGTCTGTCCAAACCCAGCTCAGCATGTATTTATTAGGTTCTGGGATACAGAAAATGGTGGGGGTCAACAGTATCCAATCACAGGCAAGCATTTCTACCTGTAACCTTATAAGGATAGGCTACAGGTGAGAGGAGGGGTTACAGGTGGGGTTACAGGTTACAGGAAACAACTCACAGGTAACAGGAAATAACCTTATAAGGGCAGGGCAAAGGTGGTCTGCCTCATGGTCAATGCACATGCCTGGACATGCCCAGGCAAGCCCAGGCATGTCCTATGTTGCTGACTCACTGCTGACCAAATATGGGTAGGCTCACTCCTTGCAGTGCAGAGACAAGGCCTCAATAACTAACTACAACAAGGCTTCAATGGCTAACTAAAGCAAGGCTAAAAATGGCTAAAATAATGGCTATTAAAATGACTAATAAAGGCAAGGTTTTACTAAATTCCCACACCTCCTAAAGGGGCTCATCTGCCTATAGCCATTGGGCCCTTTAGGGAGTCAGGTTATTTACCACTGTCCAACATTTGGTATTGAGTTGGCTGGCTATATGGTCTACTCCATTACCGAAGCAGGATGTCTGGCCAGACAGGTTATGAGCATATATAGCAAAAGTAAAAACAAAATACTGTAATACCTCATATAACATTAGTATTGAATAACACTAAAATCGCATAACATTAAGGAATCTGGGGGGAAGAATTGCATCAGATAACATTAAGATCCTATGGGATGCTTCAGATAACAACCGCTAAAGCCTGTGTGGTTACAATGTATCTCTATGGATCCCATAGGATTTTAACATGCATCAGATAACACTAAAAATCATATAACACCAAGACTTGTGGAACCAGGTTTTAGTGTTATCCGAGGTTTTACTGTATTAGCAATATCTTAAAGTTTACAGTATTTAATTTACTTCAATGTGAATTCCCTGGATCACATTGAAATAAATTGATTCCTCAGACACATCGAATACAATAGTTAGACCACAGGTTTATATGCACAGAACATTATGGAGAGGTAGGGATCGAGTGAGACTGGAATGTTAATAGGCTTTTAGAATGACAGTGGTCTAGTAATAGTCAAAGTGATGAATATATCAATATCCTGATATCAACAAAGTAAAGGTAAGCTCTAGTAATGTGGTATCACACAATAGGAACAGCGTTTCCATCCACTCTGTATAGAATGCATGTCAGTGGAAGCATTTTGAAAGTTTTTCTTCTTCCTTAAAGATTCCAACACATAA
Source organism: Furcifer pardalis (assembly GCA_030440675.1). Taxonomy (NCBI): domain Eukaryota; kingdom Metazoa; phylum Chordata; class Lepidosauria; order Squamata; family Chamaeleonidae; genus Furcifer; species Furcifer pardalis. Next base: position 51,186,182 of record CP126894.1, on the reverse strand, counting down.
CCTAAGGTAGTTTCAGAATACAGTAATGAAAATAAAGCTTGTGTTCATTTCTTCTGGTGTACACTTGGTGTTAACAATTGGTTCATTATCATCCTTCTATAGATTTACTGCTTTAATTTAAATACATTCTCATATTTTAAAACTGTGGAGTTACAATTCCCCCCATGCAGATTTAATTTACTAATTGTAATCAATAAATATACTAATTCCCTTTGTTGTCCAACTCTTTAGAAACATATTGACAAAGCAATAACTCTAAAACCAGATGACTTCAGATTTTACTATCTTCTGGGCCGATGGTGTTATCAGGTAATTAAAAAAACTTGTTTTGGTATGTGTTTTGGAATCTTCAGGATATCATACACAACATTTGTCTAAGTAGGGAATAAAATACATCTGTTGAGTGTTTTAGGGTAGTTCTGTTTTAAATTGCTTGGATGTTTAATGCAAATTTCAATTAGTGATATTATCTGTATATTATTATAATATCTTTGCAGAGATGCTCAGCTTCCATGACATGAATTTGGTTTGAATCTTGCAATACAGTTGCAATATTATCTACGATGCAACAAGATCTTATTATGCTATGTAGCCCCTTATTTTAAATACATTGCAGTCCCTTGTACAATTTGTCCTTGTGTTTGGCAACTGGTAACGCTGATACAGCATTAATCTGAGGCAACACAATTTTATGGGTAAACTAATTATGCTGAACTAGACTATTTTGCAATGGGAAGCTGGAAGCTTAGTGGCTCCATGCAGCTAGCTCAAGAGCACATGTGCAAACACACACAACACATGATGTTCAGTTGCATCTGACGTCAATCATTGATCAAATAGTACATGTATGGTGAGGTAGTGGACAAGACAGCTTTTATTCAGTAATAAGGGATAGCTGGTTTACAAGTTGCTGATATTGAAGATTCAACATGTACATTTTAAAATTTATATACTAACCTCAAACATAAATCTAGCAGTAAGGATCAAAAGGTCATTGTGTGTTGGATAATCCAAATCTAACACTGATTTTGTTGTGTGTGGCAAATAGTTGAACATGACAGTTATATGTGTAGCTAAGTACTATAGCTAAGGTTTATCATGTGATCACCTACTGCTGCTTTTCTTCCTGATCTCTGTCTTGAATCTATGTTTAGACTCCCAGGTCCTGGAGTTCCCTATCAAGGGAGATTAGTTTGGTCCCTTTCCTGTTCTTCCACCAGCAAGAAAATAGGTTTATTCAGGCAATCTTTTGTCAGCTGACCAGTTGCTAAATAAAGGCACTTATTATCAATATTTAACTTACTGACATGTTTTTAAATTGTTTTAAATTGTGACTTTAGTTTAATTCTGCTTTAATCATTGACCTTGTCTTGCATTTTAATTTATTTTTCCTTAAATAATATTGCGAGTTACCTTGAGTCCATTTTGAGAGAATGACAGGATGTAGATAAAATAAATAAACACAATAAATACATTTACTGTGAAGTTTGTGTGAGTATACTGTTGTAGAATATTTATATTGTGGCTTGCTGTAGAAGTACAGTAAAACCTCGCATAAAGAGCGCCTCGCTTAAAGAATAACTCGCTTAAAGAGCAGAATTTTCTCTGAATGTTCACTTCGCTTAACAAATAAAACCAACCAAAAACTCGCTTAACAAATAAATCCAGGTTCACAATCCCCTCTACCAGAAGTCACAATTGATCTCTTACAATGGTGTTTTGCTTAAAGAGCAAACTCGCTTAAAGAGCAATCCTGTGGAACGCATTATGCTCTTTAAGTGAGGTACAACTGTAGTTCCATGCTTGTTTTTTTCAAGTGTCCAAATGTTTTATGAATAAGTATGTTGGAATTTGCAAGGTTTAAGAATTCCTTTTTAAAAAAAGCTAAGGGGCCATTTTGGTGTGGGGGTTGGAATATGGAAAAGTACTCAGTTCAAATTTGCATCAACCATAAATTTGAAGGGGTGGCCATTGTCCAATCATAACTTATTTGCCTGACCTATTTCATAGTGTTGTTCTGAGCAAAGGTGAACAATAATACCAGGTTCTATCAAATGTAAGTAATAAACAGAATTGTATTAAGAGCAGCTTTGTAAAATTAACAGCGTCTTCTGCTGAAAGAGAACTGTTCTTTACCTTAGTGGATGGCTTTCAATTATTTGATGTTCCAGTGCATGTGTGTGCACTGTATTTGCAACATTATCTTCATGACCTTTGCTTGGAATCCTTTCTCCTTTTCCGCCCTTTCCTCTAAAGAGGAAAAAACAATATTTTGTTGAAATCTCTGAAGTCTTCCAAATTGTGAAAAACTCAAAACATTAGGTAGTGTTAGGTTTCTGATTTAGGGCTTTGATTCCTGTAGGGGGCAAAGGATGTGGACATTGAAAGGTTATGAAAACAAAGCCCAAACTTCAAGCTAACTCATGCTTTCACTTTTCCCATATTTTTTACTTGACTAAAAACAGCCTTTCTCTAATCTTTTGAACACATATGGATGTGATCATGGATATTGCGTGGTCCTCCTGCATGCAGTGCATCTGTGTAATCCTTTGCATGTGTTCTTCTTCTGTTCTTTATCACAAACAGTTACAGGTATTAGAAAACTGTGCCATCTGCTTTCTGTTTTTCAGTAGGGTGAATAATGGAAGCCAGTGCTATCAATCTCAGTTTTATGTGTCCATAAAAATCAAATATTTCGGAGTGGTTTAAATTTCAGTGGAGAAGAAATATTTTAGTTTTTCTCCTTCTGTGTCTAAGCCAGACTTGAAACTGCCAAAATGAAGCCACCTTTTGGTAAGTTCATTCTGCAGTTCCTTCTGTCCAACCTAGTGTGAAAAAGATTAGCCGGCAACGCAAGGTGGCCATTACCAGGTTATGCCCAATTGTGGTTCAAAAATGCCAAAATCTCCGAGAAGGCTTTTTCTGTTTACCCCAGTTAAAATGAAGGAACCACCATTTAGGAGATTTGGGTCTGGATCTTCGCCCTCAAACTCTATATGCAGAGTTCACGCTGTTAATGTGAAGTCAGATATAAATGTTTAAAAACTCAAAATACCTAGCTTTAAATGTAGAATATAGCAGCTAGAAAGGTGTTTGAAACAACCCCCAGAAACAAAGGAACTGCATGGCTGCCTATATCAATGATGGCGAACCTTTTAGTGCCAACATAGCAACAGGGGAGGAAGGCAGTGCGTCCATTGGGCTGCTGGGCAGAGGGGCACGGCGAACTCTGTGCTGGGGGATGGAGGAAGCTCTCCCATTGGGGTGCTGGACGGAGGGATGGGGTGAACTCTGTGCTGGGGGAGGGAGGAAGCGTTCCCATTGGGCTGCTGGACAGAGGGAGGGGCAAACTGTGCTGGGGTGACTGCATGGGTGCCCACAGAGAGGGCTCCATGTGGCATGCGTGCCATAGGTCTATATGTTTTCACTGGCCTATATGCTTTCTTGAGGTCTGAGGTGAGGGTATTAGTGATGTTGATTCTTCAAGCCCTTAAGTGCCTTGGGATACCAGTTCTTGAGAGAAGGTATTTCCCTGTGTATAAAACTAAAATCATCACGTGCAAAAAATCGTATCTTTTCTATATCCCAGAGAAGAATGATCTGTGTTGTGGAGACATGAAAGAAAATTTTCTCAGCTGTGGTGGCTCAGTCAGGAAATACTCCCATGCTGCCTTGAAAACAGGAATGGGTTCAATTTAAGACCTGGTTTTTTACCACAACTGTTAGGCCTTAATCACTGTAGCTAGGTTTTGATTCATAAGCTGGATGATTTAGTTCAATTTTTAAATTGTGTCTTGGTTTTAGCATTCCTTTTTTTAGACATTGAATATACAGTACTGTATCTTACATTGACCACATTGGATTGAAATAGTTCAATAAATAACAAATAAATCTTATCAGCCTTATCTTTTAATATAATGACCTAATCTTGTTTTGCAATCTGGGCTTTCTGTTCTTAGTCCTCTGTGTGTGCTGTGTTGTTCTCTGGCATGAAGACAAAGATTGCACATACCTTTCAGACCACCGTCACTGAAGTGTTTCTTCCCTCCATTATCTCTGTTGCATTTTTGCTTTCTTCTGTTTGTCTCTTTCTGCCCATTTCTTTGTATTAACTGCCTTAGAGGCTGCTGAGAAAGTCCACTAAGATGTGTTTATATTCAGAAACCATTTTTTTTTTAAAAAAAAAGAAATGAACATATATATTTAAACATTATTACATGCCTCCTGCTTGGCCTCCCCTGTCAAGCTTCTTTTTTTGCAGTTTAATTTTTTCCATATTAGTTTGTAGCAATGTTCTTTTATCCTCACAGACATATTTTTCACAACTCTTTGTTTCCAATCCCCCAATTGTTCTTCACTTATTTTTTCTTTCATATCGTGCTCCCATACTTCTCTTAAAGATTTTTGTGAATCTATATTATCATTTAACATTTTATAAATTATACCGCTTATACCGGAGGTTCTCAACCTATGGCCCACGATTTGGATCCGGCCCACAGAGCCAAATAATTCAGCCTCTGCCCTTGCTCCAGCTGCCGTTGCCAGAATCAGCCGCAGACTCAGTTACAGCCATCATTAACATGTTTACGATGGCCATAAATGAGTCTGTGGCCTCCATAAACGCATTTATGATGGCCGTAGATGAGTCTGCGGCCTTTGTAAATGCATTTAGAACAGCTGTAAATGAGTCTGCGGCCTTCATAAATGTATTTACGACAGCTGTAAATGAGTCTGCAGCCTTTGTAAATGCATTTTTGACAGCCGTGGAGTCATTTACGGTAGCCGTAAATGGCGGCTGCAGGGGGGGACACCAGTCCAGCTTCCTCAGCTGTTTCAGGGAGTGTGACCTGGCCCATGATGTGAAAAGGTTGAGAGCCCCTGGCTCAGTGGTGGCTAACCTTGCCACTCCAGCTGTTCCTGGACTTCAATTCCCAGAAGCCCAGATCATTGGGTGTGCTGACTTGGGCTTCTGGGTATTGAAGTCCAAGAACACCTGGTGTGCCGAGGTTAGCCATCAGTGCCCTAGCTTTCATGCCAAACTTCTCTTTGCTTTCCTATTCGCTCACTCCTTGGGATCTATCTCATCTATATTCCTTTGCTTTGCTATGTTAGGTAAAGGTAAAGGTTTTCCTTGCTCGAAAGCCAGTCATATCCAACTCTAGGGGTCAGTGCTCATCTCTGTTTCAAAGCCGAAGAGCCAGCGCTGTCTGCTTCTCCAGATGTTTCCATGGTCATGTGGCAGGCATGACTAGACACCACAATGCATGGAACACTGTTACCTTCCCACCGAAGTGGTCCCTATTTATCTACTTGCAATTTCTTGCTTTCAAACTGCTAGGTTGGCAGGAGCTGGGACAAAGACGGGAGCTCATTCCGTCCTGCAGTACTCGGGAATCGAACTGCTGACCTTCCGCCTCCCAGTCAACATGTGTGAGATAGCTGACCAGCAAGCAGGAAGGCAAGACACAGTGGCAGCAATGGATTTTGTTACCAGAAGCAGGCAACGCATACTGTTTGAAGCAGATTTTTACCATTTTGAAGAAAATTTGTTCACTTGCCAAAAAAAAGTATTGATGAAAGTGAGGATTTTAGTAATAGCAGCTGAAACATTGGGCACATGTACAATATATAACAAAAGTAATGAAGTATAACAAACAAGTTGTCTTATGGTCCTTCAGATCACTAGCCCAATTCCATATAGTGCATGCTAGCCTAAATTCTATCATGTATCTCTCCTAGAGATGCTAGGAGCTGAGGCTAAGTCTTGGTGTGTATAAGTACAGTAAAAGCTCTAGTTACAAACACCTCGACTAATGGAAAACTCATGATACAAAAGGAAATCCCCCCCCCCAAAAAAAACAGTGCTTCGAGATATGAATTTTTTTTTGAAAGATGAATTTTTTTTGGGGGGGGGGCGTCTTCTGATAGTTATCGCATTGGCGGGAGGGTGTTCAGAGCATTTCCACTCAATTTTTTGAATTTTTCATTGCATTTTGGCACCATCAGAAGCTCCCCCCGCCACCAGAAAGTGCCGAAAATGCCCTCTTCTTTGCAACAGCTGATTGTCGGGGACTGGTTCATTGATTACCAGAGCTGGCCACTAGAAGCCACTGTAGGAAATGTGCTGTATATGCATTGAAAACCATTCCGGAAGTCAGAAAAAAAAGTAGGGGAGAAGCCTTTTATCTGTTCAAAACTCTTTCTAAAGTGCACTTTGGATTTTTTTGCCATCTTTTTGCCATTTTAGAAAGAGTTTTGAACAGCTAAAATATTATTTTTGGCTTTTTTCTGACCTCTGGAACACATTATTTGGTTTTTAATGCATTCCTATGGGAAACCGCGCTTTGAGATACATTTTTTGGGGGATACAAAAAACCCCAAGGAACGAATTAATTTCATATCTCAAGGTACCACTGTATGCGAATGATCACTGAGCTATGCCCCTTCCTCTATTTTCTCCGTTAACGCTATGTTCTTAAGTTCTAGAAGAGATAAATCTAGTTGCAGTTTGGGCAACAGAACAAAAATTGGATTATAAAATAAGCATCTAACTGTTCTGACACAGGTTTCTCATCTGGGATGGCTGGAAAGGAAAACTGCTTCTGCTTTGTATGAAGAACCCCCTACCGCCACCATTCAGGATGCCCTACAGAACTTTTTAAAGGTACTACTGATTGAGCAAAACAGTGAACTGACTAATACAAAACATATGCACAAATGAGGAACACAAGCAAATAGAGCTGAAACATTTCCAAAAATCTAAGTTTTAATTTGTAACAGTGTGCTTTTGGCTGAATAACTTAGTGAAACTTCAGTCAGCAAATCTTAATGAAACCCAAAAATTCAGCCAAAGGTTACTTCTTGTTAACTTTTAAGGAACTCTAGCAGTCTAGTCAAAAAAGTAACTACTTAAAGGCTTTATTGTTATACTTGTATACAATAGTACAAGTGATATTCTTGTGTTATAACTCCCTGGTGTCAGTTATGGAGGGAAAAGGGAGAGAGAAAAACAAGGTCAAGAACCTAAAGCCAGTTTCATAGCTGTCTAAGATTTTGAACCTTGATACCACCAGATTCTAGCTCAGCACATTAATGATCAATGACACAAACGTACCTTTTTGCTTTGTAAGTCATTTATAGCATGTAAAATACGCTAAACATTTTCTTACATATGAAATAATGCATTGACTTTACCTTCTCACTGACTGCATTTTAGTGTGTTTTTGTTAAATAATTGACAGATTTGTGACATGTTAAAGACTTAACAGAAGTCTTTATTTCAAAGGAGAGAAAGCAGAATGTAGCTGCACACAAATGCTGGGCTTTACAAAAGCCAATTTTAATAAAGTCAGAATGATGATAGGTGAAGTCGAATGGCAGGAGATGCTATCAGGAAAAGGAGTCCAAAATGGGTGGGAAATTCTAAAGGCACAATTCCAAACAAGTTCAACAAAAAAGAAAAGTGGAAGATAGCAAAAAAAAAAAAAAAAAAGATTAATGGGACTCCAGAAAAGGCTCAGAGTGGAGCTAAAAGGGAAAAAAACACATATAGGAAGTGGAAGGAAACCAAAGGAAGAATAATTCTTAAAAGCCACCATGAATTTATCAATAATAAATCCTTCCAGATTTATCTCATTTTTTTATTGGGTAGCTTCCTTTGTAGATGGTGGGAATGCTTCAGATATAACATATTCTGACTTCAGCAAAGCCTTTGACAAAGTGCCCCATCATATTCTGATTAGGAAACTACCATAAACAGGTTTCAGCTGTGTATCAGATGGATACACAGTTACAGAATCCTACTGAGAGAGTTCTTCTCAACAGCTCCTTCTCAAACTGGGAAGGAGTAACTAGTGGGATACCAGGAAACTGAGTCCTGGTCCTGGCACTCTTCAACATTTTCATTAATGACTTGGATGACGGAGTACAGGGAGTAATTATCAATTTGTGGATGACACAAAGTTGGATAGACTAGCTAATACTTTAGGAGATGGACAAAATTCAAAAATTATTTTGTTAGGCTTGTTTCTGTGTAATGTGTGTTGCATGAACTAATCAACTTGGCTCTATTGTAATTGCTGTATTTGATTTACTTGGTTTGTAGGCTGAGGAACTGAACCCTGGTTTTTCCAAAATGGGAAGAGTATACATTGCCAAGGTAAGTGATGCTTTGCCACAGATTTTCTAATAGTGTTTTGCTTGTACAGTGAACATATGTCGCTTGATAGGAACATTTAAGCTGCCTAATATGAGATCAGACCATTATTCATTTATAGCAGGGATGGCCAAACTATGGCCCATGGTCCGGACCTGGCCCATGGTGCCAAATTATCTGGTCCATGCTGCTTTTGCTGTTACGAGAAGCAGAAGTGAAACGTGCCCGCACATGCACAAACACTGCCATAAATGCACTTGTGGCTGTCGTAAATGCCATTTACAACAGCTATGGATGTGTTTTACAGTGGGAGGAACTACGTGACTGGCCCACTCAACCACGTGACTTGCCCACGACACAAAAAGTTTGGCCACCCCTTATTTACAGATTCTACAACCTAACCTTCCATTGCATTTGTATCACTCAGGATTGCTCACTTGGCCTTTTAACCATTACAGTAATACCCCAGATAACGATTGTACCGTATAGCGCTAAAACCGCATAACGTTACAAGATTTTTGGAAAAATCTCGTATCGAATAACGCGATTTTGAGCATTATCTGGAACAGTCGTGGGGGGGGAGGGGTTGGATTGGGTAGAACATCTACCCAATCCAACCCCCCCCCCGGGCCCACCCGCATGATGTTTGGAAAGGGTATGGGCCCCCATACCCTTTCCAAACATCGTGCGGGCGCGTGCCTGTCAAACGCGGCTTGGGGAGCATACGGAGAAAATCTCCGTATGCTCCCCAAACCGCGTTTGACACGCGCGCCAACACACCCGAAGAAGGAGCACTTTATTCCACAAGTGAAATTCTCTTATAAAAAACATCTTTTCTATAATGCTTTTGGCACCATCTGGTACTGCACAATATCTGATGCTGATTAATGGAATATACATAGGCCGTTAGGGAATTGGTGTTAAATTCTGCAAATGAGATTATGCTTTACTCATAAGGCCAGTCACAGTGTTTTTACAAATGACTTACATATTACCAATTTAAAGTACAGTAAAATGATGGCCTTATAACTGAGCTCTGCTTCATTTTTAAACATGGAAATTGTTTTTGAATATTTTATCCTATATACATCTGCCTCAGTTTGCAGTCTTATTTGAAACAGATTTCACTGGTAAGGCATTATTAGGCAGTCTCTGTTCCAAAACCTGTGCTTCTCAGTCTCTATCTTTTCTTTCAAACTGAAAACATGTTGTATCTTTACCTGTGTTCAATTCAAAAGGGTATACATGTACAGTATATACGTGGAGCATATAAAGGAAAATTGCTCTAAAAAAAGAAGGAACAATGCTCAGACTTCCTGAGGCCAAAAATTAACTTGCAGTGCAACCCTGCAGCTGTAGATTATTTGGGGAATTCTCTGCTGAATTCATAAGTGCTTATACCCAGGTACAGCTCTGTAAAACCCCTACTTATGTAAAAAGTTTGTTCCGTAGGCTTTTATGTAAATCGATTTTTTACTTAACTACAAGCAAACCCATAGGAAAAATGATATTTATGTACATTGAATCAACCTCATAGGAAAAATGAGTTTTTTACATAACTCGAAGCAAACCCATAGGAAAAATGATTTTTTTTTACATAACTCAAAGCAAATCCATAGAAAACTGTGTTATATAAATTGGGACATTTATGTAAATTGGGACATGATTTTAGTGCAAAAATCATTATGTAAGTCGAATTTTATGTAACTCGAGGCATATGTAAGTCAGGGTTTTACTGTACTATATAGTACAGGGGTGACCAAACTTTTTGGGCCATGGGCCGGTTGTGTGGGTCAGTGGGCCAATCACGTAGTTCCTCCCACCAGCAGCGGAAGTAAAACTCGGCTTACAATCTGTTTTGCAACAGGATGAGATAGATTTTAAGCTGCCATTTTCTCTGCTTAAACCAGGGGTGTCCAGACTATGGCCCATGGGCCAGATCCGGCCCCTGACAACAATTCATCTGGACCCCGCCGCCCTCATCACTCCCGGAAGCAGAAGTAAAACGTGCCCATACAGTCATGTTTTATTTTTGCTTCCGGGACAATGAGGATGGCGGCGGGTAGATTAATTGCTGTTGGGGCCGGATCCGGCCCATGGGCCATAGTTTGGACACCCCTGCTATAGTAAAACATTATCTTGCTGTGGGAAGGCTCTGAGGCAATATGAAGTAGATATACTGTATTGTGCTTTTTACTGTTGCTGTGAAATGTAAACTTGTTTTGCTTTTATTGGTTTTTCTCTGTCTTGCAGTGTTACAAGGAACTGGGGGATAACTCTGCGGCTGCTTACTGGCTAAATTTGGCTTCAGAACTATCAGTTGTCACAAAAGAGGTAGTGTTTAGCTTTCCTGTGTGAATACATTAATTCAGTTACAGAACAATCTAGAAGGGGTAGGGAACAGACAAACAATGGTGGCCAAACTATCACTTGATACATTTTGCCTGACTTGCAGTAGCAGAGTGGAAAGTGTAGGAGCAGCAACTTTCTTTTTGGAAGTCATTCTTGATGGGGTTTGTCTTTTTTCCATCCCATTCCTACCAATGGGATAAATATAAATGTAAGATCAAGACATTTCTATGGGATGTGGGTCACAGAAACAGGAGAGATTGAGATCCTTGGGATTCAAAGTCTACTCCTGGAATACTTTATTTTTTGCCCGCTTCACTACCAGGAGTTATTAATAGGGATATAAAAATCTATTCCAATTCTACTTTGTGGTCTGTGTGAATTCACATGTGGATTCCTTTTTGGCCTGTGCAATCATCTTCCAAAGCCTAAAGAGAATATTCAACCACACCCACCCCAATGTGCATGATACCCACCCTTTTAGCTCCCCTCTTGTCACTGCTGAGATAACAGCTCGGAGGAGTCTCTACTTGAGCCTGTTCCTTATGACCAAGGTTTTTTCTACTTACCTTCCCCAGGGTAGAAGGTGTGGTTTAACTTTCCCTAGTCTATAGAGCACGGGTGTCCAAACTTTTTGGGCCATGGGGCCAGTCACATGGTTTAGGGGTGCCCAAACTATGGCCTGGGGGCCAGATCTGGCCCCTGACACCAATTCATCCGGGCATGCCACTCTCATCACTCCCAAAAGTGGAAGTAAAATGCGCCCGTATGGGGCCGTAGTTTGGGCACCTCTGCTATAGATTCAGAAGGTTCAAATTTTGTTTGTGCAGAAACTATATGGAAAATATATGTGTGCATTCACAAATGACTATTCCAGACAGTTACAGGTAAGCAGTCTGTCCTTTTATTGCTTTTCTACAAAACCCATCTGCACTTCTAGTCTTCTTTTTGGAATGAAAAGTAGGGCAACAGCTCTATTCCCTCGTTAGCTAAGTGTATGGAGCCCACACCCATTGATGGGAGTGAAATTCTTGCTTTTGGCACATGAAAGTGACAGTCTGAATGAGAATGAGATGAATTTAGCAAGAGATGGTAAAAGTAACCAAAAAAAGCTTCCTTTAGGTACATGCGTAGCAAAAGACAGAAAGGAAACAGTGGCACAGCTCCTCAATGGGGATGGGAAAATGATAACAGGTGACAAAGAAAAGCTAGAAGTGCTATTTTCTACTTCAGGTCAGCTCCCACCCCCAACCTCCAAAAGGTAGTATAGAACCCACCAGGAAAATCTGAAGTACAAAGGAAGGGGGCAGAATTGTAGCTTAAGACTGATAAGTAGCCAAACATTATTACTTTGGATGAGTTCAGATCCCCAAGGCCAGATGAACTGCATCCAAGGATATTGAAGAAACTTGGCTGACAAGATCTCAAAACCACCGTCTATCAATTTCTTGAAACAGTGGAGGATGAGTGAGGTGGCTGGTGATTGGAGGAGGGCTAATGTCCCTTCTAAAAGGGCAGAAAGGAGGAACTAGGGAATTATAGGCCAGCCAACCAGAGAAAATTCTGGAGCAGATTATAAAGTGGTCAACTAACCTGGAAACAATGCAGTAATAACGAGAAGCCAACAAAGATTTGTCAAAAACAAATTCTGTCAGACTAATCTTATCTGATTTTTTGATTGGGTAACTTCCTTGATAGACAGGAATGTTATAGATGTAATATATCTTGACTTCAGCAAAGCCTTTGACAAAGTGCCCCATGATACTCTGATTAGCAAGGTAACTTGGTGTGGCCTGGATAGCACTAGTGCCAGGTGGATACACAGTTGGTTACAGAATCCTACTCCGTGAGTACTTGTCAATGTCTATTTCACAAACTGGGAGAGTGCCAAGTGGGGCTCCTCAAGGCTCAGTCTTGGGCACAGTGCTCTTTATCAGTTTCATTAACGATTTGAATGAGAGAGTGCAGGGAATACTTATCAAATTTGCAAATGACACAAAATTGGGTGGAATATCAAGACAGGGACAAAATTTAAAAGACTTGATAGGCTTGAACAGTGGGCTTAAAACAACAGAATAAAATTTAATAGGGATAAGTGCAAAGTTTGACACCTAGGGGGGAAACCAAATGCACAGTTATACGATAGGCAGTGTTTCCCAAATGCTGGTGTTTGGACTTCAGTTCCCAGAAGCCTAAGCCAGTATACTGACTGATCAGTGCTTTGGGGAATTGACTTAAGCTTCTGGGAATTGAAGTCTAAACACCAGCATTTGGGAAACACTGAGATAGAGGATAGGTATAAAGGTCACCCTTGCTTAAAAGCCAGTACTATGACTTTAGGGTTTAGTGCTCATCTTTGTTTATTAGCCAAAGGGCCAGCGCTATCTGTGTCTGCAGATGTTTCCATGGACATGTGGCAGTCATTCCTAGACACTGGAGTGCACAAAACGCTGTTTACCTTCTCACCAAAGTGGTCCCTATTTGTCTACTTGCAATTTCTTGCTTTCAAACTGCTTGGTTAGCAGGAGATGGGACAGAGACGGGAGCTCATTAATACTTGTTAATACTCATTAATACTACAAAACTAAATTGAGAAGGCAAATGGATAATTTTGAAGATGGCTACAAACAGGACATTTCATCTACTGAAGAAGAAATTTTTTTGAATGAACGGTAGGAGAGCAAGTATTTAATGAATGGCCACAGGGCTTTTGATAGAGATGGTAAAAGAAAACAGAGGCCCTTTTTTACACAGGTTGAAAATGGAAATAGAATAGTCTAATCATTCATTGATCCTTTCATTTTAATTTTGTCATTACAATGATGGAGAGAAGGGTGCTGATTAGAGTACAATTAGTATGAATGTATATTATTGCAGATAAGGGTTCCTGATTCATTTACCTTTTTCATTTTTTTCCAGGATGCAGAAAGCAACAGAGAAATTGAAGAGATACAGTTTCAGAAGACTGAGCAAGTTTAACTTTCTCATCCCTACACTATTTGTATATGAGCACAGTAAAAGATTTCATAATTGTGATAGCATTCACTGGAGAGTATGAAAAAATCTCAGAAGACAAAACAAATAGCAAACTGCTATTTCAACATTCCTTTCTCAAAGATTTAAGCTGGCAACACCAAACTGATTAAAGAAATGTAATTCATTCTTGCTGCTAAATTAGGTGGCCCTACAGATTCTAAATTGATATGTATTTTTAGTCATGTTTTAAGCTTATTTATTCACCAGCTGTATACTTCCAAGATACACTACCTGCTCACGTCCTAGACTGATCTAGAATCAACATGACATTTTCTGGTATTGGCCTTGTTTTCATAAAGTGCTAGAAATTGTTGTTCAAAAATAAAACCAATACCAGATGTTACATAGAACAACTTTACATGGGATCTCTCTTAATTTATTCTTTTTAGATCACAGCACACCTGAGGGGTATTTTTAAGGTTTCCTTTCCATGCTATTTCTCATTTAAAATCTCCCCTCAGCTATTTTTTAGGTAGATACATCAACAGTATAAGTTCTTCCATAAAGCAGATAGCAACTTTCTGGAGTGGGCTGTAAATCATCCCACCCCACCCCCTGCCAACTTAGCAGCACAGACCTAGGCCAACGTCACCAATGATTAGCTTATTTTCACCTGAAGGAAAAATAGGAAGTTTCTTTGTATTTTACCTAAATTGAACAGAATATATGAGACCATTGGGGATGTTGGCAAACTTGTTCTCTTCAGCATATCATCAGTGAATATGTGCCTTCATGTTTTCTGACTTTTTAAAATGTTGGCTTGCTCTGTATGGGAAAGCTATGTAATTAAAACCTCACTCAGATATTTGTGACCAATCCAGAGAGGAAAATGGTAAAATCTGCTGATCATGGTATCGTTCAGTTGTATATTCTTATTAGAAGCAGTGGACTCCTGTACTTTTGACTTATGCCAACCTGTGGCTAATATCCAGCTAGAGATTGATAGTGTGATGTGAAATGTCCAGATTCAAACATTTTAATACTCTTGACAACTTGAATTCTCATTGATCGGAAGCACAATAATATTATTTGTTGATACGATTATGTGAATAGCATAAGAACATGTTTGGGTGAGAAAGAGCTAAATCAGAGAAGTTCTTTGCATATCTGAAATAATGAGTTAAGAAGCTTTTGATGGAACTTCAGTTAGGTTAATTCAACTTAAAATGAGTGTTATCCAATATTTAAAGATTTTTGACAGGCTTTTAATGCTTAAAATAGTTTGACTGGTGAAAGTATAGAGGAGCACGTATATACGTACATATGTATCTTAAAAGTCATGCTAATATTAATAACACTAGTACTGGACCTTCTACAGGTATCCTCTGAAGAAAATCAGGTGATCTTAGCCAACAGTTCTTAAAAGTTTCTTTTATGGACTTCCTAAACATTGTTTTAATGGGCTACTTAATGCACCAGTTTCTATTTAACAAATTAAATCCTATTTTACTACTATTGGTCTTAAGAAGTGGCATCATCATGAAAACCAGCATCATATTGCGATAATCAAGGTCTGGCAAACATTAGTAAGACTGAGGATAGCCTCTTGAATGGGAAAAGGTGGTACTGTTTATTGTGAATATTACAGGCCTACGGCTAGAGCCCTGTATTCTTATTTGATAAGTTAGACTATTTCAAAAACAGCCTCAGTTTCCATCTTCAGAAAAAAATAAAACCAAATGTTGGGCAGCGTACAAATATTGTTAACTGTTCCAAGAATCACCTGCATGTCGCCCTCAGTGACCTATATTTGGAGCTTGGGAAACCCTGATGTCACGCCATATCTTGTGTTTCACAAATAGCTGTGTATCTGTTAAAATGAAACTTTGGTGTCTGCATCAAATCTTAGCCCTTAATAGTAGGCTGTGTATTCTTTTTAATAAATTCCTGAATCTTCTTTTTCAGTCTTAAATAAAATTGATCAATAGCTCTTTTACTGGCCATGAGATTAGTTCTGGTTCATAGAATCAAAACATTAAGAATACTGAAATCCGACAACATCTTAACATTCTTGTAAGAGCTGCGCAGATTGTTAGACATTGACCAAATTAATTTTTTTGTAGGTGCTGCTTTTAAAAACTCATTCTAGAAGTATTGAAAACAAATGGACATCTTTTAACTCAGGCTACAATCTTGTCCTCATATGCTTGGCATTCAGCTTTACTAAATGCAGTGAGGTTTACTTCTGAGTAGACATGTCTATAAATGTATTATAAGTAGATTTTTCCCCTGCTACTCTTTAACATTCCATGTGAATTCCTTAAAGAAGAGGATCCTAAATAGTACAATATTTATATTCACTTACAGAATGTTTTTAAAGAGTTTTTTCCAGATAAGTGGGTTTCTTTGTTTGTTGTAATTGCAAACATATTAGTATGAAATGGACTTTGCTATTTGTATATGAAGTACTGCAGTTGTTAACCTAATATTAGGACATCATATTAATATCCCACTGGGATATATGAAAATGAGGATCTTTAAAAAGCTTCATTTAAGAGAGGGTAGAAGATAGTGTAGGGACTGCAGTGGCTTAGCAGTTAAGATGCTGAACTTAATGACTGGAATGTTGGCAGCTCAAGACTCGACCGCTTCATAATGGAGTGAGCGCCCGTCATCTGTCCCAGGTCCTGCCAACCTAGCAGTTCAAAAGCAAGAAATTGCAAGTAGATCAGTGGGAAAGATAGTGATGTTCTGTGCATTCTGGCGTCTAGTCATGACTGCCACATGACCACAGACAGTCTACGGGCATAAACAGTGCTGGTGCTTTGTGTGTAAATGGAAATAAGCACCATACCCTAGAGTTGAATATGACTGGCTTTCGAGCAAGGGAGACCTCAATGTTTGCCTAGAAGATAGTGTACAACCCACTAAATGCATTTAATACTTTACACCTGGGGTTTCCAACCTTTTCAAGCAAGGGCCCAGGTCATGCTCTCAGTATGCTTTGAGGGCTGGACTGCCATTTTGCCTTGCCTGCACAATGGGGGTGGGCATTTTGTCCCAACATCTTCAAAGGGGTGGCTATTTTGTTTCTCAAATGCCTTTGAAATGTCACCAGGGACCAGATCTGGCCCATAGGCCTTAGGTTGGGAACCCCTGTTCTACACTGACCTACTTCTAGAAATATTCCCCTCAAGTTGACCTGTTGTCTGGGTGCCGTGTGGGGCTCCTCCCAGCTGTAAGCAAAAGGCTCTGAGGCTCATCCTTAAGGAACTGGAGAGGAGACTGCCTTGAAACCCTATTTCCAGCTCCATTTATTCAGGGTTGTTCTTAATTAGGATATTACATTCTATAATTCCACACAATATTGAGTTGAACACTGAAAAATAAATCTATAAAGTTATTTTAAATAATCAAGGCAAGGTAGATGGTAGATTTAATATCCCTGTTTTGAAGGAGAGTGCTGTTTGTGCTAGGATGTTGTGGGGAGATTGGGTTTCCAGCCAAAGGTGGAAAGTAAGATGTGGATGTTTGTATGTGTGTGCTTTAATTATGTCTGTTTTGCTGACGAATTGTGAATTAAGGTGAAAAGTCATTGCTCTGCAACCCTCTTAGAGAGCCACAAGACAGGGACAAGTCCTGTGGGGGAATAAAAGCTGAAGAAAACTAATGTAGAATGACAAACTATTACAATAATTGTATGACTGCCTAATTGATTTTAACTTCAACCTCCTTTGAAATAAAAGTGAGAACACTGCCCAGTGATCACGCTGTCAGTTTTGTATGTAAGAATTTTGCAAGTAAAATATTTGTACAGTATTGCATATGACTACTATTTGAACCCGGTCCCGGGAACAGTTTCACTCATGGGACATTCCTGTGGAAAGAGCCAGGGGTGTGTGAGTTCTCCCCACTTTTTCTTTCTCACTCAAAGTGGGAGCTTTGTCCAGCGATAATAAGCACATCTAATGGTAACATGGCCGAAACGGGCCTTGAGCAAAACACAAAGGAGTAAATGTGACTCCATATTTTATGATTTCAGAAAATATATTCTTACTGTGAATGAATAGTTCACAATAGTGGTATTGGTAATTCCCACTGGTACCTAGATTTGGTTTAAAGTCAGCACTTACATTAGAGTGAACATTACAGAGAGTCGACATTACAGTTAATTGTGTTACTAGTACAGTGTACTGTCGTTTTCAAGCAATTACTAGCAAATAGTCATTCCTTCTGTTCTGTGCAGTATGCAATGTGTTAATCTGTTTAAAACAATAATAAAAGTAGAAGCATTGTTGCACTTTGAAGACAACAAAATTGTTTTTCATTGGGAGCTTTTATGGATTACAATCCACTTCAGATACATCATGGTGTCATGAGTGAATTGAAGTCCTGATAGGTCAAATCCTACTTTTTCTTATATGCTGAAACAGGCTAACATTGTTGCCTCTCTCAAAACTAAAACAGTAAACTACCAGATAAAGGATGTGTTTGATGCAAACTATACTTAGCTGGCTTTGTTAGTTGATTAAGTTCTCCTTCGTGTTGTTTGGGGATGCACACTGATGGGATGCACACTGATGGGTTCTGCGCCTGCGCTGAATCCTGAGCGGAGCTGGAAAGCTGATTGGATAAAGAGTTTTGAATGTGGGACCGCCCACCATGCCCAACCCCTTTAGGCGCCATTTCGCGCTTTCCCCTCAGTTTGCTTTTTTCCGCTGCGCAAGCAGGAGCCTGGAAAAAAAGCTGTGAGTACTTTAACTGAGATTGTCTCAGAATCTTCCAATTTTTTCCAACCTACAATTTTTCTCAGACCAGGGGACTTGATCCCTTGGTCCTCGCGTGGCTGGGGCTCGCCCTCAGCCGCCGGTTAAAAAAAAAAAACAAAAAACCAAGAAGGAAACCGTTCTTTCTCCTTCGTGTTGTTTGGGGATTCACACTGATGGGTTCTGCGCCTGCGCTGAATCCGGAGCGGAGCTGGAAAGCTGATTGGATAAAGAGTTTTGAATGTGGGACCGCCCACCATGCCCAACCCCTTTAGGCGCCATTTTGCGCTCTCCCCTCAGTTTGCTTTTTTCCGCTGCGCAAGCAGGAGCCTGGAAAAAAAGCTGTGAGTACTTTACTGAGATTGTCTCAGAATCTTCCAATTTTTCCTACCTTACAATTTTTCTCGGACTAGGGGAATTGTTCCCTTGGTCCTCG